>JAVIAB010000125.1:13340306-13795036 GCA_032433765.1 Megaustenia siamemsis | reverse complement strand
TAATTCTCATAATTTTGGTCTTATCTCTATTAATCTTCAGTCCTAGCTGTTGTGATCTCTCATCAAGTATGCTCATTTTATCCTGCATCTGTTGATGGCTGTGTGATAGGAGAGCTATGTCATCAGCAAAGTCTAAATCATCAAGTTGTTTGGTCAGTGACCACTGGATTCCTTTCTGTTGTTTTGAGTTATTTCCATAATCCAATCTATGGCCATAGAAAGAAATGGAGACAGAAGGCATCTCTGCCTTACTCCTGTTCATATTTAAATGCTTCTTCTGTAAGCTGCCCTTCTTGCCGATACTACATTTTGTTCTTCATACTTGTTTTTTATCTGGTAATACATGGGGATTCCGTAATGACTCAGCAACTTCCATATCATTCTTCTGTCTAACTATCAAATGCCTTTTCGTAATCTATGAATCCAATATAAAGGGAGGATTTTAGTTCTAAACTTTGTTCAACTATTATACGTAGAGTAGTTTATTTGATCAGCACATGATTGTTCTTCCTAAAACCTGCTTGTTCATCTCTCAAATGTTTCTCTATGGCCTCTTTAAGTCTCTCCAGAATGATTCTGCTTATATTTTTCCTGGCATGATAGTAGCATAATTCCCCTATAATTTGTGAACTCCTGTAAACTTCCTTTCTTTGTATGTCAGTAGTCTACAATGACTTAATACAAGCAGTAATGCTATCGCCGTATGGCCACTGTTTCGCTGGCTGGAAATTCGTGCTCGAAGTCTCCGGTAGACGGAAAGGATTTTTTTTCTATCGGGCAGAGAGGGGGGGGGGGGGATAAAAATGCCGAGTCTCATACATCGTGTCGATTGCTTTGACCAAGCGACCTTTATTTCTCTGGTCCCGTCGTGAGGGCCCCCACCCCTCCCCCAACATACATCATCACATGTATAATACGATATATGTCGTAGCATATTTTTTTGTAAAAACTCATACTGTAAGGTATTCACTTATGATATAATGTATTTAAGCATGTTTGATGGTATTCAGTCGTAACACAAGGTAACCCATTTGTTCAGTACTTGGACATGTATCCAACATGTGCAGTCGGTAACCTGTTTTGTTACAATATCATCGACGGTGTTACAAGCCACAAACTACCTTGTAGTCTCAGTTTTCTGCTGGCCAACCTTCCAGGCATTAACTTTGACCTGCCACGTGCCCACAACCAACAGCTGACTGACGTGACGCTGTTACAACATAAACACAGAGACAACGCCTTCTTCTTGATCCTTCCCAGTAGAGTCTCCCGTCAATTGTCTCTAATCTGTGCCAACTTTTAGATTATAGAGAATGAGTCTATGCCTGCCAACCTTGCCTCTTTTGTTAGAGTGCTTTTCAGTGTTTCTTGAAGTCGTCCTCTTCTCCTCTGACCTGATGTTTGCCATTTGAGAGCTGCTTAGTAATTCTCTAACCGTTTCTTCTAAATATATGTCTGACATATGTCCGCTTTCTTTTCTTAATAGTCATCATCATCAGGTCGCATGTCCTTTGCAGACGTTACATTTACCACAGCGGTCTGAAAGAATCTTTGTGTCTAGACAGATCTCCCACAAAAGATTACATTCACCACAGCCGGTCTGAAAGAATCTTTGTCTCTAAACAGATCTCCCACAGAACGTTACATTCACCACAGCCCGTCTGAAAGAATCTTTGTCTCTAGGCAGATCTCCCACAGAACTTCAGTTCACCACAGCCGGTCTGAAAGAATCTTTGTCTCCAGACAGATCTCCCACAGAACGTTCAGTTCACCACAGCCGGTCTGAAAGAATCTTTGTCTCTAAACAGATCTCCCACAGAACGTTCAGTTCACCACAGCCGGTCTGAAAGAATCTTTGTCTCCAGACAGATCTCCCACAGAACATTACATTTACCACAGCCGGTCTGAAAGAATCTTTGTCTCTAAACAGATCTCCCACAGAACGTTATATTCACCACAGCCCGTCTGAAAGAATCTTTGTCTCTAGACAGATCTCCCACAGAACGTTACATTCACCACAGCTCGCCTGAAAGAATTTTTGTCTCTAGACAGATCTCCCACAGAACGTTACATCACCACAGCCCGTCTGAAAGAATCTTTGTCTCTAGACAGATCTCCCACAGAACGTTACATTCACCACAGCCCGTCTGAAGAATCTTTGTCTCTAGACAGATCCCCTACTTCTGTTGTTGTCCTGTTCAAGGTCTCCTTGATGTCTTGAAACCACATTCTTCTTGGTCTGCCCCTGATGCGTTGCCCAGGAACCATGCCTTCCATTATTGTTCTTTCCACCCCGTTGTGTCTTTTGACGTGGCCATAGTGTTTTAATTTCCTCTGTATAGCGGTGTTAAAGCTGGTTCTTTTTAAATTAATATTTAAACCTTTTAATGCCTTCGTTGCTCTTTTTTCATTATCCAGATATCTTAGGAATGTTTCTGTAGCATTTTGTTTCAAGTGAATTGTTTTTTCTTCTTGCTGTTTGGGAGATTGTCCATGATTTACAACCGTATGTAGCTATCGGGAAGATACATGTCCTCGGTAATTTTACTTTTACTGCCGTGCTGGTATGTGCCTTTCTGGCGTGTAATTTTGATGTTGTTACTGCTAATCTTCTTAAATCTCTTTCTGGCAGTCTTCTAATAGTAGACGAGATCAATGTTGCATGGCTATTTCTTGTATTGTAGCCATTAGACTTGATTTGTTTCCACTTTATGCACAATATGTTTCTTAGGCGTTTATCATGAAATGTGCTGAGTCATGTCGTTGTCCAACTTTCACAAGCGACTGGGTCAACTACATGGAACTTGCTGGCAAACATCGTTATTGCTCACCTGGCTTCTAGTCCTTGCCTCACAGTACGACACTCGTGCTCACACCCCAACTGCAGAGATGTTGGAAGGTTGAGTAGTTTTTCTCTTATCATTCTTACAAAGGTCTGACATAATTTGATAGTTTCTCTTATAATTCTTAGAAAGGTATATCGGAATTTGATAGTTTCTCTTATAATTCTTAGAAAGGTATATCGAAATTTGATAGTTTCTCTTATAATTCTTAGAAAGGTATATCGGAATTTGATAATTTATCTTATAATTCTTAGAAAGGTATATCGGAATTTGATAGTTTGTCTTATAATTCTTAGAAAGGTCTGACATAATTTGATAGTTTCTCTCATCACTCTTAGAAAGGTCTGACAATTTGATAGTTTGTCTTATAATTCTTGCAAAGGTCTGACATAATTTGATAGTTTGTCTTATAATTCTTAGAAAAGTTTGATGTAATTTGATAGTTGTCTTATAATTCTTAGAAGTTATAACGGAATTTGATAGTTTGTCTTATAATTCTTTACAAAGGTCTGACATAATTTGATAGTTTGTCTTATCACTCTTAGAAAGTCTGACATAATTTGGTAGTTTGTCTTATCACTCTTAGAAAAGTCTGACGTAATTTGATAGATTGTCTTATAATTCTTAGAAAGGTATATCGGAATTGATAGTTTGTCTTATAATTCTTAGAAAGATATATCGGAATTTGATAGTTTGTCTTATAATTCTTAGAAATGTTTGACATAATTTGATAGTATGTCTTATAATTCGTAGAAAGGTTTGGTGTAATTTGATAGTTTGTCTTATAATTCGTAGAAAGGTCTGACATAATTTGATAGTTTGTCTTGTATTTCCTATATTTGTCACAACTAGGTGGTCATGTCTATATTTCCTATATTGAGCACATCTAGGTGGGTGGTCATGTCTTATATTTCCTATATTGAGCACATCTAGGTGGTGGTCATGTCGTATATTTCCTATATTGGTCACAACAAGGTGGTCATGTCTTATATTTCCTATATTGATCACAACAAGGTGGGTCATGTCTTATATTTCCTATATTGATCACAACAAGGTGGTCATGTCTTATATTTCCTATATTGGTCACAACTAGGTATCTCATGTCTTATATTTCCTATATTGGTCACAACAAGGTGGTCATGTCTTATATTTCCTATATTGGTCACAACAAGGTGGTCATGTCTTATATTTCCTATATTGGGCACAACCGGTGGTCATGTCTTATATTTCCTATATTGGTCACAACAAGGTGTCATGTCTTATATTTCCTATATTGGTCACAACAAGGTGGTCATGTCTTATATTTCCTATATTGGTCACAACAAGGTGGTCATGTCTTATATTTCCTATATTGATCACAACAAGGTGGTCATGTCTTATATTTTCCTATATTGGTCACAACAAGGTGGTCATGTCTTATATTTCCTATATTGACCACAACTAGGTGGTCATGTCTTATGTTTCCTATATTGGTCACAACAAGGTGGTCATGTCTTATATTTCCTATATTGATACAACAAGGTGGTCATGTCTTATATTTCCTATATTGATCACAACAAGGTGGTCATGTCTTATATTTCCTATATTGGTTCATAACAAGGTGGTCATGTCTTATATTTCTATATTGGTCACAACAAGGTGGTCATGTCTTATATTTCCTATATTGGTCAAACAAGGTGGTCATGTCTTATATTTCCTATATTGGTCACAACTAGGTATCTCATGTCTTATATTTCCTATATTGGTCATAACAAGCTGGTCATGTCTTATATTTCCTATATTGGTCACAACTAGGTGGTCATGTCTTATATATCCTATATTGGTCACAACTAGGTGGTCATGTCTTATATTTCCTATATTGGTCACAACAAGGTGGTCATGTCTTATATATCCTATATTGGTCACAACTAGGTGGTCATGTCTTATATTTCCTATATTGTCACAACTAGGTGGTCATGTCTTATATTTCCTATTTTGGTCACAACTAGGTGGTCATAATGTTGGACATTATAGTGAAAGAAAGCAAAAATGAAGGACTCAGCCTTAATAGCAAAAAGACAGAGGTAATGGTAACAACAAAGAAAAATATCACCTCAGTGCAAAATAAAGACAAGTGGAGCAATATAAAAACAGGTAAAGAATTTAAATATTTGGGATCTTTGTTAACCTCAGACGGAAGATGTACAAAAGAGGTGAGATGCAGAATGGCTCAGGCAAAAGCAGCTTTCCAAAAAAATGAGGACGATACTGTGCAATCCATTTTTGACAATAGAAACAAGTAAAAGAGTTCTTAAATGTTATGTAGAGCCAGTCTTAACATATGGATGCGAATCATGGACAATAGGACAACAGACAAGAAAATCACTGAGTCTGTAGAAATGTGGTTTTACAGCAGAATGTTGAGAGTACCATGGACAGCGAAGAAGAGTAATGAAGATGTCATGAGAGAGGTCAAAGCAAAAAGAGAGCTAATTTCCAATATTAGGAAGAAACAATCATCATTTTTTGGCCATGTAATGAGAAGAGAACAACTGGAATATATTGTAACAACTGGAAAAATTGAGGGACGAAGAGATAGAGGGAAGCAAAGAGAAAAAATAACAGACAGCTTAAGAGAATGGCTTGGCAGAAGGTCAACAACAGAAATGATAAATAGCTGCCGAGATCGAAAGTTGTGGAGAGACATGATCACTACGCCAGCAGGCCCGGTACTTTATTATGATGATGAGGTGGTCATGTCTTATATTTCCTATATTGGTCACAACTAGGTATGTCATGTCTTATGTTTCCTATATTGGTTACATCTAAGTAGGTGGTCATGTCTTATAATACTTTGATGATTTCACATATAATCTGTTGTATAATTCTTGTAAAATGTTATTATGACTGATCATTGTATTTGGCTACATTTGTAAACTTAACCAGAAATAATTTGTCTGTTTTGGTTTGATGTCGTAGTTGTTGCAATCCATTTGTCAACGTCGACACCGGAACGTTTCAGTTTCTGGTAGCGAAAGTGAATTCCCCTGTCGGTGACAGTCTGGGGCTGTATGGTCTAGCGCAATAACATTGCATTGCAGTATCAGCCTCGGCTACTTTAGATAGCTGCCAGGATTGACAGCTGCCTCAGCGTTGGCCTCAGTCTATCGAAGAAAATGGCCGACCGTCGGACGAATCATTTGTATTGAGTTTCCCTTTTCTCTACTCGCCCACTTATTGATCAGCTGGTAAAAGGTGTCTCAATAATATTGATCGTTGCTCATATCAAATGTGATATTTGTCACAGGTAAAGCTCTTCTGGAAACACGCGCGGAAACGTCATATTGAGTAAACACATCGTGCAAGTTGTAAACATTACCCTTTTGAGTCAACACTTCGTGTAAGGAGTAAACATCATCTTCTTGAGTTCACGTGAAGTAGTTACTGTAGTAATAACAATGGGGGTATTAATTGTATGACGTGTGTAAAGCGTATTTCTCGTATGCTTTCACATCCGCGCATGCGTGAACTCATGGAATATGCCTTTAGTTGCTTTCTTCCAGAAATTGCCATCTAGACTGGTCTCCCTTCTGTGTGAGTACTGTTGTTGACAACTGGTGTCCCTTCTGTGTGAGTATTGTTGTTGACAACTGGTGTCCCTTCTGTGTGAGTATTGTTGTTGACAACTAGTGTCCCTTCTGTGTGAGTATTGTTGTTGACAACTAGTGTCCCTTCTGTGTGAGTATTGTTGTTGACAACTGGGTCCCTTCTGTGTGAGTACTGTTGTTGACAACTAGTGTCCCTTCTGTGTGAGTATTGTTGTTGACAAATGGTGTCCCTTCTGTGTGAGTACTGTTGTTGACAACTGGTGTCCCTTCTGTGTGAGTATTGTTGTTGACAACTGGTGTCCCTTCTGTGTGAGTATTGTTGTTGACAACTGGTGTCCCTTCTGAGTGAGTACTGTTGTTGACAACTGGTGTCCCTTCTGTGTGAGTATTGTTGTTGACAACTAGTGTCCCTTCTGTGTGAGTATTGTTGTTGACAACTGGTGTCCCTTCTGAGTGAGTACTGTTGTTGACAACTGGTGTCCCTTCTGAGTGAGTACTATTGTTGACACTGGTATCCCTTCTGTGTGAGTATTGTTGTTGACAACTGGTGTCCCTTCTGTGTGAGTATTGTTGTTGACAACTGGTGTCCCTTCTGTGTGAGTATTGTTGTTGACAACTGGTGTCCCTTCTGTGTGAGTATTGTTGTTGACAACTGGTGTCCCTTCAGTGTGAGTATTGTTGTTGACAACTAGTGTCCCTTCTGTGTGAGTATTGTTGTTGACAACTGGTGTCCCTTCAGTGTGAGTATTGTTGTTGACAACTGGTGTCCCTTCTGTGTGAGTATTGTTGTTGACAACTGGTGTCCCTTCTGTGTGAGTATTGTTGTTGACAACTGGTGTCCCTTCTGTGTGAGTATTGTTGTTGAAACTGGTGTCCCTTCTGTGTGAGTATTGTTGTTGACAACTAGTGTCCCTTCTGTGTGAGTATTGTTGTTGACAACTGGTGTCCCTTCTGTGTGAGTATTGTTGTTGACAACTGGTGTCCCTTCTGTGTGAGTATTGTTGTTAACAACTAGTGTCCCTTCTGTGTGAGTATTGTTGTTAACAACTAGTGTCCCTTCTGTGTGAGTATTGTTGTTGACAACTGGTGTCCCTTCTGTGTGAGTAATGTTCCATCTTGGTGGTATTATCTGCCTGACTCAACGTTAGCAAGAAGAATACAACGATCTATCTTGGTGATATTATCTGTCTGACTCAACGTTAGCAAGAAAGAATACAACGATCTATCTTGGTGATATTATCTGTCTGACTCAACGTTAGCAAGAAGAATACAACGATCTATCTTGGTGATATTATCTGTCTGACTCAACGTTAGCAAGAAGAATACAACGATCTATCTTGGTGATATTTTCTGCCTGACTCAACGTTAGCAAGAAGAATACAACGATCTATCTTGATGGTATTATCTGTCTGACTCAACGTTAGCAAGAAGAATACAACGATCTATCTTGGTGATATTATCTGTCTGACTCAACGTTTAGCAAGAAGAATACAACGATCTATCTTGGTGGTATTATCTGTCTGACTCAACGTTAGCAAGAAGAATACAACGATCTATCTTGGTGGTATTATCTACCTGGCGCAGGCAACCATTTCTGATTTGTTTTTAGTACTGCCTCAGTGCCAGCAGTTGATCTGCCCATTGTTTATACATGTACCCGCCACACAACCATGAGATCAACTTCTCGATTCTATTGAATAAACTCGTCACTGCTGGAGACTGTTTCTGGTTACGTTTGTAGAGAGTTGTTGTATGAGCCTGTGGCGATGGCATTTCTCTCTGACGTATGGCTCGAACTACTGCCAGACAGTGGTAATTGTATGCCTTGTTGTTGTTGTTGTTGTTCAGATCATCATTACTGCACCAGATGAATTCATATGTCCCTCTCAAAATATCCCCTGATATCCCCTCGAGATATCCACAGATATCCCCTGATATCCCCTCGAGAGTCTAGAGAAAATTCGAGGAGAACCTGACCCACGTGCACGAACTCCGTAGCATGGCCTGGGATCCACGGTTTTGGAAGCGTTTAGCTAACAATTTTGACGGACAGCAGCCATGGTCTACTCTATGGCCCACTCTATGACCACTTTATGGTCTACTCTCTGGTCTACTCTATTACCTATTCTACTCTATGGCCTACTCGTTGGTCTACTCTATTACCTACTCTACTCTATGGCCTACTCTGTGGTCTACTCTATTACCTACTCTACTCTATGGCCTACTCTCTGGTCTACTCTATTACCTACTCTACTCTATGGCATACTCTCTGGTCTACTCTATTACCTACTCTACTCTATGACCTACTCTGTGGTCAACTCTATTACCTACTCCACTGTATGGTCTACTCTCTGGTCTACTATATTACCTACTTTACTCTATGACCACTCTATTACCTACTCCACTGTATGGTCTACTCTCTGGTCTACTATATTACCTACTTTACTCTATGACCAACTCTATTACCTACTCCACTGTATGGTCTACTCTCTGGTCTACTATATTACCTACTTTACTCTATGGCCAACTCTATTACCTACTCCACTGTATGGTCTACTCTCTGGTCTACTATATTACCTACTCTACTCTATGACCTACTCTCTGGTCTACTCTATGACCTACTCTCCCTGTCTACTCTATGACCTACTCTCTGGTCTATTCTACTCTGTGGCATACTCTCTGGTCTACTCTATTACCTACTCTACTCTATGACCTACTCTGTGGTCTACTCTATTACCTACTCCACTCTATGGTCTACTATATTGCCTACTCTACTTTATGGCAAACTCTCTGGTCTACTCTGTTACCTACTCTACTCTATGGCCTACTCTGTGGTCTACTCTGTTACCTACTCTACTCTATGACCTACTCTGTGGTCTACTTTATTACCTAATCTACTCTATGACCTACTCTCTGGTCTACTCTATTACCTACTCTACTCTATGGCATACTCGCTGGTCTACTCTATTACCTACTCTACTCTATGGCCTACTCTGTGGTCTACTCTATTACCTACTCCATTGTATGGTCTACTCTCTGGTCTACTATATTACCTACTCTACTCTATGACCTACTCTCTGGTCTACTCTATGACCTACTCTCTGGTCTACTCTATTACCTACTCTACTCTTTGGCATACTCTCTGGTCTACTCTATGACCTACTCTGTGGTCTATTCTATTACCTACTCCACTCTCTGGTCTACTCTATTACCTACTCTACTCTATGACCTACACTGTGGTCTACTCTATTACCTACTCTACTCTATGACCTACTCTGTGGTCTACCCTATTACCTACTCTACTCTATAACCTACTCTCTGGTCTACTCTATGACCTACTCTACTCTATGACCTACTCTCTGGTCTACTCTATTACCTACTCTACTCTATGGCATACTCTCTGGTCTACTCTATTACCTACTCTACTCTATGGCATACTCTCTGGTCTACTCTATTACCTACTCTACTCTATGGCATACTCTCTGGTCTACTCTATTACCTACTCTACTCTATGGCATACTCTCTGGTCTACTCTATTACCTACTCTACTCTATGGCATACTCTCTGGTCTACTCTATTACCTACTCTACTCTATGGCATACTCTCTGGTCTACTCTATTACCTACTCTACTCTATGACCTACTCTGTGGTCTACTCTATTACCTACTCCACTCTATGGTCTACTATATTGCCTACTCTACTCTATGGCACACTCCATGGCCTACTCTATAGCCGACTCTATCCTATGACCTACTCTGTTACTTTACTCTTTCATCTACTTACTTCTTCATGACCTTAAGCCGACGTCGTATCTCTAGACTACCCAGAACCCCCCCCCCCCCCCACGGGCGCGTGTGGAAGCCTCCCCCCCCCCCCCCCTTTCACGTAAACACAAGAACCAACCTTAAACACCGTGTCTAGGTGTGTGTGTGACACCGCCAGATAACTGTGCTGCTGGTGACTAACTGCTGATATCGTCGTCTTCAGACTGTACCATTTGTTCTACCAACCTAGACTTTTGTAATTATATCTGATCTCTACTCTCTTTATCTCTCTCTCTCTCTCTCTCTCTCTCTATTGGCGGGAAGTAGATGAGAGTTGTCTCCAAGCCTCTAACAAACTCCTACACAGACAACCGTAGACCGGATCTTTCCCTCGTAACGCCCTTCCTTCTATTTCTACTACGCCCCCCACCCCTCCTGTTTAAACTACCAGTCTTATTGTTCGTGCTGTCATTCTCTGCCCACAGCTCCCGTGACTACACTCTAATCTTGTGTGGGAAGTACTTGTTTATTCACCATTTCTCGAGCCCACCAAGTGTTGTAGACATACCTCTTTCACACTTTTCTTTGATTCCTCAAACTCTTTAGTTGCATGAGACTGTCCACAATATTTGCTCATTCCTTCCAACATGAAACTACCAGACTGAATATACTAGTCGGCTTGGCCACCTTTTGCTACTTTCACTTCCATTTTATGTTATGTCCATGTCATGTCATGTCATGTCATGTTATGTTATGTCATGTTATGTTATGTTATGTTATGTCATGTTATGTTATGTTCGGATCATCATCACTGCACACCGACTAATCCATAAACTGCTCCGTTTTTAATCTCGTGCACGAACTCCGTAACACGGCCTGGGAACCATCGGTGTGGGCAGATGTTTTGCTGACAATTTTGTCCCGGGCAGTGGTCATATCTATGACTTGCTCTTTCAATGTTCAACTGCCAAGGGTTCGTTAACGGGTGCGAGTGCACACTGGACTTGGACCTCCTGTTTTTGCCGTTATTCGAGAGGCTAGACATCGGATCTCACCACTTAGAAAGGGCTAGACATCGGATCTCACCACTTAGAGAGGGCTAGACATCGGATCTCACCACTTAGAGAGGGCTAGACATCGGATCTCACAACTTAGAGAGGGCTAGACATCGGATCTTACCACTTAGAGAGGGCTAGACATCGGATCTTACCACTTAGAGAGGGCTAGACATCGGATCTTACCACTTAGAGAGGGCTAGACATCGGATCTCACCACTTAGGGAGGACTTGACATCGGATCTCACCACTTAGAGAGAGCTAGACATCGGATCTTACCACTTAGAGAGAGCTAGACATCGGATCTCACCACTTAGAGATGGCTAGACATCGGATCTTACCACTTAGAGAGAGCTAGACATCGGATCTTACCACTTAGAGAGAGCTAGACATCGGATCTCACCACTTACAGAGGGCTAGACATCGAATCTCACCACTTAGAGAGAGAGCTAGACATCGGATCTCACCACTTACAGAGGGCTAGACATCGAATCTCACCACTTAGAGAGAGAGCTAGACATCGGATCTCACCACTTAGAGAGGGCTAGACATCGGATCTTACCACTTAGAGAGAGCTAGACATCGGATCTTACCACTTAGAGAGGGCTAGACATCGGATCTCACCACTTACAGAGGGCTAGACATCGGATCTCACCACTTAGAGAGAGATAAACATCGGATCTCACCACTTTACAGAGGGCTAGACATCGGATCTCACCACTTAGAGAGGTTAGACATCGGATCTCACCACTTAGAGAGGGCTAGACATCGGATCTCACCACTTAGAGAGGGCTAGACATCAGATCTCACCATTTACAGAGGGCTTGACATCGGATCTTACCACTTTAGAGAGGGCTAGACATCGAATCTCACAACTTTAGAGAGGGCTAGACATCGGATCTCACAACTTTAGAGAGGGCTAGACATCGGATCTCATCACTTAAAGAGGGCTAGACATCGGATCTCACCACTTAGAGATGGCTAGACATCGGATCTCACCACTTAGAGAGGGCTAGACATCAGATCTCACCATTTACAGAGGGCTTGACATCGGATCTCACCACTTTAGAGAGGGCTAGACATCGAATCTCACAACTTTAGAGAGGGCTAGACATCGGATCTCACAACTTTAGAGAGGGCTAGACATCGGATCTCATCACTTAAAGAGGGCTAGACATCGGATCTCACCACTTAGAGATGGCTAGACATCGGATCTCACCACTTAGAGAAGGCTAGACCTCGAATCTTACCACTTAGAGAGGGCTAGACATCGAATCTCACAACTTTAGAGAGGGCTAGACATCGGATCTCACACTTTAGAGAGGGCTAGACATCGGATCTCATCACTTAAAGAGGGCTAGACATCGGATCTCACAACTTTAGAGAGGGCTAGACATCGGATCTTACAACTTTAGAGAGGGCTAGACATCGGATCTTACAACTTTAGAGAGGGCTAGACATCGGATCTCACAACTTTAGAGAGGGCTAGACATCGGATCTTACAACTTTAGAGAGGGCTAGACATCGGATCTCACAACTTTAGAGAGGGCTAGACATCGGATCTTACAACTTTAGAGAGGGCTAGACATTGGATCTTACAACTTTAGAGAGGGCTAGACATCGGATCTCACAACTTTAGAGAGGGCTAGACATCGGATCTTACAACTTTAGAGAGGGCTAGACATCGGATCTCACAACTTTAGAGAGGGCTAGACATCGGATCTTACAACTTTAGAGAGGGCTAGACATTGGATCTCACAACTTTAGAGAGGGCTAGACATCGGATCTTACAACTTTAGAGAGGGCTAGACATCGGATCTTACAACTTTAGAGAGGGCTAGACATCGGATCTTACAACTTTAGAGAGGGCTAGACATTGGATCTTACAACTTTAGAGAGGGCTAGACATCGGATCTTACCACTTAGAGAGGGCTTGACATCGGATTTCACCAGTCAGAGACCAGGGAGTTTGACCGTCTACCGTAATGCGCAGTCTCTCGCTGCAGAGCACTGTGTCAAGGAGTACGGGTTCGATCCTGCTTCCGGCTGTCTGTTGTTCTTTGTTTTTTCCTGTTGACTATTTGTGATTTCTTCCCGAGTGTTGTAAACATAACTCTTCCCCTGAAATGCTTCATCGTGTAGGGCTTGTGTGCTTGCTGTACGGCCACCCACAAAACTTGTTTGTGCACCGTGACTCCACCGTCCAAACGTTTGTGACCATTCTTCCCTTGCGGCTGAGTTGCAGTGACGTCATGTGTATATCATCCTTACTGGAACTTATAGGCTTAGAACGTTACAGCTGGTGGTGAGGGTCAAGATGGAGGATTCTTATTGCAGGCTGAGGCAGTGAGTGTAGGCTGACTGAGGCAGTAAGAGAGAGCTTACTGAGGCAGTAAGTGCGAGCTGACTGAGGCAGTAAGAGAGAGCTGACTGAGGCAGTAAGTGCGAGCTGACTGAGGCAGTAAGTGCGAGCTGACTGAGGCAGTAAGTGAGGGCTGACTGAGGCAGTAAGTGCGAGCTGACTGAGGCAGTAAATGCGAGCTGACTGAGGCAGTAAGTGCGAGCTAACTGAGGCAGTAAGTGAGGGCTGACTGAGGCAGTAAGTGCGAGCTGACTGAGGCAGTAAGTGAGGGCTGACTGAGGCAGTAAGTGAGGGCTGACTGAGGCAGTAAGTGCGAGCTGACTGAGGCAGTAAGTGCGAGCTGACTGAGGCAGTAAGAGAGCAGGGGGTGACTCGGCAGTAATAAGGGCTGACTAAAGTAGTGAGCAGGGGATGATTGAGGCAGTAAGTGAGAGCTGACTTAAGTAGTGGACAGGGGATGATTGAGGCAGTAAGTGAGGGCTGACTGAGACAGTGAGAAGGGGATGATTGTGGCAGGAAGTGAGGGATGACTGAAGTAGTGGGCAGGGGATGACTGAGGCAGTAAGTGAGGGCTGACTGAGACAGTGAGAAGGGGATGACTGTGGCAGAAAAGTGAGGGATGACTGAAGTAGTGGGCAGGGGATGACTGAGGCAGTAAGTGAGGGCTGACTGAAGTAGTGAGTAGAAGATTGTTGGGGCAGAAAATGAGGGTTGGCTGAAATAGTGAGCAGGGGATTGTTGGGGCAGTAAGTGAGGGCTGACTGAAGTAGTGAGTAGAAGATTGTTGGGGCAGTAAGTGAGGGCTGACTGAAGTAGTGAGCAGGAGATTGTTGAGGCAGTAAGTGAGGGCTGACTGAAGTAGTGAGTAGAAGATTGTTGGGGCAGTAAGTGAGGGCTGACTGAAGTAGTGAGTAGAAGATTGTTGGGGCAGTAAGTGAGGGCTGACTGAAGTAGTGAGTAGAAGATTGTTGGGGCAGTAAGTGAGGGCTGACTGAAGTAGTGAGCAGGAGATTGTTGAGGCAGTAAGTGAGGGCTGACTGAAGTAGTGAGCATGAGATTGTTGGGCAGTAAGTGAGGGCTGACTGAAGTAGTGAGCAGGAGATTGTTGGGGCAGTAAGTGAGAGCTGACTGAAGTAGTGAGCATGAGATTGTTGGGGCAGTAAGTGAGGGCTGACTGAAGTAGTGAGCAGGGGATTGTTGGGGCAGTAAGTGAGGGCTGACTGAAGTAGTGAGCAGGGGATTGTTGGGGCAGTAAGTGAGGGCTGACTGAAGTAGTGAGCAGGGGATTGTTGGGGCAGTAAGTGAGGGCTGACTGAAGTAGTGAGCAGGAGATTGTTGGGGCAGTAAGTGAGAGCTGACTGAAGTAGTGAGCAGGAGATTGTTGGGGCAGTAAGTGAGGGCTGACTGAAGTAGTGAGCAGGGGATTGTTGGGGCAGTAAGTGAGGGCTGACTGAAGTAGTGAGCAGGGGATTGTTGGGGCAGTAAGTGAGGCTGACTGAAGTAGTGAGCAGGAGATTGTTGAGGCAGTAAGTGAGGGCTGACTGAAGTAGTGAGCAGGAGATTGTTGAGGCAGTAAGTGAGGGCTGACTGAAGTAGTGAGCAGGAGATTGTTGAGGCAGTAAGTGAGGGCTGACTGAAGTAGTGAGTAGAAGATTGTTGGGGCAGTAAGTGAGGGCTGACTGAAGTAGTGAGCAGGAGATTGTTGAGGCAGTAAGTGAGGGCTGACTGAAGTAGTGAGTAGAAGATTGTTGGGGCAGTAAGTGAGGGCTGACTGAAGTAGTGAGTAGAAGATTGTTGGGGCAGTAAGTGAGGGCTGACTGAAGTAGTGAGCAGGAGATTGTTGAGGCAGTAAGTGAGGGCTGACTGAAGTAGTGAGTAGAAGATTGTTGAGGCAGTAAGTGAGGGCTGACTGAAGTAGTGAGCAGGAGATTGTTGGGGCAGTAAGTGAGGGCTGACTGAAGTAGTGAGCAAGGGATGAATGAGACGTTGACTGAGACAGCGAGTTAGGGTGAACAAAATTATTGAGTTTGACCTGAATGAAGCAGTGAATAATAACTGAGATAAGTTGGGACTTAGGAAGACAGTAAGTTAGGTCTGACTAACGTAATAGGTTAGGCCTGACTAAGGCAGTAGGTTAGGCCTGACTAAGGCAGTAGGTTAGGCCTGACTAAGGCAGTAGGTTAGGCTGACTAAGGCAGTAGGTTAGGTCTGACTAAGGCAATAAGTTAGGTCTGACTAAGGCAGTAAGTTAGATCTGACTAACGTAATAAGTTAGGTCTGACTAAGGCAATAAGTTAGGTCTGACTAAGGCAATAAGTTAGGTCTGACTAAGACAATAAGTTAGGTCTGACTAAGGCAATAAGTTAGGTCTGACTAAGGCAATAAGTTAGGTCTGACTAAGGCAATAAGTTAGGTCTGACTAAGGCAATAAGTTAGGTCTGACTAAGGCAATAAGTTAGGTCTGACTACGGCAATAACTTAGGACTGACTAAGGCAATTAGTTAGGTCTGACTAAGGCAATAACTTAGGACTGACTAAGGCAATTAGTTGATAATAAGTTAATAAACGAAATGATGATTTATGACAGTCTGTGAGGACGATTAACAACTGACACACGATATAGGGGCGTTGCTAGCAACGGGAGAGTGGGAAACAGGGAAACACGTGACTTTTTTTGCTCCAACCGTTGATCAAGAACGCCGTCCATGTGGCATGCGCTGACATGAATTAATGTCATCGTTGTGACGTCATTGTTTGATGATAAATAATCATGCCTGTAGCGATAATAGCGTGCTGACTGTGACAGGTTAGAGGTGCCTCCCTAGCGCCTCCTATTCAGGCCCTGCCCCGTCAACCTCTAACATTCTCACACGCTTTCATCCTATCCAGCTATGCACATCGCTTCAGCTCCTGCCTTTTTACTTTGTCTCTACTCTTTTCTCTCACCTGCTCTCCCCTGACCTCTGACCCATCACTTGATCTATTTTCCTTGTTAGATCCTAGTTAGTCGTGTGTTTTGTTGTTGTGCAACCATCTTTAAAGCATTCTTTTGGTTGCGTCTAGTGGTAACTCTCTGTCAACAACGTCTAGTGGTAACTCTCTATCAACAACATCTAGTGGTAACTCTCTATCGACAACGTCTAGCGGTAACTCTCTATCAACAACATCTAGTGGCAACTCACTATCAATAACCTCTAGTGGTAACTCTCTATCGACAACATCTCGTGGAAACTCTCTATCAACAACGCCTAGTGGTAACTCTCTGACAACAACGCCTAGTGGTAACTCTCTGTCAACAACGGCTAGTGGTAACTCTCTGTCAACAACGCCTAGTGGTAACTCTCTGTCAACAACGCCTAGTGGTAACTCTCTGTAAACAACGCCTAGTGTTAACTCTCTGTCAACAACGTCTAGTGGTAACTCTCTGTAAACAATGCCTAGTGTTAACTCTGTCAACAACGTCTAGTGGTAACTCGCTGTCAATAGCGCCTACTGGTAACTCTCTGTCAACAACGCCTAGTACTAACTCTGTCAACAACGTCTGGTGCTAACTCTCTGTCAACAACACCAGTAGTAACTCTCTGTCAGCAACGCAAGTGGTAACTCTCTGTCAACAACGTCTAGTGGTAACTCTCTGTCAACAAAGTTTAGTGGTAACTCTCTTGTCAACAATGCCTAGTTGTAACTCTCTGTCAACAACGACAGTGGTAACTCTCTAACAACAACGTTTAGTAGTAACTCTCTGTCAACAATCCTAGTGGCAACTCTCTGTTAACAATGCCTAGTGTAACTTTCTGTCAACAATGCTTAGTAGTAAATCTCCGCCAACAACGTCTAGTGGTAACTCTCTGTCATCAGCGTTTAGTGGTAACTCTCTGTCAACAACGTCTAGTGGTAACTCTATGTCACCAACTTTTAGTGGTAACTCTCTTGTCAACAATGCCTAGTTGTAACTCTCTGTCAACAACGACAGTAGTAACTCTCTGTCAACAACGTTTAGTAGCAACTCTATGTCAACAATGCCTAGTGGCAACTCTCTGTTAACAATGCCTAGTGGTAACTCTGTCAACAATGCTTAGTGGCAACTCTCTGTTACAATGCCTAGTGTTAACTCTCTGATAACAATGCCTAGTGTTAACTCTCTGTCAACAATGCTTAGTGGTAACTCTCTGTTAACAATGCCTAGTGGCAACTCTCTGTTAACAATGCCTAATGGCAATTCTCTGTCAATAATGTCTAGTGGTAACTCTCTGTTAACAATGCCTAGTGGTAACTCTCTTTCAACAACGCCTAGTGGTAACTCTCTATCAACAACGCCTAGTGGTAAATCTGTCAACAACGTCTAGTGTAACTCTCTATCAACAGCGTCTAGTGGTAACTCTCTATCAACAACGCCAAGTGATAACTCTCTATCAACAACGTCTAGTGATAACTCTCTTTCAACAACGTCTAGTGATAACTCTCTATCAACAACGCCTAGTGGTAACTCTTATCAACACCGCCTAGTGGTAACTCTCTATCAACAATGCCTAGTGGTAACTCTCTGTCAGCAACGTTTGCTTGTAACTCTCTATTAACACCGCCTAGTGGTAACTCTCTGTTAGCAACGTTTGCTTGTAACTCTATCAATAACGCCTAGTGGTAACTCTCTATCAATAACGCCTAATGGTAACTCTCTATCAATAACGCTTAGTGGTAACTCTCTATCAACAACGCCTAGTGGTAACTCTCTGTCAACAACGCAAGTGATAACTATCTATCACAACGCCAATGGTAACTCTCTGTCACCAACGCAATTCGTAACTCTCTATAAAAAACGCCCAGTGGTAACTCTGTCACCAAGGCAATTGGTAATTCTCTATCAAAAACGCCCAGTGATAACTCTCTGTCACCAACGCAATTGGTAACTCCCTATCAAAAACGCCCAGTGGTAACTCTCTATCACCAACGCAATTGGTAACTCTCTATCAAAAACGCCCAGTGGTAACTCTCTGTTAACAACGACTAGTGGTAACTCTCTATCAAAAACGCCCAGTGGTAACTCTCCGTCAACAACGCCTAGTGGTAACTCTCTATCAACAACGCAATTGTAACTCTCTATCAAAACGCCCAGTGGTAACTCTCTGTTAACAACGCCTAGTGGTAACTCTCTGTCAACAACGCCCAGTGGTACCACTCTATTCACAACCACTTTGTGGTAACTCTCTGTCAACAACGCCTAGTGGTAACCTTCTATCAACAACGTCTAGTGGTAACTCTATGTCAGCAACATTTGGTTGTAACTCTCTATCAAAAACGCCTAGTGGTAACTCTCTATCAACAACGCCTAGTGGGAAATCTCTATCAACAACCTCTAGTGCTAACTCTCTATTAACAACGCTAGTGGTAACTCTCAATCAACAACGCTTAGTCGTAACTCTCTATCAACAACGCCTAGTGGTAACTCTCAATCAACAACGCTTAGTCGTAACTCTCTATCACAACGCCTAGTGGTAACTCTCAATCAACAACGCCTAGTGGTAACTCTCTATCAACAACGCCTAGTGGTAACTCCTATCAACAACGCCTAGTGGTAACTCTCTATCAACAACGCCCAATGGTAGCTCTCTGTTAACATCGCCCAATGGTAACTCTCCGTCAACAACGCCTAGTGGTAACTCTCTGTCAGCAACGTTTGGTTGTAACTCTCTATCAACAACGCCTAGTGGGAACTCTCTATCAACAACGCCTAGTGGTAACTCTCTATCAACACGCCTAGTGGTAACTCTCTATCAAAACGCCTAGTGGTAACTCTCTATCAACAACGCCTAGTGGTAACTCTCTATCAACAACGCCTAGTCGTAACTCTCTATCAACAACGCCTAGTGGTAACTCTCTGTCAGCAACGTTTGGTTGTAACTCTCTATCAACACGCCTAGTGGGAACTCTCTATCAACAACGCCTAGTGGTAACTCTCTATCAACAACACCTAGTGGTAACTCTCTATCAATAACGCCTAGTGGGACTCTCTATCAACAACGCCTAGTGGTAACTCTTTATCAACAACGCCTAGTGGTAACTCTCTATCAACAACGCCTAGTGGTAACTCTCTATCAACAACGCTTAGTGGTAACTCTCTATCAACAACGCCTAGTGGTAACTCTCAATCAACAACGCTTAGTCGTAACTCTCTGTCACCAACGCCTAGTGGTAACTCTCTATCAACAACGCCTAATGGTAACTCTCAATCAACAACGCTTAGTCGTAACTCTCTTGTCACCAACGCTTAGTCGTAACTCTCTATCAACAACGCAAGTGATAACTCTCTATCAACAACGCCTAGTGGTAACTCTCAATCAACAACGCCTAGTGGTAACTCTCTGTCAACAACGCTTAGTCGTAACTCTCTGTCACCAACGCCTAGTGGTAACTCTCTATCAACAACGCCTAATGGTAACTCTCAATCAACAACGCTTAGTCGTAACTCTCTTGTCACCAACGCTTAGTCGTAACTCTCTATCAACAACGCAAGTGATAACTCTCTATCAACAACGCCTAGTGGTAACTCTCAATCAACAACGCCTAGTGGTAACTCTCTGTCAACAACGCAAGTGATAACTCTCTATCAACAACGCCTAGTGGTAACTCTCAATCAACAACGTCTAGTGTAACTCTCAATCAACAACGCCTAGTGGTAACTCTCTATCAACAACGCCCAATGGTAGCTTTCTGTTAACATCGCCCAATGGTAAATCTCCGTCAACAACTCCTAGTGGTAACTCTCTGTCACCAACGCAATTGGTAACTGTCTATCAAAAACGCCCAGTGGTAACTCTCCGTCAACAACGCCTAGTGGTAACTCTCTATCAACAACGCAATTGGTAACTCTCTATCAAAAACGCCCAGTGGTAACTCTCTATCAACAACCCCTTTGTGGTAACTCTCTATCAACAACGCCTAGTGGTAACTCTCTATCAACAACGCCTAGTGGTAACTCTCTATCGACAACGCCTAGTGGTAACTCTCTATCGACAACGCCTAGTGGTAACTCTCTATCAACAACGTCCTTGTGGTAACTCTCTATCAACATCGCCTAGTGGTAACTCTCTATTAACAACGCCTAGTGGTAACTCTCTATCAACAACGCTTAGTGGTAACTCTCTGTCAACAATGCCTAGTGTAACTCTCTATCAACAACGCCTAGTGGTAACTCTCTGTCAGCAACGTTTGGTTGTAACTCTCTATCAATAACGATTAGTGGTAACTCTCTATTAACAATGCCTAGTCGTAACTCTCTATCAACAACGCCTAGTGGCAACTCTCTTTCACCAACGCAATTGGTAACTCTCTGTCAGCAATGTTTGGTTGTAACTCTCTATCAACAACGCCTAGTGGGAACTCTCTATCAACAACGCCTAGTGGTAACTCTCTATCAACAACGCCAAGTGGTAACTCTCAATCAACAACGCTTAGTCGTAACTCTCTATCAACAACGCCTAGTGGTAACTCTCTATCAACAACGCCTAGTGGTAACTCTCTATCAATAACGCCTAGTGGTAACTCTCTATCAACAACGCCTAGTGGTAACTCTTTATCAACAACGCCTAGTGGTAACTCTCTATCAACAACGCCTAGTGGTAACTCTCTATCAATAACGCCTAGTGGTAACTCTCTATCAACAACGCCTAGTGGTAACTCTTTATCAACAACGCCTAGTGGTAACTCTCTATCAACAACGCCTAGTGGTAACTCTCTATCAACAACGCCTAGTGGTAACTCTCTATCAACAACGCCTAGTGGTAACTCTCTATCAACAACGCTTAGTGGTAACTCTCTATCAACAACGCCTAGTGGTAACTCTCTATCAACAACGCCTATTGGTAACTCTCTATCAACAACGCCTAGTGGTAACTCTCTGTCAACAACGCCTAGTGGTAACCTTCTATCAACAACGCCTAGTGGTAACTCTCTGTCAGCAACGTTTGGTTGTAACTCTCTATCAACAACGCCTAGTGGGAACTCTCTATCAACAACGCCTAGTGGTAACTCTCTATCACAACGCTAGTGGTAACTCTCAATCAACAACGCTTAGTCGTAACTCTCTATCAACAACGCCTAGTGGTAACTCTCTATCAACAACGCCTAGTGGTAACTCTCTATCAACTCTCTATCAACGTTGCTGAGTCATTACGGAATCCCCATAAAGTTTATTAACCTGATAAAAACAATGTATGAAGGACGAATGTAGTGTGGTGCATGAAGGACAGCTTACAGAAGCATTTGAAATAAGAACAGGAGTAAGGCAAGGATGCCTTCTATCTCATTTCTCTTTCTACTGGCCATAGATTGGATTATGAAAATAACTCAAAACAACAGAAATGGGATCCAGTGGTCACTGACCAAACAACTTGATGATTTAGACTTTGCTGATGACATAGCTCTCCTATCACACAGCCATCAATAGATGCAGGATAAAATGAGTATATTATATGAGATATCACAACAGTTAGGACTAAAGATTAATAGAGATAAGACCAACATTATGAGAATTAATCAAGTTGGCAATAACCAAATAACACTAGGAGAAATACCTCTACTAGACGTACAATCTTACATATATCTGGGCAGTAATATAGATAAAGAGGGAGGAACAGAAAATGATACCAAAATAAGGATATCAAAAGCAAGAGGAGCTTTCATTGCACTGGGAAACATATGGAAATCCAAAGAAATTAGGTTAAATACAAAAATTAAAATCTTCAACTCAAATGTTAAGTCGGTCCTATTATATGGCTGTGAAACATGGAGAATAACAAAATTGACAATCACGAAGGTGCAGACTTTCATTAATGGATGCTTACGCAGAATAAAGGGATGGAAATGGCAGGACAAAGTCACTAACGTAGAATTATGGAAATGTAACGGTCAAATACCAGTGGATAAAGAAATACATCGTAGACGATGGCGATGGATAGGACACACACTACAGAAGCCAACTGAGAGTATTACACAACAGGCCCCTTTTTTTGGAATCCACAGGGGAAAAGACAAAGAGGAAGACCAAGGAATTCTTGGAGAAGACAGATCGAAGCAGAGATGAAGATGGTGGGGAAGACATGGAATGATCTTAAAAGAATTGCAAAAAACAGAACGACTTGGAAAGTGTTTGTTGAAGACCTATGCTCCACTGGGAGCTAAAAGGTAGAAGACATGAAACAAATGAAACGGGAGACCTGTGATTTAAAAAAAAAAGAGTTTCAACCTCTCGGATGGAGAGTGCCAAAACGGGCCATGAGTCTGTTCTCCAACACGAACCGGCTGTGAGTATCAGAGGAACAAGAGATGATCCCATGGTTGGATTCTCCAACACGAACCGGCTGTGAGTATCAGAGGAACAAGAGATGATCCCATGGTTGGATTCTCCAACACGAACCGGCTGTGAGTATCAGAGGAACAAGAGATGATCCCATGGTTGGATTCTCCAACACGAACCGGCTGTGAGTGTCAAAGGAATAATAGATGAACCCAGAAGTCATGGCCTGAAAATCTGAATGGGGTGTAGTGGGGGGGGGGGGGCGCACGGGAGTGCCGAAATCGCGTCCGATGTTATGCAAGTGTTTACGGACTCTCCCAAAAACATCGGTCTGTTTGGCCAATATGTCTTTATACAGCCTTGACTGATTATTGCGTATACGAGATTGTAAATCCTAGCCACCGTTTCTTTCCGCCACTTTCAGATCAGTGCTGCTGTTTAGCTTTCGTGTTTTCATTTCAGTGTTTATTTTAGAATAGTTTGTGTTGTACACCTAATGAAGGTTTTTTCCGAAGTGTTGTAATTTGTCTCGTCTCTCTATTAGTTTAGTCGCTTTATACAGTTGTATGTTTATTCTGCACCTAGTTACAGCGCCATCTTATTGCACAACATACTCTATACTTTCTCATTCTTTTACGCTGAACAACCGGTCTTTGTTGTGCATTATTGCGTAAGATAGTAGATCATTATTCCACCGGCCTCCCCCAACCGCAGTAATAACCCGTCAGCAAATACACTCATATATGAATGGGCAGTCGAGCGAGGCGACTTTCTCGTGGTTCGATACCCCAACCTCTCCTCTACTGTAGCATTTGAAAGTCAATGCCCAATCTCTCTTACCCCCCCCCCCCCAATTGTTTTCTTGGAATGTATAACAGTTGGAAGTGACTAAAATATCCACGACAAGCTGCTGTGGATAATCTGTCCAACTCCTTATTGCCAAACGGTTGGAGATCGATAGACAACCGTGGTGTGAGTGTCAGAGATACCGACTGTCGTGTTGTGGAGAATGACCCTAATATGTTTTTACAGTGCCCTCAATATGTGCCGGGTATGGAGTGACCAGTGAACACAGGGCTTGGCCGAGATGCAGTTGTTTTACAGAGATAACAATTATTGAGTCACGGTGTGTTTATGAGAGTATAGTTGTCTTCAGCAGATAGTCACGGTGTGTTTATGAGAGTATAGTTGTCTTCAGCAGATAGCCACGGTGTGTTTATGAGAATATAGTTGTCTTCAGCAAATAGTCACGGTGTGTTTATGAGAGTATAGTTGTCTTCAGCAGATAGTCACGATGTGTTTATGAGAGTATAGTTGTCTTCAGCAGATAGTCACGGTGTGTTTATGAGAGTATAGTTGTCTTCAGCAGATAGTCACGGTGTGTTTTATGAGAGTATAGTTGTCTTCAGCAGATAGTCACGGTGTGTTTATGAGAGTATAGTTGTCTTCAGCAGATAGTCACGGTGTGTTTATGAGAGTATAGTTGTCTTCAGCAGATAGTCACGGTGTGTTTATGAGAGTATAGTTGTCTTCAGCAGATAGTCACGGTGTGTTTATGAGAGTATAGTTGTCTTCAGCAGATAGTCACGGTGTGTTTATGAGAGTATAGTTGTCTTCGGCAGATAGTCACGGTGTGTTTATGAGAGTATAGTTGTCTTCGGCAGATAGTCACGGTGTGTTTATGAGAGTATAGTTGTCTTCAGCAGATAGTCACGGTGTGTTTATGAGAGTATAGTTGTCTTCAGCAGATAGTCACGGTGTGTTTATGAGAGTATAGTTGTCTTCAGCAGATAGTCACGGTGTGTTTATGAGAGTATAGTTGTCTTCAGCAGATAGTCACGGTGTGTTTATGAGAGTATAGTTGTCTTCAGCAGATAGTCACGGTGTGTTTATGAGAGTATAGTTGTCTTCGGCAGATAGTCACGGTGTGTTTATGAGAGTATAGTTGTCTTCGGCAGATAGTCACGGTGTGTTTATGAGAGTATAGTTGTCTTCGGCAGATAGTCACGGTGTGTTTATGAGAGTATAGTTGTCTTCGGCAGATAGTCACGGTGTGTTTATGAGAGTATAGTTGTCTTCGGCAGATAGTCACGGTGTGTTTATGAGAGTATAGTTGTCTTCGGCAGATAGTCACGGTGTGTTTATGAGAGTATAGTTGTCTTCAGCAGATAGTCACGGTGTGTTTATGAGAGTATAGTTGTCTTCAGCAGATAGTCACGGTGTGTTTATGAGAGTATAGTTGTCTTCAGCAGATAGTCACGGTGTGTTTTATGAGAGTATAGCTGTCTTCAGCAGATAGTCACGGTGTGTTTATGAGAGTATAGTTGTCTTCAGCAGATAGTCACGATGTGTTTATGAGAGTATAGTTGTCTTCCGCAGATAGTCACGGTGTGTTTATGAGAGTATAGTTGTCTTCCAGAGTTAGTCACTGTGTTTATGAGAGTATAGTTGTCTTCAACAATCATGGTGTTTTATAAGGATATAGTTGTCTTATATAGATAACAGTTAGTGAGTCATAGTGTTTGATGGGAGTATAGTTGTATAGAGATAACATTTTGGTCTCAGTGCTTGATTTCGGTATTGTTGTCTCCGAACATTCCTTGGTTGCGTCCCCTACATAAAGCGTGACATGATGGTCTACTACCGCTAGTTGGCTCACTTCACGTGGAGAGATCATGCTGACCTCATCATTCCAGTAGAGCTCATTGACAGCGTCTTGTTTTGATCAAATTCAGATTTCGTGTGATCGTAAAGATCTGTTGTAAATCATCGTTGTAACGGCCTCAGGTTGTGCCTGTGTAACATGTGGCCGCTGTTGTAATCATCTAATGTGTGTTAACGTACAGAATAGTTGAAGAAGTGACACAATTTCCAAGAAGCCGCGGTTAATATATTCGGTTCAACATGGACAATCCTTCACATCGGACGCGATAGAGTTGATGGACTTTCTCATGGATTGTTTGAGTACTTGCCTGTGCCGTGACTGGCCATGACTGAGCATGCACTGTGCCCACCCTGCTAGACGTGTACTGCTACAGCAGGAAGAATGTCACGCTTGCTCAAGCAGAAGCTACACGCGCCGTGTAGCCACGAGCTATGCTGGCAGGTCGCCAAGGGCAAACCCAAAGTCTGTCAGATCCAGCAGACGGCCAGACAGGATGGCAGACACATTCTTCAGGAGTTCTTTAAGGTACATGTCCGGCCATCAGCCACAGCTGGCTCTTACCAAACAGTTCACCCTATTACTCTCTGTGTAGACTGACACAAGATGCTGCCTTTCTCATTCATCTCACCTGATCTGTGTGTTTGTGCAGCATTCAATGACATTGTCAGCAAACTTTGAAATAGCGATGTGCAACAACACAGATACCTCATCTCATCAACAACACAGATACCTCATCTCATCAACAACACAGATACCTCATCTCATCAACAACACAGATACCTCATCTCATCAACAACACAGATACTTCATCTCATCAACAACACAGATACCTCATCTCATCAACAACACAGATACCTACTCTCATCAACAACACATATACCTCATCTCATCAACAACACAGATACCTACTCTCATCAACAACACAGATACCTCCTGCCATCAACAACACATATACCTCATCTCATCAACAACACAGATACCTCATATCACCAACAACACAAATACCTACTCTCATCAACAACACAGATACCTCATCTCATCAACAACACAGATACCTCATCTCATCAACAACACAGATACCTCATCTCATCAACAACACAGATACATCCTGTCATCAACAACACAGATACCTCCTCTCATCAACAACACAGATACCTCCTCTCATCAACAACACAGATACATCCTGTCATCAACAACACAGATACCTCCTCTCATCAACAACACAGATACCTCCTGTCATCAACAACACAGATACCTCATACCACCAACAACACAAATACCTACTCTCATCAACAACACAGATACCTCCTCTCATCAACAACACAGATACCTCCTCTCATCAACAACACAGATACCTCCTCTCATCAACAACACAGATACCTCCTCTCATCAACAACACAGATACCTCCTGTCATCAACAACACAGATACCTACTCTCATCACAACACAGACACCTACTCTCATCAACAACACAGATACCTCCTGTCATCAACAACACAGATACCTCCTCTCATCAACAACACAGATACCTACTCTCATCAACAACACAGATACCTCCTCTCATCAACAACACAAATACCTACTCTCATCAACAACACAGATACCTCATCTCATCAACAACACAGATACCTCATCTCATCAACAACACAGATACCTACTCTCATCAACAACACAGATACATCCTGTCATCAACAACACAGATACCTCCTCTCATCAACAACACAGATACCTCCTGTCATCAACAACACAGATACCTACTCTCATCAACAACACAGACACCTCCTCTCATCAACAACACAGATACCTACTCTCATCAACAACACAGATACCTACTCTCATCAACAACACAGATACCTCCTGTCATCAACAACACAGATACCTCCTCTCATCAACAACACAAATACCTACTCTCATCAACAACACAGATACCTCATCTCATCAACAACACAGATACCTACTCTCATCAACAACACAGATACATCCTGTCATCAACAACACAGATACATCCTGTCATCAACAACACAGATACATCCTGTCATCAACAACACAGATACCTCCTCTCATCAACAACACAGATACCTCCTCTCATCAACAACACAGATACCTCCTCTCATCAACAACACAGATACCTCCTCTCATCAACAACACAGATACCTCATCTCATCAACAACACAGATACATCCTGTCATCAACAACACAGATACATCCTGTCATCAACAACACAGATACCTACTCTCATCAACAATACAGATACCTCCTCTCATCAACAACACAGATACCTACTCTCATCAACAACACAGATAAATCCTGTCATCAACAACACAGATAACTACTCTCATCAACATCACAGATACCTACTGTCATCAACAACACAGATACCTACTCTCATCAACAACACAGATACCTCCTGTCATCAACAACACAGATACCTACTCTCATCAACAACACAGATACCTCCTGTCACCAACAACACAGATACCTTCTCTAATCAATAACACAGATACCTCCTGTCATCAACAACACATATACCTCCTTTCATCAACAACACAGATACCTTCTGTAATCAATAACACAGATACCTCCTCTCATCAACAACACAGATACCTCCTGTCATCAACAACACAGATACCTCCTCTCATCAACTACACATATACCTCCTGTCATCAACAACACAGATACCTCCTCTCATCAACTACACATATACCTCCTCTCATCAACAACACAGATACCTCCTCTCATCAACAACACAGATACCTCCTCTCATCAACTACACATATACCTCCTGTCATCAACAACACAGATACCTTCTTTCCACTAAAAAAACTCATGTCCACCCATCACCTAACATTCTCATGTCCTCCCTTCCCCTAACACTATCATGTCCTCCCTTCCCTTAACATTGTCATGTCTCCATCCCCTAGCATTGTCGTGTCCTCCCATCCCTTAACATTGTCATGTCCTCCCATCCCTTAACATTGTCATGTCCTCCTATCCCATAACATTGTCATATTTTCCAATCCCCTAACATTGTCATGTCCTCCCATCCCTTAACATTGTCATGTCCTCCCATCAGCTAACATTGTCATGTCCTCCCATCCCCTAACATTGTCATGTCCTCCCATCAGCTAACATTGTCATGTCCTCCCATCACCTAACATTGTCATGTCCTCCCATCCCCTAACGTTGTCATGTCCTCCCATCCCATAATAATTGTCATGTCCTCCCATTCCTTAACATTGTCATGTCCTTCCATCCCCTAACATTGTCATGACCTCCCATCCCATAACATTGTCATGTCCCACCATCCCTAACATTGTCATGTCCTCCTATCCCTAACATTGTCATGTCCTCCCATCCCCTAACATTGTCATGTCCTCCCATCCCCTGACATTGTCATGTCTTCCCATTGCCTAACATTGTCATGCCTCCCATCCCCTAACATTGTCATGTCCTTCTATCCCCTAACATTGTCATGTCCTCCCATCCCATAACATTGTCATGTCCTCCC
Organism: Megaustenia siamemsis; assembly: GCA_032433765.1. Lineage (NCBI taxonomy): Eukaryota > Metazoa > Mollusca > Gastropoda > Stylommatophora > Ariophantidae > Megaustenia > Megaustenia siamemsis. The sequence goes on along the minus strand of JAVIAB010000125.1, from coordinate 13,765,960 downwards.
ATCCCCTAACAAACTCATGTCCTCCCATCCCCTAACATTGTCATGTCTTCCCATTGCCTAACATTGTCATGTCCTCCTATCCCCTAACATTGTCATGTCATCCCATCCCCTAACATTGTCATGTCCTCCCATCCCCTAAGGTTGTCATGTCCTTCTATCCCAACATTGTCATGTCCTCCCATCCCCTAACATTGTCATGTCCTCCCATCCCATAACATTGTCATGTCTTCCCATCCCCTAACATTGTCATGTCCTCCCATCCCCTAACATTGTCATGTCCTCCCATCCCATAACATTGTCATGTTTTCCCATCCCCTAACATTGTCATGTCCTCCCATCCCATAACATTGTCATGTTTTCCCATCCCCTAACATTGTCATGTCCTCCCATCCCATACCATTGTCATGTCCTCCCATCCCCTAACATTGTCATGTCCTGACATAACACAATGACACATCTCCCACCATATAACTCCTAATGTCCACTGTTTTCATCTATTGTCCAGGAAGTGACCAAGCGCCTGTCCCTACCAGCTGACATTCGACTACCAGAAAACTTCCTCGCCCAGCAGTCCCTGTCTCTCAGCCCTGATGGACAACTCACCCGAAGGTCGAGAAGGAAATCCCTGGTGTGTATTTGCTTTATGCCTTGTCTTTAGACTTGTCCACTGACAACTATCACCCCAACACTCACTTTCAATCAATTAACACTTTTATCTTCTACTTTCCTTAGTATCTGATCATCATCATCATTTCAGGTCACATATCCTTTCTAGCACACTGCATTTACCACAGCCAGTCTGAAAAAATCCCTGTCTCTAGCCAGATCTCCCACTTCTTTTGTTATCATGTTTAAGGTCTCCTTGATGTCTTGAAACCGCCTTCTTCTTGATCTGACCCTGATTTGTCCTCCAGGAACCATACCCTGCATTATTGTTTTTTCCAGCCCGCTGTGTCTTTTGATATGACTATAGTATTTTAATTTCCTCTCTAGAATGTCGTTTATAAGCCAGTTCTATTTAATGTTTAAATTTTTAAATATGTCTTCATTTTTTTTTTTTCAGTATTTAAGGTATCTTAAGGATTTTTCTGTAGCATTTTTTTTTTTAAGGAATCAATCTTCTTCCTTGCTGTTTGTGAGATTGTAGTCTTATACTCAATCATATATTAATATTTTCACAATCTCTCATTATAATTTATGTCACAATTCACAACTTGTTTACAATTATCTCATCAGGTCAACCACAATTTATGCACAATAATTATGTGTCTGTCACAACAATTTGCCACATCATCTCAGCATGTCCATGCATTTATTCATCACAAGTCATCATTTCCATCACATTATCTTACCATTCACAAATTGTCATCAGCCAAAGTTCTACTACCAGTAAGTTTGATTCTGTAGTGATATGTCACCCTCATTCTCATGTTTCATGTTGGTCTATATTTTATTATTAATTTGTATTTGATGTTTCCAGTCTGAAATTGGATTTGGGAAGATCGAGTCTTACACAAAGCTGGACAAACTTGGAGAGGTAGGAATTTCTGATGATTACTTGAGTCTGCATGGATGGGTGGATCAGTGGTGATTAGGTGTCTGTGTGGATGGGTGGGTCAATGGTGATTAGGTGTCTGTGTGGATGGGTGGATCAGTGGTGATTAGGTGGCTGTGTGGATGGGTGGGTCAATGGTGATTAGGTGTCTGTGTGGATGGGTGGATCAGTGGTGATTAGGTGGCTGTGTGGATGGGTGGGTCAATGGTGATTAGGTGTCTGTGTGGATGGTGGGTCAATGGTGATTAGGTGTCTGTGTGGATGGGTGGGTCAATGGTGATTAGGTGGATGGGTGGATCAATGGTGATTAGGTGTCTGTGTGGATGGGTGGGTCAATGGTGATTAGGTGTCTGTGTGGATGGGTGGGTCAATGGTGATTAGGTGTCTGTGTGGATGGTGGGTCAATGGTGATTAGGTGTCTGTGTGGATGGATGGGTCAATGGTGATTAGGTGTCTGTGTGGATGGGTAGGTCAATGATGATTAGGTGTCTGTGTGGATGGATGGATCAGTGGTGATTAGGTGTCTGTGTGGATGGGTGGGTCAATGATGATTAGGTGTCTGTGTGGATGGGTAGGTCAATGCTGATTAGGTGTCTGTGTGGATGGGTGGGTCAGTGGTGATTAGGTGTCTGTGTGGATGGGTGGGTCAATGGTGATTAGGTGTCTGTTTGGATGGGTGGGTCAATGGTGATTAGGTGTCTGTGTGGATGGGTGGGTCAATGGTGATTAGGTGTCTGTGTGGATGAATCATCTTGGATTGGAAAATTTACAATTTTATGTTGGTGGTAGATGCATTAAATATCGGTGCAAGTCGATGTATTCAAAATTAGTGTAAGTAGATGTATTCAATATTAGTGCAAGTAGATGTATTCATTATTAGTGATACAAGTTCACTTCCTGGTTCTTTGTATGTCCATTTGTCAACCTCTGATTTACTAAGCAAGCATACCCACAAATCTTAGCTGTCAGACATAGCCACAAACCTTTGCTGTCAGACATAGCCACAAACCTTAGCCATCAGAAATAGCCACAAACCTTAGCCATCAGACATAGCCACAAACCTTAGCCATCAGACATAGCCACAAACCTTGTCCATCAGACATAGCCACAAACCTTAGTCATCAGACATAGCCACGATCCATAATCATCAGACATAGCCACAAACCTTAATCACCAGGCATAGCCACAAACCTTAATCATCAGGCATAGCCACAAACCTTGGCAATCAGACATAGCCACAAACCTTATCATCAGACATAGCTACAAACCTTGGCCATCAGACATAGCCACAAACCTTGGCCATCAGACATAGCCACGAACCTTAGTCATCAGACATAGCCACAAACCTTAATCATCAGACATAGCCACAAACCTTAGCTCCCAGAAAATACCAGCAAACATAGTCACCAGACTGCCACCAGAGACATTGGTGATGACCTTCTGTTAACGCCCAAATTCATGGGAAATCAGCTAATTTATTTGTCTCATATGATGGGCCTTGGAATTCTGGAGAAGATACACATGTCTCTTAAACTTGTCTTTTAAAGTTTTGTCTTGAGCTTACATACACCCGTTATCATTCTGAGTTACAATCTTGTATAGTTTATCTCACACACACCTGTTATCATTCTGAGCTAAAATCTTGTATAGTTTATCTCACACACACCTGTTATCATTCTGAGCTACAATCTTGTATAGTTTATCTCACACACACCTGTTATCATTCTGAGTTACAATCTTGTATAGTTTATCTCACACACACCTGTTATCATTCTGAGCTACAATCTTGTATAGTTTATCTCACACATACCAGTTATCATTCTGAGCTACAATCTTGTATAGTTTATCTCACACACACCTGTTATCATTCTGAGCTACAATCTTGTATAGTTTATCTCACACACACCTGTTATCATTCTGAGCTACAATCTTGTATAGTTTATCTCACACACACCTGTTATCATTCTGAGCTACAATCTTGTATAGTTTATCTCACACACCCCTGTTATCATTCTGAGCTACAATCTTGTATAGTTTATCTCACACGCACCTGTTATCATTCTGAGCTACAATCTTGTATAGTTTATCTCACACGCACCTGTTATCATTCTGAGCTACAATCTTGTATAGTTTATCTCACACACACCTGTTATTATTCTGAGCTACAAGCTTGTATAGTTTATCTCCCAAACACTTGTTATCATTCTGAGCTACAATCTTGTATAGTTTATTTCACACATACCTGTTATCATTCTGAGTTACAATCTTGTATAGTTTATCTCACACATACCTGTTATCATTCTGAGCTACAATCTTGTATAGTTTATCTCACACACACCTGTTATCATTCTGAACTACAATCTTGTATAGTTTATCTCACACACACCTGTTATCATTCTGAACTACATTCTTGTATAGTTTATCTCACACACACCTGTTATCATTCTGAACTACAATCTTGTATAGTTTATTTCACACATACCTGTTATCATTCTGAACTACAATCTTGTATGGTTTATTTCACACATACCTGTTATCATTCTGAACTACAATCTTGTATAGTTTATATCACATTTTGTGTCCAGGGAACATATGCCACAGTTTTCAAGGGCAAGTCTCGGCTCACAGACAACCTGGTGGCCCTCAAGGAGATCAGGCTGGAACATGAAGAGGGGGCACCTTGTACAGCTATCAGAGAAGGTTTGAGTCTTAATAACAAGTTATCTACAAGCCTTAATAACAAGTTATCTACAAGCCTTAATAACAAGTTATCTACAAGTCTTAATAACAAGTTATCTACAAGCCTTAATAAAAAGTTATCTACAAGCCTTAATAACAAGTTATCTACAAGCCTTAATAACAAGTTATCTACAAGCCTTAATAACAATTTATCTACAAGTCTTAATAACAAGTTATCAGCTTGCATAACAAGTAACTGAATTTGTATCATCATAGTGTTTATGACTATTGCCAGAGTTTGTAACGTACAAGCACGTATGTGCTGTCATGGTCTCACTGTCAGACACTAATGTCTTCACTTTGTGTTTGTCTTCTTCCTCAGTGTCTTTATTACGTGACCTCAAACATGCCAACATTGTGACCTTACATGATATCATACATACGGACAAGTCACTTACCCTAGTATTTGAATATTTAGTAAGTACATCCTTCCTAGCTTCAGTGTAGTGAGCTGTGTATTGTGAGTTATAGTGTAATGAGTTGTGTATTGTGAATTATAGTGTAATGAGTTGTGTATTGTGAGTTTAGTGTAGTGAGCTATGTGTTGTGAGTTATAGTGTAATGAGTTGTGTATTGTGAGTTTAGTGTAGTGGGCTATGTGTTGTGAGTTATAGTGTAGTGTTTTGTGAGTGGTAGTGTAGTGAGTGATGTGTTGTGAGTTATAGTGTAGTGAGTGATGTGTTGTGAGTTATAGTGTAGTGAATTTTGAGTTATAGTGTAATGAGTTGTGTATTGTGAATTATAGTGTAATGAGTTGTGTATTGTGAGTTTAGTGTAGTGAGCTATGTGTTGTGAGTTATAGTGTAATGAGTTGTGTCTTGTGAGTTAAAGTGTATTGAGTTATGTGTAGTGAGTTATAGTGTTGTGAATTATAGTGTAGCAAGTTCTGTCTTGTGAGTTATAGTGCAGTGAGTTGTATTGGGAGTTCTGTGTTGTGAGTTATAGTGTAGTGAGTTGTGTTGTGAGTTATAGTGTAGTGAGTTGTCGTGTGAGTTCTATGTTATGAGTTATTGTGTTGTGCATTGTGAGGTATAGTGTTGTGAGTTATAGTTCTGTAAGTTATAGTGCTGTAAGTTGTGAGTTATAGTGTAGTGAGTGGTTGTGTTGTGAGTGATAGTGTAGTGAGTGAATGTGCTGTGAGTGATAGTTTAATGTGTGAGCATGTTATGAGTTTGTGCAGTGAGTGAGTATGTGGTGTGTAGCAAGTCTGTTTGTTGTGAGTAATAGTGTATGAGTAGATGTGTTGTGAGTGATACTGTAATGGGTGGGTATGTTTTGAGTGTGTGCAATGTGTGGTTGTGTAGTGAGTGGATGTTTTTTTAGTGGGTGTGTTGTGAGTTTGTGCAGTGAGTGGGTGTGTTGTGAGTTTGTGCACTGAGTGGGTGCATAGTGAGTGGGTGTGTAGTGCAGGAGCGTATTTGTAAATTTCTTCATTGAATGTCTCACCTCTCCTTGTAATAGTGGTAGCAGTAATGTCTCTCATGCTAACCGTGAGAGAGAAATAATCATTTACATGTAAGGGTTTCTGGGTTCAGTAAGTCCAGTTCAAGGGTTCCTGGGTCATTTAGTCCAATTCAAGGGTTTTTGGGTTCATCTAGTACAATTCAAGGGTTTTTGGGGCAGTTTAGTACAATTCAAGGGTTTTTTTGGGGTCATTTAGTCCAGTTTAAGGGTTTCTGGTGTCAATAAGTCAAATTCATGGTTATCTTTTGGACAGAAATAGAATAATTGACTGTACAGAAATATCTTAGAAAAGTTTATTTTTCGTCACAGAAAATATAGGGAGAGAACTTATTGGAATTTACAACTTTTGTGAAGCTCCAATTCTGCAAGTTTCTCTGTCATTAAGGCATGGGTTTCAACTTTGAACTCAGAAATATGTGAGTGAAATGTATGTTTGCATATGTGTGCCACTGTAATAAATGTTTTGTTTTATGAAATAATTGGATGTGATTCGATCTGATTCAACTTTTTGGTTTTGCTCCCAGGAAAAAGATCTCAAACAATATATGGATGACTGTGGAAACATCATGAGTATGACCAATGTCAAGGTGAGTGGGTGTGACTGACTTGCTAGTCACAGAATTGGTGAGTCACATTGAGTTAATGACCAATGAAAACAGAATTGGTGAATCACATTGAGTATGAAAACAGAATTGGTGAGTCACATTGAGTCAATGACCAATGAAAACAGAATTGGTGAGTCACATTGAGTCAATGACCAATGACAGCAAAACAGCACCATGGTCAATATATTAAGAGTTTATCAAGAATGGTCAGGGTAACTGTGAAATTGGAAAGATTTCTGACAAGAGAAGCAGAGGATGGCATACCCAAGAGGGAGCAACAAAATGGTTAATCAACGACCATGTAACATAATAAAGCGTTTAGGGACGAGTCTTTTTTGTATACATCAGCTCTACACCTCTGGAAAAGTCTAGAGGGACTGAATTGTGCAAGAAATCCTTTTTTCCCACACCGGCAGCTATGTGCTCAGGTGTCCCTCACCAGATAGATATTCTCTGACTTCAAAGTTACTCTCATTTTATATTGTTGAGAGTTTTGACATTTTATTTCATTGAGAGTTTTGACATTTTATATCATTGAGAGTTTTGACATTTTATATAGTTGGGAGTTTTGACATTTTAATATCGTTAAGAGTTTTGACATTTTATATAGTTGAGAGTTTTGACATTTTCGGTAGATTTGTCTTATTCATTTTTCCAAAACAATGTTCATATTTGGCCTGCCTTATTCATTTTTCCAAAACAATGTTCATATTTGGCCTACCTTATTCATTTTTCCAAAACAATGTTCATATTTGGCCTGCCTTATTCATTTTTCCAAAACAATGTTCATATTTGGCCTGCCTTATTCATTTTTCCAAAACAATGGTCATATTTGGCATGCCTTATCATTGTTCCAAACAATAGTCATATTTAGCCTACCTTATTCATTTTTCCAAAACGATGTTCATATTTGGCCTGCCTTATTCATTTTTCCAAAACAATGTTCATATTTGGCCTGCCTTATTCATTTTTCCAAAACAATAGTCATATTTGGCATGCCTTTATCATTGTTCCAAAACAATAGTCATATTTAGCCTACCTTATTAATTTTTCCAAAACAATAGTCATATTTGGCCTGCCTTTTTCATTTTTCCAAAACAATAGTCATATTTAGCCTGTCTTTTTCATTCCCAACTGCCAAGGATTCTTTCACAGTTCACTGACTATGGGACCTCCTGTCTGTTCTCATTATTTAAAGTTGCTAGAAGTCAGATCTAACTAGCTAGAGACCAGGGTCAAACCATGAAGAAAGCATGGATTTGATGAGGAAATCCCCGCTGCTTGTGCTGGAGTTCAAAGCATTCTTTTCTGACATCTTACCTCTAGACCACACTCTTAGGGAAAAGATGAGTGTGAGTGTCGTGACACATGATGGTGGTAGATGTCATTAAAAGGTGGTAGGAGGCTATCAACAAAGATGAATGGAGGCTATCAACAAAGGTGTTTCAACAAAGGTAAATGGAGCCTATCTAGTCATCATCTTGATCATCATGTACCATACCAGTTGGCATAGGTGATCATGTCCTTCCACAATTTTCTATCCCCAGTACATCATATCAATTCTCTCATTGACTGTTTTCCATGCCATGACATCAATCTATCTAGTATCTTCTCTCTTTGTCATCCACATCTCTCTGTCCTTGTATTTTGCCAGTTGTGACCAAGTATTCCAACTTTTCTCTTCTCATGTTGTGCCAGAAAAATGTCAATTGTTTCTTACTGATGTTTTTTAGGAGCTCCCTTTTTGTGTTGATCTCTTTGAGAATTTCCTCGTTGGTCTTTTTAGCTGTCCAGGGAACTCTCAACATTCAATTATCAATAAGTTGATTAAAGCCAGTATTGATTGTTCATGTTGAAACTGTAAGCAGATTTGTATAAAAACATAGCTGTTTCTTCATGAATATGTTCATGTCGAGACAACTAGTTCAGCAACTGAAAGCTGAAAGGTAATTGCTTCATGTTCTTGTTTTACAGCTGTTTTTGTTCCAACTTCTGCGAGGCCTGGCCTACTGCCACAAGCGACGTGTCCTACATCGTGACCTTAAACCACAGAATCTTCTCATCAATGAAAGAGGAGAGCTGAAGCTGGCAGACTTTGGTTGGTGTGCTTTGTTTGTCATATGTTGTGCCCTTTGCTTCTGTCACTGTGTGTCCTATGTTGTGTTCATTATTAGGGTAAGTGTTTGTCAACAACAGTAGAGGGTAAGTGTTTGTTCAACAATAGAGGGTAAATGTGTGTTTCAACAATAATAGATGATAAATGTTTGTTCAACAATAATAGAGGATAAATGTTTGTTCAACAATAATAGAGGGTAAATGTTTGTTCAACAATAATAGAGGGTAAATGTTTGTTCAACAATAATAGTTGATAATGTTTGTTCAACAATAATAGAGGGTAAATGTTTGTTCAACAACAATAGAGGGTAATGAATGTTTGTTAATAATAGAGGGTACATGTTTATCAATGATAGATGGTAAATGTTTGTCAACAATAGAGGTAGATGTTTATCAACAACAATAGAGGGTAAATGTTTGTCAACAATAGAAGGTAAATGTTTATCAACAATAGATGGTAAATGTTTGTCAAGAATAATAGAGGGTAAATGTTTGTTCAACAATAGAGGGTAAATGTTTGTTCAACAATAGAGGGTAAAGGTTTGTTCAACAATAGAGGGTAAAGGTTTGTCAAGAATAATAGAGGGTAAATGTTTGTCAAGAATAATAGAGGGTAAATGTTTGTTCAACAATAGAGGGTAAATGTTTGTTCAACAATAGAGGGTAAGGTTTGTTCAACAATAGAGGGTAAAGGTTTGTTCAACAATAGAGGGTAAAGGTTTGTCAAGAATAATAGAGGTTAATGTTTGTCAAGAATAATAGAGGGTAAATGTTTGTTCAACAATAGAGGGTAAATGTTTGTTCAACAATAGAGGATAAATGTTTCTTCAACAATAGAGGATAAATGTTTGTTCAACAATAGAGGGTAAATGTTTGTTCAACAATAGAGGGTAAATGTTTGTTCAACAATAGAGGATAAATGTTTCTTCAACAATAGAGGATAAATGTTTGTTCAACAACAAAAGAGGGTAAATGTTTGTTCAACAATAGAGGGTAAATGTTTGTTCAACAATAGAGGATAAATGTTTCTTCAACAACAAAAAGAGGGTAAATGTTTTTTCAACAATTGAGGATAAATGTTTGTTCAACAACAATAGAGGGTAAATGTTTGTTCAACAATAGAGGGTAAATGTTTGTTCAACAACAAAAGAGGGTAAATGTTTGTTCAACAATAGAGTGTAAATGTTTGTTCAACAACAATAGAGGGTAAATGTTTGTTCAACAATAGAGGGTAAATGTTTGTTCAACAACAAAAGAGGGTAAATGTTTGTTCAACAATAGAGTGTAAATGTTTGTTCAACAACAATAGAGGGTAAATGTTTGTTCAACAATAGAGGATAAATGTTTGTTCAACAACAATAGAAGGTAAATGTTTGTTCAATAACAATAGAGGGTAAATGTTTGTTCAACAATATAGGGTAAATTTTTGTTCAACAATAGAGGGTAAATGTTTGTTCAACAACAATAGAGGGTAAATGTTTGTCAACAATAGAGGGTAGATGTTTATCAACAACAATAGAGGGTAAATGTTTGTCAACAATAGAGGGTAAATGTTTGTTCAACAATAGAGGGTAAATGTTTGTTCAACAATAGAGGGTAAAGGTTTGTTCAACAATAGAGGGTAAATGTTTGTTCAACAATAGAGGGTAAAGGTTTGTTCAACAATAGAGGGTTAAAGGTTTGTCAAGAATAATAGAGGGTAAATGTTTGTCAAGAATAATAGAGGGTAAATGTTTGTTCAACAATAGAGGGTAAATGTTTGTTCAACAATAGAGGATAAATGTTTCTTCAACAATAGAGGATAAATGTTTGTTTCAACAATAGAGGGTAAATGTTTGTTCAACAATAGAGGGTAAATGTTTGTTCAACAATAGAGGATAAATGTTTCTTCAACAATAGAGGATAAATGTTTGTTCAACAACAAAAGAGGGTAAATGTTTGTTCAACAATAGAGGGTAAATGTTTGTTCAACAATAGAGGGTAAATGTTTTTCAACAATTGAGGATAATGTTTGTTCAACAACAATAGAGGGTAAATGTTTTTTCAACAATTGAGGATAAATGTTTGTTCAACAACAATAGAGGGTAAATGTTTGTTCAACAATAGAGGGTAAATGTTTGTTCAACAATAGAGGGTAAATGTTTGTTCAACAACAAAAGAGGGTAAATGTTTGTTCAACAATAGAGGATAAATGTTGTTCAACAACAATAGAAGGTAAATGTTTGTTCAACAACAATAGAGGGTAAATGTTTGTTCAACAATATAGGGTAAATTTTTGTTCAACAATAGAGGGTAAATGTTTGTTCAACAACAATAGAGGGTAAATGTTTGTTCAACAATAGAGGGTAAATGTTTGTTCAACAATAGAGGGTAAATGTTTGTTCAAAAACAACAGAGGATAAATGTTTGTTCAACAACAATAGAGGGTAAATGTTTGTTCAACAACAATAGAGGGTAAATATTTGTTCAACAATAGAGGGTAAATGTTTGTTCAAAAACAACAGAGGATAAATGTTTGTTCAACAACAATAGAGGGTAAATGTTTGTTCAACAACAATAGAGGGTAAATGTTTCTTCAACAATAGAGGGTAAATGTTTGTTCAACAACAATAGAGGGTAAATGTTTGTTCAACAACAATAGAGGGTAAATGTTTGTTCAACAATAGAGGATAATGTTTGTTCAACAACAAAAGAGGATAAATGTTTGTTCAACAACAATAGAGGGTAAATGTTTGTTCAACAACAATAGAGGGTAAATGTTTGTTCAACAACAATAGAGGGTAAATGTTTGTTCAACAACAATAGAGGGTAAATGTTTGTTTGTACAACAATAGAGGGTAAATGTTTGTTCAACAACAATAGAGGATAAATGTTTGTTCAACAACAATAGAAGGATAAATGTTTGTTCAACAACAATAGAAGGTAAATGTTTGTTCAACAACAATAGAGGGTAAATGTTTGTTCAACAACAATAGAGGGTAAATGTTTGTTCAACAATAGAGGATAAATGTTTGTTCAACAACAATAGAAGGTAAATGTTTGTTCAACAACAATAGAGGGTAAATGTTTGTTCACAACAATAGAGGGTAAATGTTTGTTCAACAATAGAGGATAATTGTTTGTTCAACAATAGAGGGTAAATGTTTGTTCAACAACAAAAGAGGGTAAATGTTTGTTCAACAATAGAGTGTAAATGTTTGTTCAACAACAATAGAGGGTAAATGTTTGTTCAACAATAGAGGATAAATGTTTGTTCAACAACAATAGAAGGTAAATGTTTGTTCAACAACAATAGAGGGTAAATGTTTGTTCAACAATATAGGGTAAATTTTTGTTCAACAATAGAGGATAAATGTTTGTTCAACAACAATAGAGGGTAAATGTTTGTTCAACAACAATAGAGGGTAAATGTTTGTTCAACAACAATAGAGGGTAAATGTTTGTTCAACAACAATAGAGGGTAAATGTTTGTTCAACAACAATAGAGGGTAAATGTTTGTTCAACAACAATAGAGGATAAATGTTTGTTCAACAACAATAGAAGGTAAATGTTTGTTCAACAACAATAGAGGGTAAATGTTTGTTCAACAACAATAGAGGGTAAATGTTTGTTCAACAATAGAGGGTAAATGTTTATACAACAACAATAGAGGGTAAATGTTTATCAACAATAGATGGTAAATATTTGTCAACAATAGAGGGTAAATGTTTGTTCAACAATAGAGTTTATATTTGTCAACAATAGAGGGTAAATGTTTGTTCAACAATAGAGTTTATGTTTGTCAACAATAGAGGATAAATGTTTGTTAATAATAGAAGGTAAATGTTTATCAACAACAGAGGGTAAATGTTTGTTCAACAACAATAGAGGGTAAATGTTTGTTCAACAACAATAGAGGGTAAATGTTTGTTCAACAACAATAGAGAGTAAATGTTTATCAACAATAGAGGGTAAATGTTTGTTCAACAATAGAGTTTATGTTTGTCAACAATAGAGGATAAATATTTGTTTAACAACAATAGAGGGTAAATGTTTGTTAATAGAAGGTAAATGTTTATCAACAATAGAGGGTAAATGTTTGTTCAAAAATAGAGGGTAAATGTTTGTTCAGCAATAGAGGGTAATTGTTTATCAACAATAGATGGTAAATGTTTGTCAACAATAGAGGATAAATGTTTGTTCAACAACAATAGAGGGTAAATGTTTATTAACAATAGAGGGTAATGTTTGTCAATAATAGAGGGTAAATGTTTATCAACAAAAATAGAGGGTAAATGTTTGTTCAACAATAGAGGGTAAATGTTTGTTCAACAATAGAGGGTAAATGTTTGTTTAACAATAGAAGGTAAATGTTTGTCAACAACATTAGAGGGTTAATTTTTGTCAACAACAATAGAGGGTAAATGTTTGTCAACAATAGAGGGTAAATCTTTATCAACAATAGAGGGTAAATCTTTATCAACAATAGAGGGTAAATCTTTATCAACAATAGAGAGTAAATGTTTGTCAACAATAGAGGGTAAATGTTTATTAAAAATAGAGGGTAAATGTTTATAAAAAAAAAAGGATGGTAAATGTTTGTCAACAATAGAGGGTAAATGTTTATCAAAAATAGAGGGTAAATGTTTGTCAACAATAGAGGGTAAATGTTTGTCAACAATAGAGGGTAAACTTACACAAATTGAAGCAACCCTCAAAGTGTGCTAAACATTTAATTCACTCTAAAAATACATATAGAACAGAAGAATGTCAGCTAGAGCTGTGCTCCTCTCTTAAAACATGACTGGTAGAAGAGAAATTGAAGTTCAAACAATATAACTGCCTGTTCACATTCACTTGATTCTGTCTGTTCAGTAATTTAGTTGTAATGTGAAGCACACATATTTTTATGGGGACCTCGGTCGCCTAGTTGGGAAAACCACCCGACTGGGCTACCGACATTTGGACAATCCGTGTTTGATTCCCACTGGAAGCAGTGTGAATTGTACTTGTGGTTGGAAAAAAATTTCTCCCTGTGGCCATCCTAGCCACTGGCAAAAATAGGTAAGTAAAAAAAGTAGTAAAGAGCCCGTCACGCCAAGTGGCGTATAGGGAATAGTTAGTGACCATAAATTTTACAGACCTTCAGAACATAATTTTTGGGGTAATGTGGTCGGTGCTTGCGTTCGCCCGATGACTTAAGGAGTGTACCTCGTCATCATCCGCCCTTAAAAGGACGTTAAGTAGGCGTGCCTGCATTGTGGTTTACAGTATAACTGTGATATTTGCGTCTTTCGGCCCAACACATCTGACTTCAGCATGACATTTTTGAGTACCGGGTTGTCTTCCCTCTTTGATCCCTACTCGCTTGGCCAGACTAGACAGGTTAGTCTGTTACTAGAGGCACCACGGAGAGGTGGAGCAGGGTCTGGATGGTTCTGGTTCACCGATCCTGGGGCAAGCCATCCTAGCTGTGGATCGCTGACAGCTTCCAGCTCTGGTGCTGGGAGGAATGTGGTCGGTATTATGCCCGTGCCGCTTTACTTTTCCAGAAAAAATCCAGTACCCATTTAAGGCTGGATGAACCCAGAAGCCATCGGTTGGGATCGAACCCTACCCCTTGTCCTTTGTAGTCCAGTTCACTAACCACTGAGCTATCGTGGCTCCCAGTAAAAATGGGTACCAGGGTATTACTCTAGGAAGGTGAGGAATGCCACCTCGCATCATGAGTTTTGATGCTTGAAGTGACACTATCCAAAAGTCTCTGAATGCTTCTGGATAGGCTGAGCACATATGGTGAAAACTCATGTGCTAAGACACTGTTTCAAGTCTCGTACTTGACCTTTACTGTACACATATTTTTAACATATTCACATAGGACTATAGAGTTGTGAGTTTACAGAAGAGTGTTGGGAGTTGTCCAGCAGTGTAAATGACTAATGGTTTCACATACATTGAGAAGTTAATGTATTAGTAAGTGGAAAATGTGGTGGTTGTTGAACATGTAGGGAAGTGATCAACAAACAGAGAGTTTGTTTTTGTGTTTTTGAGTATATGGGAACTTATCAACTAACAATGAGATATAGTCTCTTAATGTTAAATATAAGAACTTATCAACCAATAAAAAGATATGGTCTCTTAATGTTAAATATGGGAACTTATCAACTAACAGTGAGATATGGTCTCTTAATGTTAAATATAGGAACTTATCAACCAATAAAGAGATTTCATATTTTGTGTTTTTCTTCAGGTTTGGCCAGAGCCAAGTCAATACCAACCAAAACATATTCCAATGAGGTTGTTACATTATGGTACCGCCCACCTGATGTCCTACTGGGCTCAACTGAATACACCACATCCATAGACATGTGGTAGGTTGATAAGTTAGCTGGTGTTTATCTCTCAAACCAATATTGCATGAATGAGAAATGTTGTTATGGGACATTAGAGATGAGACATTTGGGTGTTGTAAAGGGCAGAGAACTGGTATTTTTATTTCTAAAGGGCGGAGAACTGGTCTATGTTGTGATCTCAAAGCTGGAGTGCACTGCTCATTTGGTGGAGTGTGTTTATTTAATTACATGACATTTCTTGTGACTGTGACACAGTTTAGTTCTACATGCATCACACTGGAAGGTTTCACTTTACAACCATGTAGCTGTTAGTTCCCTTTGATTTATTAACTTCTTGAATGTTTCATGTTCTTTAAGCTATTATTTGCCAGAAACATTGATTGTCATTGGTTTTTGTACACATCATTTCATTGTGCAATTTATCTGTTTTCTGAAAGAAAATGATATACAAGTATCACATGCAGGATGACAAACTTGAAAGTCATTCTGAAATCCAATAAGGGAAACAATCTACCCAGGTCTAACTTATTGCTAATGATGTTTACTACACATAACAACATTAGCATCAATTAACCATCTTCTAATTTCTTATATAACACAACAAATGTCTGTCTAGATAATCTATACTACAAATGCAACAATTAAAAACAGATATTTGCATTTGTTAGAAGTGGTCATGTGACGTCTGCACATTTTGTGTTGTCAAAGAAGGATGAGCACAACCTGCCTCATTTCTTGACAAACTGTTTGCTAGTCAAGAGGAAAAAAAACAAACTATCATTGCAGCATTTTCCTATTACTGGGGTCTTCCGGGGTCAAATTGTAGGACCAGAGAATAAAGGTCGCTTGTCCAGTGCAGTTGCTGTGAGTTGTTAGGGTTTGAGTTTTTATCTCTCGAGTTGGGCCACCCACTCTCCTGTTTGGAGACTGGCAAGTTATTAATTAGGCCACCCACTCTCCTGGTTTGGAGCCAAACAAGTTATTGATTGGGCCACCCACTCTCCTGGTTTGCAGCCCAACAAGTTATCAATTGGGCCACCCACTCTCCTGTTTGGAGACTGACAAGTTATCAATTGGGCCACCCACTCTCCTGTTTGGAGACTGACAAGTTATCAATTGGGCCACCCACTCTCCTGGGTTGCAGCCCAACAAGTTATCAATTGGACCACCCACTCTCCTGTTTGGAGACTGACAAGTTATCAATTGGGCCACCCACTCTCCTGGGTTGCAGCCCAACAAGTTATCAATTGGACCACCCACTCTCCTGTTTGGAGACTGACAAGTTATCAATTGGACCACCCACTCTCCTGTTTGGAGACTGACAAGTTATCAATTGGACCACCCACTCTTCTGTTTGGAGACTGACAAGTTATCAATTGGACCACCCACTCTCCTGTTTGGAGACTGACAAGTTATCAATTGGACCACCCACTCTCCTGTTTGGAGACTGACAAGTTATCAATTGGACCACCCACTCTCCTGTTTGCTAGTCAATTCTCAAATAGGAATGTCTAAAAGGAACATGAAAACACCATTGTCCATTCATGATGTGTTTGAGCATTAATACAAACATGTATGGACATACAGCAATCTCTTGTTATATCCCTAACAAACATGTATGGACATACAGCAATTTCTTGTTATATCCCTAACAAACATGTATGGACATACAGCAATCTCTTGTTATGTCCCTAACAAACATGTATGGACATACAGCAATCTCTTGTTATATCCCTAACAAACATGTATGGACATACAGCAATCTCTTGTTATATCCCTAACAAACATGTATGGACATACAGC
Organism: Megaustenia siamemsis; assembly: GCA_032433765.1. NCBI lineage: Eukaryota > Metazoa > Mollusca > Gastropoda > Stylommatophora > Ariophantidae > Megaustenia > Megaustenia siamemsis. The sequence goes on along the minus strand of JAVIAB010000125.1, from coordinate 13,749,346 downwards.
AATCTATTGTTATCTCCCTAACAAACATGTATGGACATACAGCAATCTCTTGTTATATCCTTAACAAACATGTATGGACATACATCAATCTCTTGTTATATCCCTAATTGTTTCTGTTGACCAACACACTTTTCATTGGTCCACACACAAACATTACCTTGTTTTGAAATGACAGATTCTCTTCATAGAACTCATAGTAGTTAAAGTTGAAAAGAGTAGGCCTAAAATAGCAGCTGTCAGGACAAAAGATTGTTAAGCAAATCTACCCACACTGAAGATGGATGTGTCAGGACAAAAGATTGTTAAGCAAATCTACCCACACTGAAGATGGATGTGTCAGGACAAAAGATTAAGCAAATCTACCCACACTGAAGATGGATATGTCAGGACAAAAAATTGTTAAGCAAATCTACCCACACTGAAGATGGATGTGTCAGGACAAAAGATTGTTAAGCAAATCTACCCACACTGAAGATGGATGTGTCAGGACAAAAAATTGTTAAGCAAATCTACCCACACTGAAGATGGATGTGTCAGGACAAAAAATTGTTAAGCAAATCTACCCACACTGAAGATGGATGTGTCAGGACAAAAGATTGTTAAGCAAATCTACCCACACCAAAGATGGATGTGTCAGGCCGAAAGATGCAGACAGGCATCATGGCTTCGCCGCCGACTAGCAATGCAGCACAATCCCTGCTTCATGGATGAAGGCTGAGAAGATTTGTTTGTTTATTGTGTGTGATACAGCATGTTTCAAATTATTTGTTTTTGTGTGTGTGTGTGTGTGCGTGCGTGCGTGCGTGTGCGATACAAGCTGTTTCAAATTATTTGTTTTGTGTGTGATACAGCTTGTCTCAAATTATTGTTTTTACAGGGGTGTGGGATGTATATTTTATGAGATGGCCTGTGGGCGGCCATTGTTCCCAGGATCCACAGTGGATGATGAGCTCCACTTAATCTTTAAGACACTGGGTCTGCCCAGTGAGGACACAATGCCAGGGATTAGCAAGAATGAGGAGTTCCAGGCTTACCAATTTCCCAAATTTCTGGCAGATAATCTCATCAGTATAGCACCAAGGTCAGTCAGCAGTGTCCATTTCTTGTTTATCATCCCTTGTTTATGATTCCTTGTTTATCATTCATTGTTTATCATTCATTATTTGTCAGCCACATTTCACTGTTGAAAATGAAGGTCATGTTGACTTGACAAAACTATGATGACTGATGTAACATCTCAGACGTCAGGACATACAGAAGGTAAGATGATAAACATCAGTGCAGACACAGCTTGATGACAGGATGTGATGAGCACTTGCTAAACAACAGAAGAGAAAAAGAAGAAATAAACTCTTGAAATGTTTGCAACCAGACATTCACCTCATGTCAGCACATGAAGAAGATAAACCTCAAAACTTTGTCAAGTAAACAGTGGGCTCTGTACGTGTCACTGACCACATAGTGGACTCTGTAAGTGTCACTGACCACATAGTGGACTCTGTAAGTGTCACTGACCACTTAGTGGACTCTGTAAGTGTCACTGACCACATAGTGACTCTGTAAGTGTCACTGACCACATAGTGGACTCTGTAAGTGTCACTGACCACATAGTGGACTCTGTAAGTGTCACTGACCACGTAGTGGACTCTGTAAGTGTCACTGACCACATAGTGGACTCTGTACGTGTCACTGACCACATAGTGGACTCTGTAAGTGTCACTGACCACATAGTGGACTCTGTAAGTGTCACTGACCACATAGTGGACTCTGTAAGTGTCACTGACCACTTAGTGGACTCTGTAAGTGTCACTGACCACATAGTGGACTCTGTAAGTGTCACTGACCACATAGTGGACTCTGTAAGTGTCACTGACCACATAGTGGACTCTGTAAGTGTCACTGACCACGTAGTGGACTCTGTAAGTGTCACTGACCACATAGTGGACTCTGTACGTGTCACTGACCACATAGTGGACTCTGTACATGTCACTGACCACATAGTGGACTCTGTAAGTGTCACTGACCACATAGTGGACTCTGTACGTGTCACTGACCACATAGTGGACTCTGTACGTGTCACTGACCACATAGTGGACTCTGTACGTGTCACTGACCACATAGTGGACTCTGTACGTGTCACTGACCACATAGTGGACTCTGTAAGTGTCACTGACCACATAGTGGACTCTGTACGTGTCACTGACCACGTAGTGGACTCTGTAAGTGTCACTGACCACGTAGTGGACTCTGTAAGTGTCACTGACCACATAGTGGACTCTGTAAGTGTCACTGACCACATAGTGGACTCTGTACGTGTCACTGACCACATAGTGGACTCTGTACGTGTCACTGACCACATAGTGGACTCTGTACGTGTCACTGACCACATAGTGGACTCTGTAAGTGTCACTGACCACATAGTGGACTCTGTAAGTGTCACTGACCACATAGTGGACTCTGTAAGTGTCACTGACCACATAGTGGACTCTGTACGTGTCACTGACCACATAGTGGACTCTGTAAGTGTCACTGACCACATAGTGGACTCTGTAAGTGTCACTGACCACGTAGTGGACTCTGTAAGTGTCACTGACCACATAGTGGACTCTGTACGTGTCACTGACCACATAGTGGACTCTGTACATGTCACTGACCACATAGTGGACTCTGTAAGTGTCACTGACCACATAGTGGACTCTGTAAGTGTCACTGACCACATAGTGGACTCTGTACGTGTCACTGACCACATAGTGGACTCTGTAAGTGTCACTGACCATGTAGTGGACTCTGTAAGTGTCACTGACCACGTAGTGGACTCTGTAAGTGTCACTGACCACGTAGTGGACTCTGTAAGTGTCACTGACCACATAGTGAACTCTGTAAGTGTCACTGACCACATAGTGGACTCTGTACGTGTCACTGACCACATAGTGGACTCTGTAAGTGTCACTGACCACGTAGTGGACTCTGTAAGTGTCACTGACCACATAGTGGACTCTGTAAGTGTCACTGACCACATAGTGGACTCTGTAAGTGTCACTGACCACATAGTGGACTCTGTAAGTGTCACTGACCACATAGTGGACTCTGTACGTGTCACTGACCACATAGTGGACTCTGTAAGTGTCACTGACCACATAGTGGACTCTGTAAGTGTCACTGACCACGTAGTGGACTCTGTAAGTGTCACTGACCACATAGTGGACTCTGTAAGTGTCACTGACCACATAGTGGACTCTGTAAGTGTTACAGACCACATAGTGGACTCTGTAAGTGTCACTGACCACATAGTGGACTCTGTAAGTGTAAAAAGGTCTCTTAAAAGCTTCAATGTTCTTGCCACCTTCAGGAATATCGCATTTATTACTGCTCTTTATGGCACAATAATATTACTATGAGCTCCTGTCTTACTGAGAAATGCCGAAGATCATCATCATCAAGTACCAGGCCATTGGCGTAAGTGATCATGTCTCTCCACAACTTACGATCTCGACAGTTATTTATCATTTCTGTTGTTGACCTTCTGCTAAGCCATTCTCTTAAGCTGTCTGATATTTTTTCTCTTTGGTTCCCTTTATCTCTTCGTCCCTCAATTTTCCCAGTTTTACAATATATTCCAGTTGTTCTCTTCTGAAGATATGATACAATAATATTGTTATGAGCTCCTGTCTTACTGGGGAATGCTGAAGATATGATACAATAACATCACTAGGAGCTCCTGTTTTGCTTAGAAATGCTGAAGGTACAAGACACAAAGAAAATATTCTATCAGAAAGGGATAAATTAACACACCTGTGACCAGTTGTGTTAGGGAATTGAGCACACAAGAAGAAAGGATGTGTTTGAAGCGTTTGTCATTATTACTTGTGGTCTAGCCGCTGTTGTCATTATTACTTGTGGTCTCGCCGCTGTTGTCATTATTACTTGTGGTCTCGCCGCTGTTGTCATTATTACTTGTGGTCTAGCCGCTGTTGTCATTATTACTTGTGGTCTAGCTGCTGTTGTCATTATTACTTGTATTTTAGCCGCTGTTGTCATTATTCTATGTGGTCTAGCTGCTGTTGTAATTATTACTTGTGGTCTAGCTGCTGTTGTAATTATTACTTGTGGTCTAGCTGCTGTTGTCATTATTACTTGTGGTCTAGCTGCTGTTGTCATTATTATTTGTGGTCTAGCTGCTGTTGTCATTATTACTTGTGGTCTAGCTGCTGTTGTCATTATTATTTGTGGTCTAACTGCTGTTGTCATTATTATTTGTGGTCTAGCTGCTGTTGTCATTATTATTTGTGGTCTAGCTGCTGTTGTCATTATTATTTGTGGTCTAGCTGCTGTTGTCATTATTACTTGTGGTCTAGCTGCTGTTGTCATTATTACTTGTGGTCTAGCTGCTGTTGTCATTATTACTTGTGGTCTAGCTGCTGTTGTCATTATTACTTGTGGTCTATAGCTTGTTTCATAACTCGTGCCCAACTTTTAAAATCGATAGCTTTTTAACCGCCTGTTGTAAGTTGTTCAAAATTTAAATGTAAAGTTATAATGATTAGAACCCAACAGGGAATTAATTTCATTAAAAAAAAAACATTTGGTTATTATTGTTGCTTATTTGATTTATATAAATTTATAACGACCCATTGATGTAGTCAAAACTTAATGTTTACAGTATTTTAAGTTAAAATAGCGAGTAAAAATCCATACACGGTAAAATTGACGTGTTTTCACGTTTTCGCCATGGTTTTTTGACACAATTAGACACTTCAGAAATTGTGTGTTCCATTTCCGTTCATTCAGAGGTGGAGACGTGGAACAATAACATTTATCATGAGTCTTAAAATGAAATTCTCTAGTTTACAAAACATCGCAATAAAAATGTATGACTATTTTTCAAAGAGGCTAAACGAGGAAGATTATTTAATTCTTTAGAAAACCCTGAGAATAGGACAAGACACATTTTGGATTTATCTAAACGGTCATTTAATCGCTGGATTCAAGCACGTGACCGTCAATGTTCAAAATATACAAAATCACAAGGAAGAGCAAAAATGTTGGATCATTTCGACAGTGAACTTATTAGAAGTGAAATTTGCAAAATGTTGGGTATGAATGAAACTGTTACAATAAGAAAATTAAAAGTTTCGCTGAAAAAGAACAACAGTATTGAAATATCAAAGTCTACATTATGGAGGAATGTGAGAGCTGCAGGCTTTACATTCAGAAAGTATTCCAATGGACGAAACATCATCTGTGAGAAGCCACATATAGTAGTCATGAGAAGCAAGTACTTACATGAAGTAAAAGAGGTGCGCAAGCAAGGTTATGATATTGTGTACTTGGATGAAACATGGATCAATGCTCACCACACTAACCAAAGGGAATGGCAGTCATCAGATGGAAAGATTAAGAGATTAATACCTAGCAGCAAAGGACAGCGCTTGATAATTGCTCATGCAGGTAGTCGACAACATGGACTAATACAGAATGCAGAGCTCATTTTTCTTTCAAAATCCATAGACAATCGGGATTATCACTCTGAGATGAATGGTCACATATTTAGACATTGGATTGAAAATTCTGTTCTCCCATCACTAGATCGACCATCTTGCCTAATAATGGATAATGCAGCGTACCACAACATTGTTGCACTTGAAGATAAAGTCCCGACGTCATCCAGTACAAAAGATGCTATTAAGATATGGCTCACAAAGGAGCACATACAATTTAATAACATGTACTTAAAACCTGAATTACTATCTCTAGTAAAGCAAAAACAAAGGACAAAGATTTTTCAAATAGATAAGATTATCCAAGAGCACGGTCATATAAGTTTGAGGCTGCCACCTTACCATGCTCATTTAAATCCAATAGAACTAATCTGGGCAAAATTAAAAGGACAAGTGGCAGATGAAAGTACAACATTCAAAATATGCGATGTAAAGACTCTTGCTAATCTCGCTTTATTAAATATAGACAAAGATTATTGGGCTAAATGTGAAGACCACGTCTTAAAACAGGAAGAGGAATATTGGAAAAATGATGGTTTGTGGAATGTTCAACCCCAAACAGTTATTAATCTTTTAGACTCGTCAGATTCAGAATGAAAGTATATAGCCCCCACAATGTTGGCCCCTATATTACCTTAAATTAGTTCAACAAACGGTCCTTTTCAGGACCACACAACTATGAAAATTGGACATACAGGTATACCTTGATATTATCGTCCGTCCTCGAACTGAGAAGACAATAATTCTCCTGGTGTTTTGTCTTATCCAGTTATTTCCCCATTACGGCCACGCCTTTACCTAGTGAAAATTAATCATAGACCAGCAACTACGGTAATTTCTATTATTTAGCGGTTCACAATTTACAATTTTGACAAACATCAAAGAAATTCGCCGCTTTAAGAAAATTGCAGCTGCAAGACATTAGTTAAATATACATTTAAAGGGTCTTTTGCATTCTAATAACATTTGGAAAATTTCAACAGTTTTTAACAAACGGTTACTGAGTAATAGCGTTTTGAAGTTGGGCAAGTGATTTGAAACGAGCTATAGCCGCTGTTGTCATTATTACTTGTGTTCTAGCCACTATTGTCATTATTACTTGTGTTCTAGCTGCTGTTGTCATTATTACTTGTGTTCTAGCTGCTGTTGTCATTATTACTTGTGTTTTAGCCGCTGTTATCATTATTACTTGTGGTCTAGCCGCTGTTATCATTATTACTTGTGTTCTAGCTGCTGTTGTCATTATTACTTGTGGTCTAGCTGTTGTTGTCATTATTACTTGTGGTCTAGCTGCTGTTGTCATAGTTACTTGTGGTCTAGCTGCTGTTGTCATAGTTACTTGTGGCCTAACTGCTGTTATCATTATTACTTGTGTTCTAGCTGCTGTTGTCATAATTACTTGTGTTCTAATTAATGTTGCTTTCTGTTCTGTAGCAGAACTTTTTGCAGCATGTTACCATTACCATAATTAGTTGAACCCTTTAAGTGACCTGTTTTTCTTAAACATTGTCAGCTTTTCATATTTAATATCTTAGTTCTGGAATCATTATCTTTGTTTATCTGGTGTTTTAAAGTGAATGTCTTTTGCAGGTTGGACTCTGTTGGTTTGGATTTATTAGACAAGTTTCTCAAGGTAAGTCAAGTTCTGTCTGCTCTGAGTCACTTTATCAACTAACCTCACAACTCTGAGTCACTTTATCAACTAACCTCACAACTTTGAGTCACTTTATCAACTAACCTCACAACTCTGAGTCACTTTATCAACTAACCTCACAACTTTGAGTCACTTTATCAACTAACCTCTCAACTCTGAGTCACTTTATCAACTAACCTCTCAACTCTGAGTCACTTTATCAACTAACCTCACAACTCTGAGTCACTTTATCAACTAGCCTCACAACTCTGAGTCACTTTATCAACTAACCTCACAACTTTGAGTCACTTTACCAACTAACCTCACAACTCTGAGTCAGTCATGTTTTCTCACAAACACCTCCACCATTCTTTGAGCAGGCACTATTTTGCAATAAAAGAAAGTATTTTGCTTTTGCAACAATTCTCTTGTAAGGCTTGATAGCTCACAGGGCCTTGCTGTCTTTATAATGATGGCCACGTTAGTTCTGTCTATGAGGATACTTGTGCTAGCACTTTGCGGCACAACTTATTACGTATGCATGGCAGATTGGAGTTCCCAAAATTGTATAAATAATGACATCAAAATTCCCTATTGCTATTACATATTTTTGCTTTTTTTAACCAAAAAAAAAAAAAAACTACCTGGACTAATAATTGAATAAACTGTTGATCATTCTGTGAAGTTTCACCACGGACAATGTTCATTTAGGTTAAGAAAAAAGTTTTAAACAAATCACCAGCAATCGCGACTGTTGCCGGTAAAATGTCAGAGTGACCTACATATTTAAACATGATTACGAGAAAACTACGCGTTTCAGGGAGATTTAAAACTAACATCCATAATAACCATATAGATCACAACTCATTTACATTTCAATAGTGTCTCTGCGACTCGTAGCTATTTTTTAAAGCATTAATTCTTTTTTCCAATAACACAGTATAGGAATACTAGATATCTAGGTTGGTTTAATTGTGCGCATGCACAAAATTACAGATCAGCTGCCCTATAAAATGCCATTCAAAATTTTTACTAATTTATTTTATATGCTATAAAAGAGAATATCATAAAATTGTCAAATTAATATAATTAAATCCTGTTTTAAGTACTTGGTAAAGATGTATTTAAAAAAACATTTAGGAGGAATATTTGACCGAGGTATAAATGATCTTTGACCATCTATGCACTGTGCTAAAACAAGGGATTCAACTAAAAGTTTGGTAAGAAGACCTTGGGACCTCAGAATGATGTTGATGTTGAATGATGGCAGATATTGTAGTTTTGACAGTTCTATCTTCACTTGTTAAACACTCACTTATTTGCCTTGTTCAACATTCATGTAAGATGTCCCCATTTATAAGGATGTGCTGATGATAGAGAGTATGCCATTAGTGTACTGGTTATGTACTGGTTATGTGCTGGTTAGACCGTCAAATGTATATGAATCTGTTCCCAGCCCAACATTCTCCAGTTGACCTGTTTAAAGAAAGAAAGGAAATTGATACATGGACGGAGGTCATAAGTAAACTGCCCACACCAAGTGATGTATAGGGAATGTTAGTAACCATAATTTTTACAGACCTTTGGCACATGATTTTTGGGTAATGTGGTCACATGGACATAGGGGAAGATGTAAAATATAAAACAAAAAGCACTGGTCTCCTCACCTTAAAGTGCAGTGCCTAGTACTGTGAACTGCAATACTGCACTCTTATTTAACACCATACTTTTTTTTACTGATAAAATGAAGACACCTGATGATGATAACAAAAAGTGATGATTGTCTCTCCACAGTACAACCCAGGGACCCGTATATCAGCCGCTGATGCCATGAAACATTCATTCTTTGATTCGCTGGGTCCAGGAGTTCACAAGCTTCCTGACAGTGGGTATCTCCATTGGCTTGTTCCATGAACATAATTCTTTGTTGTTAACAACTTATTTGTTTTAACCCAGGATTACGACACTTTCATTAAATTTCAAACTCAAAATACAAATTCTGGGAATTCAACAGTTTGAACAGTTCAAAATGAAAGGCCTTGCACTAAAAAGAATAGAAAATATCTAGTAATTACAACTAACTAAACAGATGTGACAAAAAAACACCAAAAAGAAGAGAAAAATGGGAAGAGCTGATTCGAGCATTAGGTCTAAATATTGTAATAATTATTGTTCTATTATTGTGTGTTGATGTAACAAACATGGCACCGTTAGTTAAACTCTTCTATTATTGTGTGTTGATATAACAAACATGGCATTGTTAGTTAAACTCTTCTATTATTGTGTGTTGATGTAACAAACATGGCATTGTTAGTTAAACTTTTCTATTATTGTGTGTTGATGTAACAAACATTTAAACTCTTCTATCTTTGTGTGTTGATGTAACAAACATGGCACCATTCGTTTAACTCATTAATTATTGTGAGTTTAACTCATCTATTATTGTGTGCTTGTTCCAGTTGTCTCAATCTTTACAATCCCGGGCATCTCTCTACATCGTGATCCTGGACTGAGGTCATCATCGCTAGCAACCACAGGTACTATAATTGTCTTGTTGTTTATTGGGTGGAGAGTTCTGGTATCACATGGTAAGGGCTTTCATTGTTTGGACTAATGCTACATTTTGACAAGCTTTCTTTCAATAACATTGTTACCTTTTCTGTGTTAAGACTAATGCTACATTTGGCGAGCTTTCTTTTAATAACATTGTTATCTTTTTTATCTTATCATTTTTATCTAACTTGCTGGGTGATGTTTAGTTGTTTCCAGACTTACCTTCTATCTATCTTCTATTTGTACTAGCTGGGTGATGTTTAGTTGTTTCTGGACTTACCTTCTATCTTCTATGTGTACTTGCTGGGTGATGTTTAGTTGTTTCCAGACTTACCTTCTATCTTCTATGTGTACTTGCTGGGTGATGTTTAGTTGTTTCTGGACTTACCTTCTATCTTCTATGCCTACTTGCTGGGTGATGTTTAGTTGTTTCCAGACTTACCTTCTATCTTCCATGTGTACTTGCTGAATGATGTTTAGTTGTTTCCAGACTTACCTTCTATCTTCTATGTGTACTTGCTGAATGATGTTTAGTTGTTTCCAGACTTACCTTCTATCTTCTATGTGTACTTGCTGAGTGATGTTTAGTTGTTTCCGGACTTACCTTCTATCTTCTATGTGTACTTGCTGAATGATGTTTAGTTGTTTCCAGACTTACCTTCTATCTTCTATGTGTACTTGCTGAATGATGTTTAGTTGTTTCCAGGCTTACCTTCTATCTTCTGTGCCTACTTGCTGGGTGATGTTTAGTTGTTTCTGGACTTACCTTCTATCTTCTATGCGTACTTGCTGAATGATGTTTAGTTGTTTCCAGACTTACCTTCTATCTTCTATGTGTACTTGCTGAGTGATGTTTAGTTGTTTCTGGACTTACCTTCTATCTTCTATGTGTACTTGCTGAATGATGTTTAGTTGTTTCCAGACTTACCTTCTATCTTCTATGTGTACTTGCTGAATGATGTTTAGTTGTTTCCAGACTTACCTTCTATCTTCTATGTGTACTTGCTGAATGATGTTTAGTTGTTTCCAGACTTACCTTCTATCTTCTATGTGTACTTGCTGAGTGATGTTTAGTTGTTTCCGGACTTACCTTCTATCTTCTATGTGTACTTGCTGAATGATGTTTAGTTGTTTCCAGACTTACCTTCTATCTTCTATGTGTACTTGCTGAATGATGTTTAGTTGTTTCCAGACTTACCTTCTATCTTCTGTGCCTACTTGCTGGGTGATGTTTAGTTGTTTCTGGACTTACCTTCTATCTTCTATGCGTACTTGCTGAATGATGTTTAGTTGTTTCCAGACTTACCTTCTATCTTCTATGTGTACTTGCTGAGTGATGTTTAGTTGTTTCCGGACTTACCTTCTATCTTCTATGTGTACTTGCTGAATGATGTTTAGTTGTTTCCAGACTTACCTTCTATCTTCTATGTGTACTTGCTGAATGATGTTTAGTTGTTTCCAGACTTACCTTCTATCTTCTATGTGTACTTGCTGAATGTGTACTTGTTTAGTTGTTTCCAGGGTCACCAGGCGAGTAGAGTATCATCTTGACCAGTTTTGTTGCATTGGTCTTGGATACCACCAATCAGCAATTAGTCAGCAAACTTTGCTGTCCCAGGTCTTGATCCCGTTTGAGAGAGATTTTTTTTCTGACCCAGAAGATTTGACATTTTGATTCATCAATATTTTGATTTTTTTTTTTTTAAATTCTTTTCACCTAAAGTTTATTGATATATTGTTGCTTATCTTAATGAATATATTTTGTATGCTCTCATTTTAACCCTTGATTACGATATCTATATGTGGGTCACACTTTAATGGTACCGTCACAAAAATTACTGCCACTTAATTGTTACATTTGGAGTTAAGAAAATAAGATTTTCTTTGGCATTTTGCAACACAGCTGTGTGTTTACCCAAGCAGAGATATGGCATGCTGTAATCATTTCCTGGCTTACGTTAGATTTATGTCCTGAAATTCAACCCCATTGTTGCGTGACTACCGGAGGTGTTACTTTGTCAATTCACATGGCAGACATCAGTCCCTCAATCCAGTCATATGTTCAGCTCCCTCTAAGTGTTGTTCACTGTCTGTCCCATGTTACAAAGGTTTGTTTGAGGTCTTGCCATTGGCTGAGGATCCACCCCCGTCATGAGGGAAAAAAAAAGAATTGTCAAAATTTGAAATGTATGAAAGAAAGAGTCCCCTTTCTAGGATACTGTCATTCTGTTAACATCAAACTTGCAATTGAAAATCCAACATCATAGGAAACAAATCCAACACTCAGGGGTCACCAGAAGTAATAATTAGGAAGGTTTGGGGAGTGGGAGCAAACTGTCAAATTTCAATATTTTGAGGTAGTTATTTTTAAGACAGTCTCACAGTATAGAAAGCTATAGTTAATTGATGTCTATGTTGCAACGAGATGGCCAAGTGATTGATTTTGGAAAATCAAGATGACTATAGCACTTTCTTGATTATACTCTTGTGATAATTGTGTATTTTGTATTAGTAGGAAATAATCATAATTTTTTGGCTGAATAATGAGAAGGGAACAGCTGAAATATATTGTGACAACTGGGAAAATTGAGGGACAAAGAGATAGAGGGAAGCAAAGAGAAAAGATACCAGACTACTCAAGAGAATGGATTGGCAGAAGGTCAACAATAGAAATTATAAATAACTATCACAATCGAAAGTTCTGGAGAGACATGATCACCTATGCCAGCAGGCACAGTACTTGATGATGATAATTGTGCAGTACAGAAGTGATGAACTTCCACACAGAAGTGATGAACTTCCACACAGAAGTGATGAACTTCCACCTTCCACACAGAAGTGATGAACCTCCACAAGAAGTGATGAACTTCCACACAGAAATGATGAACTTCCACACAGAAGTGATGAACTTCCACACAGAAGTGATGAACTTCCACACAGAAATGATGAACTTCCACACAGAAATGATGAACTTCCACACAGAAATGATGAACTTCCACACAGAAATGATGAACTTCCACACAGAAATGATGAACTTCCACACAGAAGTGATGAGCTTCCACACAGAAATGATGAACTTCCACACAGAAGTGATGAACTTCCACACAGAAGTGATGAATTTCCACACAGGAGTGATGAGCTTCCACACAGGAGTGATGAACTTCCACACAGAAGTGATGAACCTCCACAAGAAGTGATGAACCTCCACACAGAAGTGATCAACTTCTACACAGAAGTGATGAACCTCCACACAGAAGTGATGAGCTTCCACACAGAAGTGATGAGCTTCCACACAGAAGTGATCAACTTCCACACAGAAGTGATGAGCTTCCACACAGAAGTGATGAGCTTCCACACAGAAGTGATGAGCTTCCACACAGGAGTGATGAGCTTCCACACAGGAGTGATGAGCTTCCACACAGGAGTGATGAGCTTCCACACAGAAGTGATCAACTTCTACACAGAAGTGAGGATATGTTCCAATATACATTCCAATGGTGTCTTTGACATGACATGTGCAGATTCTAAACAGTTTCATGATCTCTGTATGTGTCTGACTTGCATCATTTGTACTTTAAAATATTCATCTTTGTGTCTTTACACAAAGCTTTGAATCATGTTATCTCCAGTATATCTTGTAATCTCTTTTGTATCTTATAATCTCTTCTGTATCTTGTAATCTCTTCTGTATCTTGTAATCTCTGACTGCATAGCTCTAGACCATGTTAACAGCTCACTCACCTTGAAGTTACCGATTGCCACCCTTACTTCACTTGTTTAAATCTGTCACTCACTGTGTCAACCTGGCCTGTGTTTCTCACAGTTGACCCCTCACTGTGTCAACCTGGCCTGTGTTTCTCACAGTTGACCCCTCACTTAATCAACCTGGCCTGTGTTTCTCACAGTTGACCCCTCACTGTGGCCACCTGGCCTGTGTTTCTCACAGTTGAACTCCCATTTATGACCAAAGCAAGCTGTGGTGGTTAGTGAACTAGTTTACTGAGGACATGAGTCACACTGCAGTTTAAGCAACAGCTTCTGGATTCACCCAGCCATAAATTGATACAGGCCTTTTATGGAAAAGAGGATACACTGGTCATGCTGTCATTGACTCAAAAGATGTACAGGTGGTCTGAAAATACCATATTCCCATTATGTGACGTAACAGCCTTATTCCATTTCTTTCTTTCGTGACCAAATAATTGAAAGATGACTTGTGTTGGACAATTTCCCCATTACTGAGGCATTACCTTGAAGTGGGGTCTTGCTGAACTAGTCCGCCTTTTTTGTTTTTTTATCTCATCAGCTAGTGTTGACATTTCATCGTGTGAGAGTCTAGATTTCATTGACACTATGTAATGATCTCATATAATTCTGTTTGTTTATCTCTTCAGCTAGTGTTGACATTTCATCGTGTGAGAGTCTAGATTTCATTGAGACTATGTAATGATCTCATATAATTCTGTTTGTTTATCTCATCAGCTAGTGTTGACATTTCATCATGTGGGAGTCTAGATTTCATTGAGACTATGTAATGATCTCATATAATTCTGTTTGTTTATCTCATCAGCTAGTGTTGACATTTCATCGTGTGAGAGTCTAGATTTCATTGACACTATGTAATGATCTCATATAATTCTGTTTTCCCACAGGCAAACAAAGAAGGCAGAGTATGCTATTTTAAGCAGTTCTACCAGTCAGTTGACATTGCAGAACCTGATTCTTGGCAGTGACAGAGACTAAAGAGTGGCCTGACTAACACTGACTGATCATTCAGATAAATCATCGGACTGGCAGCCCTTGGACAACACCTAGCAGTAACACCTGCTTGGTAGCTACATAGAATTTGTGAGAGAGGTCGAATGTCAAGCCAATTGTAAACACCTGGTTGGTAGCTACATAGAATGTGTGAGAGAGGTCAAATGTCAAGTCAGTAATAAATACGTTTGAACTAAACTGGATGTTTTGTAGTAAAAAAAAGGTATAATCTCCTCAATGTATTATGTCAGCTATGACAGGGCCAGCAACTCTCCCTGAACACCTTCACTTGCACATTTACTGGTTAACTCTCCATGAAGTCAAATGTTTGCAGATCATGATTTGTAACAATTTACTGACACAATCATTATGTTATCTTCAATCAAACTAAAGATTGTTATTACAACTATACATGATATACTTACTGATATACTTAATTCATTTTAAAATGTTAGCCTCTCTCAGCAGTTCAACAGTGACTGGAAGTCCTTTTTGCTATATTTGGGTCTTTCCTCATTGCTATATTTGGGTCTTTGAATAGAAGCTAGTGGACCAAGTTTACATGCACAAGCAATGGCACATTTAAAACTTTCATTAATGTTTGTATGCTGGAAGTAAAATTGGAAATTTTCATTAATGTTTGTTTGCTGGAAGTAAAATTGGAAATTTTCATTAATGTTTGTTTACTGGATGTAAATTTTCATTAATGTTTGTTTGCTCGAAGTAAAATTGGAAATTTTCATTAATGTTTGTTTGCTGGATGTAAAATTGGAAACTTTCATTAATGTTTGTATACTGGAAGTAAAATTGGAAACTTTCATTAATGTTTGTTTGCTGGAAGTAAAATTGGAAACTTTCATTAATGTTTGTATGCTGGAAGTAAAATTGGAAATTCTCATTAATGTTTGTATGCTGGAAGTAAAATTGGAAATGTTAAATAATATTTGTGTGAAAGAAGTAAAACAGGAAACTTTCATTAATGTTTGTATGTTGGAAGTAAAATTGGAAATTTTCATTAATGTTTGTATGCTGGAAGTAAAATTGGAAATGTTAAATAATGTTTGTGTGAAAGAAGTAAAACAGGAAACTTTCATTAATGTTTGTATGCTGGAAGTAAAATTGGAAACTAAATGTTTGTATTGGGAGTGAAAAAGAGTGAAATGCTGCAATGACAAAAAATTATGTTTGGATTATTGCTGCCTCTTTGCAAACATATAAATGTGTGCGCACACATATGATTGTCACTGTTTGCCAGAAGGGCTTGCATTTCATGGACACAAACTGGCTATGCACTAGTTATCCCTTAGCCCAATATGTCACTCATTTTGACATTCTTTGTCGACATCACTTCCCAAAAGTCATGAATAAAGAAATCAACTGTGGGACTTTGTGTGAGATCAGTAATGTCAACATAACTGGACCACAGCTTTATCTCCCATCAAAACCAGTGATTACTTCAAAATCACAGTAACAATCAGGCTATTTTATAGTGTCAGTGTGGTGATGTTGGCAGTATAGTGTCAGTCAGTACAGTTAGTGTGATGATGCTGGCAGTATAGTGACAGTCAATACAGTGACAGTCAGTGTGATGATACTGGCAGTATAGTGACAGTCAGTGTGATGATGCTGGCCGTATAGTGACAGTCAGTGTGATGATGCTGGCAGTATAGTGACAGTCAGTATAGTGACAGTCAGTGTGATGATGCTGGCAGTATAGTGACAGTCAGTGTGATGATGCTAGCAGTATAGTGACAGTCAGTGTGATGATGCTGGCAGTATAGTGACAGTCAGTGTGATGATGCTGGCAGTATAGTGTCAGTCAGTACAGTTAGTGTGATGATGCTGGCAGTGTAGTGACAATCAGTGTAATGATGCTGGCAGTATAGTGGCAGTCAGTACAGTTAGTGTGATGATGCTGGCAGTATAGTGTCAGTCAGTACAGTGACAGTCAGTGTGATGATACTGGCAGTATAGTGACAGTCAGTGTGATGATACTGGCAGTATAGTGACAGTCAGTGTGATGATACTGGCAGTATAGTGACAGTCAGTGTGATGATACTGGCAGTATAGTGACAGTCAGTGTGATGATGCTGGCAGTATAGTGACAGTCAGTACAGTTAGTGTGATGATGCTGGCAGTATAGTGACAGTCTGTACAGTTAGTGTGATGATGCTGGCAGTATAGTGTCAGTCAGTACGTCATTGTGATGATGCTGGCAGTGTAGTGTCAGTCAGTACAGTTAGTTTGATGATGCTGGCAGTATAGTGTCAGTACAGTTAGTGTGATGATGCTGCAGTGTAGTGTCAGTCAGTACAGTTAGTTTGATGATGCTGGCAGTATAGTGTCAGTACAGTTAGTGTGATGATGCTGGCAGTATAGTGTCAGTCAGTACGTCATTGTGATGATGCTGGCAGTGTAGTGTCAGTCAGTACAGTTAGTTTGATGATGCTGGCAGTATAGTGTCAGTACAGTTAGTGTGATGATGCTGCAGTGTAGTGTCAGTCAGTACAGTTAGTGTGATGATGCTGGCAGTATAGTGTCAGTACAGTTAGTTTGATGATGCTGGCAGTATAGTGTCAGTACAGTTAGTGTGATGATGCTGCAGTGTAGTGTCAGTCAGTACAGTTAGTGTGATGATGCTGGCAGTATAGTGTCAGTACAGTTAGTGTGATGATGCTGGCAGTATAGTGTCAGTCAGTACGTCAGTGTGATGATGCTGGCAGTATAGTGTCAGTCAGTACAATTAGTGTGATGATGCTGGCAGTATAGTGACAGTTAGTACAGCTAGTGATGATGCTGGCAGTATAGTGTCAGTCAGTACAATTAGTGTGATGATGCTGGCAGTATAGTGTCAGTTAGTACAGTCAGTGTGATGATATTGGCAGTATAGTGTTAGTCAGTACATCAGTGTGATGATGCTGCAGTGTAGTGTCAGTCAGTACAGTTAGTGTGATGATGCTGGCAGTATAGTGTCAGTCAGTACATCAGTGTGATGATGCTGGCAGTATAGTGTCAGTCAGTACAGTTAGTGTGATGATGCTGCAGTGTAGTGTCAGTCAGTGTGATGATGCTGGCAGTATAGTGTCAGTAGTTAGTGTGATGATGCTGGCAGTATAGTGTCAGTCAGTACATCAGTGTGATGATGATGGCAGTATAGTGTCAGTCAGTACAATTAGTGTGATGATGCTGGCAGTATAGTGACAGTTAGTACAGCTAGTGGTGATGCTGGCAGTATAGTGTTAGTTAGTACAGCTAGTGATAATGCTGGCAGTTTAGTGTCAGTTAGTACAGCTAGTGATAATGCTGGCAGTTTAGTGTCAGTTAGTACAGCTAGTGATAATGCTGGCAGTTTAGTGTCAGTTAGTATAGCTAGTGATGAAGCTGGCGGTTTAGTGTCAGTTAGCAGAGCTAGTGATGATGCTGGCAGTATAGTGTCAGTTAGTACATCAGTGTGATGATGCTGGCAGTATAGTGTCAGTCAGTACAATTAGTGTGATGATGCTGGCAGTATAGTGACAGTTAGTACAGCTAGTGGTGATGCTGGCAGTATAGTGTCAGTTAGTACAGCTAGTGATAATGCTGGCAGTTTAGTGTCAGTTAGTACAGCTAGTGATAATGCTGGCAGTTTAGTGTCAGTTAGTACAGCTAGTGATAATGCTGACAGTTTAGTGTCAGTTAGTATAGCTAGTGATGAAGCTGGTGGTTTAGTGTCAGTTAGCACAGCTAGTGATGATGCTGGCAGTTTAGTGTCAGTTAGTACAGCTAGTGATGAAGCTGGCAGTATAGTGTCAGTTAGTACAGCTAGTGATGAAGCTGGCAGTTTAGTGTCAGTTAGTACAGCTAGTGATGAAGCTGGCAGTATAGTGTCAGTTAGTACAGCTAGTGATAATGCTGGCAGTTTAGTGTCAGTTAGTACAGCTAGTGATAATGCTGGCAGTATAGTGTCAGTATAGCTAGTGATGAAGCTGGCGGTTTAGTGTCAGTTAGCACAGCTAGTGATGATGCTGGCAGTATAGTGTCAGTTAGTACAGCTAGTGATGATGCTGGCAGTTTAGTGTCAGTTAGTACAGCTAGTGATGAAGCTGGCAGTTTAGTGTCAGTTAGTACAGCTAGTGATGAAGCTGGCAGTATAGTGTCAGTCAGCACAGTCAGTCCATGTGATGATGGTCCACTATAGTGTCATTTTATCATATATTATATCTTTAACATTCTGTTTCGAATGAATTATTTTCTTCCTTGCTTTTTTGCGAGATTGTCCATGATTCACAACTGTGTGTTGCTATTGGGAAGATACTTGTCTATAGTAACTGTATTTTTACTGCCTTGCCGGTGTTGTACACACGTCTAGCAATAAAATGATGGACATAATGTTGTCACTGCCAGAGCATAAGTAGGGAACATGTCAAAGGTTTGGACTCAAAAGAAGTTAAAGGAAACATGAGGACAGTTGTATGAATTACCCTCTGGGGTAACAGAAATAAAAGCTTTGGGTGAAACAGGGAAGAGATTGGCTGTTTGAATGTGAGAGCTCAGTCGATTGTGGCAGGTGCCCTTAATGCAATGTCATGGCTTATCATCATCACACTGCTCTTTCATTGTACCATGCCATTAATTTCATTTCTAAGAAAGCAGTGTAGTCAATACCAGCTGGCCTTGCCTATCTTATCCATGTATTTGCCTCTAAAGCTGCATGACCTCACAGTGATTGTAATGGTGCCATGCACATAACAACTTTTAATGGACAAAATACTATTTTAGTGTCAAACATTCCTAGAAACTGAGGGCAAGCCTACATTAATGAAGCGATCACTTGCACTGACCACCATCTTATAACTTAATGCTTGAGGCTTTCCCCAAAATGATGATGTCATGCTCATTTCTACTATAAACGGCTGTCTCTGAAAGTCCATACAAATGCCAGCAGTGGTTGGACAGTGGTGATAACATATAAAATTATGTTTCTCTATCACATGAGGCTATATATGAAAATCACATTTACGTCAAAGAAAAAGTTTGAAGTATCTGGAAAATCTTTTGGGACAAACAGGATTATCAGGGAATTGATTTCAAAATCTTTGCATCTATGCCAAGTGTTCTAGCCTCTCAGCCACCTAGGATTCACATAAACAGAGCATAACCACCTCATTTCTTCTAGGAAAATGCAACATACTTTTAGTACCATTCTGGCATTGAGCTACTTCCAGTATTGCGACTGACGAATTCAGGAAATTACTGAAAACATTTACAAAAGTTAATAAGTCTAGGCTGTTATTTTCACCATCAGGATGTTAGTGGTTCAAACAACACTTTATTTTTTTTTTTAGTTCTTGTGATTTATTACCGTATCTTTTTTTAAAATTAGGCTTTAATGTATTTATGAACCTTGAATCAATGATCTTGAGTTCTGTCCATTTGAAATGTGTCAAGTTTGTGGTAGTTTAGAATTAAAATTATGTCATGCTGTCAATTAGTCTTTATCTAGATCTGGCTAGAGACAAAGATTCTTTCAGACGGGCTGTGGTTAATGCAATGTTCTTCTAAGGACATGCGACCTGATGATGATGATGTTAACTGTGAGGTGTCATAGTGAGGAGGAATGTGTCACTTTCTGGTCCTTGCTGTGTAGTCTGTGTTGTTGTCATGTCCAAATTAGTTTATGAGCCTAATGTTTAACACTTTGGCTGCAGGTTGGTTACGTTTCATTCTAGTGAGATGTCCAAACTTATTATCTGGTTGTTCAATAGTTGGTGCCACACCCAGCACATTTGCCATGGTCTCAATTCTTGTTTTATCTCTTCTAGTTTTTGTTTACAGCTTTCCTTATACATTTCACTTCCAGAGTTGTCATTTTATGATTTTGTTTTTCAACAATTGCCCATGTCTGACATTGGTAGCACAATATGGGAATAAGCAAATGAAACTGTGACAGATCTAACAAAACCTTCAAATGATTTATTCTGTGCATTTCTCTAGATAGTTTGAAGTGGAGAATATTCCAGCAATGGCAAATAGTGAACACTCAAGTGTTTGCAACAAAAGGTGACTGTTGAAAAATGTGTCTCTTGACATTCATTCATCAGTGAATGCTTAGTTCAGTTCATGGTATCTGGCTGTCAAGCTTTGGCAATCTTCACACAGAAATCTCTTACTACGCTTTTTTTTAGGGGAGCACTGTCTGTCTGTCTCTCCACAGACATTATCAGACAGAGATCTGTTACTGCACTTGTTTGAGGGGAGCACTGTCTGCCTGTCCAACAGACATTATCAGACAGACATACAAGGTGTGCCTTGCCATAGGTTGCTGTGCTGGATGAGCTTCTCTGTCTTAGTAGGTTCATTATTATCTGCTTTGTTGTCCATGCTCTTCTTAGTTCCTCTTGAGACTGCTGTCTTTTACCTGTAGATTCCCATTTGAGGGCTTGCTTTGAGATTCTCTTGCCATCTCTTTTCATGACATGGTTGACATGTTACTCATCATGTGCTTGACCCAACTTATAGTCTTGATTACAGGTGAACTTGATGCTTGCATGACCATCTATCTTATGCTCATTCCAGTCAAGTATTCTCTTTAGATATCCTTGTTTTTGAATACAAATACTTTGTTATCGATTTCAGCTTTCTTGTGCATTAGTTAGGGTGGATATTACATTTTAGCAAATATCTCAGCTTTGTTGTTGATTTTATTTGTATATTTTCACAAGGTTTGTGACAATCAATGCTGCTTTTGCTATTTTAGTTCTCACTTCCATGTTCTTTTGTCTCTACTTTCCCCCCCCCTCTCAATTCACCAGCTTTAACCTCTGGCAAAGTCTAGAAACTGAATATTGCATATTAATCCTTTTTTTCCTGGCAACCATGTACACAGGGGTCCCTCGCAGACATATGGCATATACTTCTGACTTTGGAGGTACTCATATTTTTTCTGTCGATGAGTAATTGATGTCTCAAGCCGGACCTCACTGCTGAGACCAGGGGTGGTTGCCACATAGAGAAATCATAAATAAGAAATCCCAATTGGTGCAGCTAGGATTTCAACTCACAACCTCTCTGTCATGAGACCAGCATCTTACCTTGAGACCAACCAGTCCCCTTTCTCTATTTAATTTAAGCAACTTCATAGTTATATGAAGTGATCTATTTCTTCTACTGCTTTCACTTCCAAGAATGTCTTTCTTCCTGTGTTTGATTGGCACTATTCTCATCTTTTCTTACTTGATCTCTAATCCTGTCATTGAAGACAGTGGATCTGCCTTGTCATGCATCTTATTCACATTGCCACTAATAAAGAGTTATAACATCTACAAAGTCAAGGTCCTCTAATTGAATCCCATCTATC
The DNA here is from genome assembly GCA_032433765.1 of Megaustenia siamemsis. NCBI lineage: Eukaryota > Metazoa > Mollusca > Gastropoda > Stylommatophora > Ariophantidae > Megaustenia > Megaustenia siamemsis. Next base: position 13,727,568 of record JAVIAB010000125.1, on the reverse strand, counting down.
CATTCATGCCTGTGTTACTGCTACAGCATTTCTGTATGTCTATGGCAATTCCCAACAAGCAGGGAGGTCAGATATGTCCTCACCTCACTTCATTGTGCAATCATTCAGTCAGTTTTTCCCTCATGTGATATGCAAAGGAGTAGTTGTCAAACATTTTATACGATGTTGGTTTTAGGTGGTTACCATAAGATCCTCCACAGCCATTAGAGTAAATGAGTTATAAATGATACAACAGTAATTATAATGAATTATAAATGATACAACAGTAATTATAATGAGTTATAAATGGTACAACAGTAATTATACTGAATAATAAATGGTACAACAGTAACTATAATGGTACAATAGTAATTATGAGTAATAAATGTGCTACAGTAATTATAAAGAGTTATAATCGGTACAACAGTAATTACATCACATATAAAACTAATTAAAAAATGATACACTTTACGAAACAGGTTAGAATTTGTGTGAAATAGTCAAACCAAAATGTTGACAAGAAATTCAACAATTGATGTTTTGGAGAAAGGAGAGAACATGTGAAAGACATTGAACCATATGAATGGTTGTTGTTTGTAGTACACATTTGTGTTTATCCATATTTCATGTAGTTTCATAGTTTGGTGTCTGACTTTTCTTGATGTTGATTTTCTGGAGTCTTGCAAGCACAAACTGTGTCCATTGTCCTGGTTTGTATCAAAGCAGTGACAACCACAGCTGTTGTGTACAAACAACATTGTACTTGCAGTTATGTACGTAGATAAGTTGTACAGAAAATAATGGTGACACACTGATTGCTTATATTGCGCACAGCACATCGAAGTTTGTGAAAATATTGAGTATTGTAGACTTTGTTGTAATACTGTTGTGATCTTGTGTTTTGCAAGCTTTGTCAGGGATCGTGCAAGCTTTGTCAGGGATCACGCAAGCTTTATCAGGGATCAAATAATTGCAGTTTTTTGCCCATCTCTGAATATAGAGTTATTGACTCTGACATGGCAGCTTATTCTATGTTTGCTGATTACGGCATTCAGTTTCTCTAAATGTCTTGACTGTCTGTCATGTCATCCTATGTTACATTGTTGTAACTGTGCTTGTATCTGGTTAAAGTTGAACATGCAGAAGAAGACATGCCCAGTTTAATAGAATATTTATATTGTTGTTCTTCTATATTGTGACAATGGTCTTCTTTTTTTGGTGTGTCTTGTCATCTGTGGTTTTATATTGTGACAGTTGTCACATTTTATGTGTCATTGAACCAAGTATGTGTCATTTATCATGTATGTGAATATAAATATTGAATGTATTTTCAGGTATATAAATGTATGTGTGTACACCATATGGGTGTGACTGCCTGATGTAATGTGATATTGAGCACTTTATTTGCACAAATGTTCATTGTGTCCACAATCTTCTTGGACTGACTGTCTCATTTCCTTCGACAGGTTCACATCAGTGTTCCTGTCAGCTAGTGTTCCTAACAAATGTTCTATTGATCTCAGCAAAATTAACAAATCGACAAACATACACATATTTTGTACAAACTAAAAGCACATATCACAGAAGTATTGATTGTGTGTTCAGCCACGCACAGAGAATTCAGTCTCTGATCTTGTTATCTCTGCTCTCACTTCTCATCAAAAGAAGAACATATCATATGTGTTTATGTTTTTCATTACATGAAGATCATCACTGACACAAGTAATGTTGTGTGATCACAAATGTCAACAAAATACAACATAATTAATACATAATTATTAAGAATTTCTTTTTTTATAATTTGCTGATTGGATTTTAATGTAGCATTGTGTTTAAGATAACCAGAATTAAACTGTATCTTGTCAGCTCTGTCTGCACACTTGTTATCAAATAAAGACATGAAGACAACTAGACTAGACATGTATGAAGTAGAATCAGTTGATGTTTATTTGTGGGCAGTTACTTGAAGCTATTCAATCATGACAAGTGCATATTCATATGTGACTGACCACAACTTGCCATATCTGACAGAGACCTCAACAATGGACATAAGGCTAACTAGAGCCTTTATCAGGGTTTCTTTCAGGGCTTTAGGGAAGGGGGAGAGGAGACCCACTGGAATTTAGAAACCCCCTTCCCTCCCCCAGAAAAATCTAACAATTAAATTGATATAACTCGTTATAAAACAATAATATCTGTGAGAGATGATAACAATAATGGACATGAGACAAGTTAATATTATGGGAAGATTTTAGTCAAGAAAAATACAGAATTGAGATTTTCAAATCAGGGCTATATTGTTGAAGACTTTCAATTGTCTTTCCTTGAAACGTCCCTCTGTAATTTTTTTTCTGAAAGAAGCACTGGCCTTTATGTCTCAACAATGTTTAGCACAATAGACACATTTCAGATTCTCAAAGTACTGAACCAGCTTGCCAGGTACTCTCACAGAAAGCTGGCCAATTTGATGTTATTCTCACATTTGTCCATGTTGTTTATACACACCTGGTTAGTGTTCACATGGTGCTTTATACATGTTATATCCACTCTGGCATACCAGAAATATAACTTCACTCCAATATATTGCTTGTATTGTCACCTCTGATTTGATCTGTGCGAAGCTGCTAAAGAAGTGTTATTAGAATGTTGTTTCCTTTGGTTATAGTTTTGTTTTCAACAATATTAGAATATTTTTTCTCGTGATGAATTTGTTAGTTGATTGGCCATGGCTGAGACAGGAAATTTTTGTTTCCTATAGGAATTCAATGTGACCAACGAAAGTGAATGATTCTAAAGATATGTCTTATCTTCATATGTCCCCACCAATTATTCGTTTTGTAATTTCAAACATTGACAGCAGGCTCAGCCTTGCTAGAGATTTCCTCTGTGAAAATTGGTCAGTCTGGTGTGAGACAGACCACATAAATATGTTAGAAGCCATGAAAGCTCAGCAGATTTCCACAATGTGACAAGATACACACTTTATAATGTGTAAGCTACAGCTTGTCACAGTTGGACTTATGTGAGAAAATTGTCTCCCTTGTCATGTTGGAATATGTGAACAAAAATTGTCTCCCTTGTCATGTTGGAATATGTGAACAAAAATTGTCTCCCTTGTCATGTTGGAATATGTGAACAAAAATTGTCTCCCTTGTCATGTTGGAATATGTGAACAAAAAGTGTCTCCCTTGTCATGTTGGAATATGTGAACAAAAAGTGTCTCCCTTGTCATGTTGGAATATGTGAACAAAAATTGACTCCCTTGTTCTGTTTATATGTAAGAAAATTATTTCCTGTCATGTTGGATTGAATATGTGGAAAAAAATTGTCTCCCTTGTCATGTTGGAATATGTGAACAAAAATTGCCTCCCTTTTATGTTGGAATATGTGAAATAAATTGTCTCCCTTGTCATGTTGGAATATGTGAACAAAAAATTGTCTCCCTTGTCATGTTGGAATATGTGAACAAAAATTGTCTCCCTTGTCATGTTGGAATATGTGAACAAAAAAAATTGTCTCCCTTGTTCTATTTATATGTAAGAAAATTATCTCCTGTCATTTTGGAATATGTGAACAAAAAATTCTCTCCCTTGTTCTGTTTATATGTAAGAAAATTATCTCCTGCCATGTTGGAGTATGTGAAAAAAAATTGTCCCCCTTGTTCTGTTTATATGTAAGAAAATTATCTCCTGTCATGTTGGAATATGTGGAAAAAAATTGTCTCCCCTGTTCTGTTTATATGTAAGAAAATTATGTCCTGTCATGTTGGAATATGTGAACAAAAAATTGTCTCCCTTGTTCTGTTTATATGTACGAAAATTATCTCGTCGTGTTGGAATATGTGAAGAAAAACAAATTGTCTCCCCTGTTCTGTTTATATGTACGAAAATATGAATTATGTCCTGTCATGTTGGAATATGTGAACAAAAATTGTCTCTTTTGTCATATTTGAGCATGTGAGAAAATGAAGAAAACTCAGTGACATTGTTTGTACAATGATAGGTCTCTTAATGTGTCATTGACCAAATTAATGTCAAGCTTATAATAATTCATAATTCAATTCTAAACTTGATACATGTATCGTTAATGTTACAGAAATTGTTTTAGGTAGCATAATTTGTATAGGTCTTTGTCATTCACCTTGTGACAAACTTGAGCACATGAACTGAGTCTCATCATTTGTACATACCTTGTTAGCAAGAACATGAAACAAATAAAATGCCATTATGAACGTAACAGCTGCTAATGTCTCAGAACTTTTGTAGTAGATGGATGCATACATGGCCCTGTGTAACTGTGACTTTTTGACGGAATATATCAAAGTTCTTAAATAGAATCAGTTTAGCATGTAAAATATCCTTCTTCTTCTTTCCTTCCAAATTTACCTTTCAGCGTCGAGGGGAGTTATAATTTGGGGTTTTTTGCTCTTCTGTTGGCCTCTGCTGCTGTTATGTTTCCTAGTGTTTCTAATATTCCCAATCCATCTTTTTTGTGGTCATTGGGTCTGGTGTTCTCGCAACGTTTTTTGAAGGCTTGTGTTGTGTTTTTATCTTTCAGCCTTGTCACATTACCTATACCATATTATCTATTGTTTCTTTATATATTTTATGGTGAGGGTTATTCCTAGCTTTTTTCTCAGTTCTTCATTTCTGATCTTATCTCTCATGTTGTCTCCTGTCATTCATCTAACACATTTCATCTCAGTAGAGGTTATTTTCCTTATTGTTCTTGCATCTAGGGTCCAGGACTGGCATTGGTAGCACATTGGGATGAAGATTGTATAGTAGAGTGCCTGTTTTGCCTCTAGAGTTACTTCCCTGTTGGACAATAGTGGTGATAGTTGTCCAATGATTTGACAAACTTTGTTGCATTTTGAGTCTATTTCTGCTGTTTGTGAATTGTCGTTTGTCACTAGACTTCCTAGGTATTTAAATTCCTCTGTTTTAGTTGTCTACCATCTATAGCTATGTTGATGTTCTGTTTCTCGTTTGCGATATTCATGACTTCTGTTTTGTTGATTTGCATGTTGTATTTTGTGCCTGTGCTGTTGAGTCTATTAAAATGTTCTTGTAGGTCTTATATTGTTTCATGTATTAGTGCCAGATCATCTGCAAATATCAAGCTCGTTGATCTCCTCTGTCTCTGATGGTTTGGCTAACTTGCATATCTAGTCCATGTATGTAATAAACAGTACAGGATTAGTACGCACCCCTGTCTTACACTTGATCTAACTTCGAAATGGTCCGTGTAGCCTGCAGCTGTTCTGACTGTGCAACTGCTGTTGATGTAGAGACTTTAATTAGGTTGGTTAGATGTTGGCTTACCCCGTATGTTGTTAGTATCTCCCACAGTTGTTCTCTGTTTACTCTGTCGAATGCTTTTTCCTGGTCAATGAAAGCTATGTACAAATTTTGATTGTGTTCCGTCGTCTTTTCTGCAAGCTGCTTTAAGGTGAATAGAGCGTCAGTACATCCTCTGATGATTTTTCAGAACCCCATTTGAGAATCATTTAATTGTAGTTCTATTATTGATCTCAGACTTTTTTTTCCACAATTTTGGCGTATAACTTTCCTACGTGGCTGAGAAGAAATATACCTTTATATTTATTGCAGTCTCTCTTGCTACCTTTCTTTTTCCATATTGGTACAATGATTGCCTGTTGCCAGTCTTCTGGGGATTTTTGTTGGTGCCATGCTGCATTGAATATTTTGTATAGTCATGTAACTCCTGTTTCTCCTGCTGCTGCTATTATTTCTACTAGTATGCTATCTATCCATGGTGCTTTATTTCTTGGTGCACATTTTATTACTTCTTCGAATATCTCTTTCATGATGTTGGGTTCAGTGTTTGTGCATTCTTGTGTGGTTTTTGTTGTGTTATTGGTAGTTGATGCCATGTTTAATGGGTCTTCACAATATTTTTTCCATCTCTGTTGCATATTTTGGTTATTTAATATTGGCTGTCCATCTTTGTCATTTATGAGTTCAGTAGGATCTTGGTTTTCTTTTGTTCTTGTTGTTTTTACTGCTTTGTAGAAATCTCTTGTGGCTGCCTCGAAGTTCCTGCTCATATTTTGTCCAAATTCTGTCCATTTGTTTTGCTTAGCTTCTTTGATCACAATCTTAACTTTTTTGCAAACTAAGGCATATTCTTGTTGGTTCTTATTCTCCCTTCAATTTATAACAGTTTCTTCTTTTCTTTAATTGCTTCTCTGATTGCATTGTTCGACCAAAGGGTCCTCTTTTTTCCCTTCTTTTGTGCTTAGCTTCGTTCCACATGCTGTTTTTGAGATGTCGATTATTGTTTTATTAAACTGTTTCCACTCTTTTTCTACTGTGCTTACTTCGTTAGGGAGTTTGTTGAATTCCTCTGTTAGTTTTTCTTCTAGGGTTTCCCTTGATTTTTTATTTTTTATTGTTTTATTTTTATTGTCTGTTCTTTTTGCTTCTTTTGTTTTTTGTTTATCTTCTCTTTGTTTTTGGCTGCCTGAGTGTAATCATAACTATTTTATCGTCTGTGATATTAGGGATAGCTCTCCTGTTGGTTACTCTTTTCATGTTAGTATAAAATCTATCTGGCTTCTGCATGTTGTGTCAATCCACGTGTACCAGGTGTTTATTTGTCACTCTCTGTGTTTGAAGAATTTTTTGGTGATAAACTAATTTTGATTACAAATTCCAGCAGTCTACTTCCATTTTCATTTATTTCAGCTGTCTCTTATCACCAAAGGGTCCCAGGATATCTCTGTCCTCCTTGACAGTTAACAATCTAAAAAAAAATAAACTGCCCAGCTCTCCCACACCAAACAGCTAAATATTAGTCATACAATAAAAACTTGACAATGATGGAAATTAAAACAATAAATGGGGTCCAAGATGCCCACCTCCAACTGAGCTGAGACTCACATCTTTTTGCACACATCATGATGATTGCTGAACTACAGAGCTGATCAAGACCCTATTCCACCTCACATGGGCACAAATATCCCAGCTTTGCTACAAACCACAACACAAAGCATCTACCACAGCTCTTTGTTTTTATCTAAAAGTGACATTTTAATATTAATCTGGAACATGTTATAACATTTATGGATGAAGATGTCCTGAGCCTAGTACATTCCCCTCATTTTTAGCATTGATACTTAATGGAAGTGGTTTCAATTTGTGACAGCAGATGTGTAGCTCAAGTCAGTGTTTATCTATGAATGATATCTCAGTAGTTAATGCTCATCACAAAAGGATCACAGATTGGCAACTCTGAGAGTTACTCTGGACTACAATATACAATGTGTAATCTCAAAAGTTTTTACATTTAAAATACAGCTTCTTTGAATCACTTTATAGAAGAAATATGTCCATTTTATCTTGCTGGAAAGATAAAGATGAATAAATGGACAAAAGTATCAGTGTCAAACAATTGTGCTACACCCATTTAACGTTCATCTAGGGGCAGATGATGAAGAGGAGTGGTCATCGGGTGAGTACTAAATTCAACAAAAAATTCTCTCTGCATTCACAGAAGTGAGTTATGTACCCTGGCCTCAAAGCTCCCAATAAATATACCCATCTGTCAAGACTACAACAAACAAAAGATGTCTATACATCACCTTCTTCTTCTACCTTGCAGCTCCCTGTGGAGCATAGGTCTTCAACAAACACTTTCCAAGACATTCTGTTTCTTGCCATTCTTTTAAGATCATTCCATGTCTTCCCCATCATCTTCATCTCTGTTGCCATCTGTCTTCTTCAAGAATATTTTGGTCTTCCTCTTTGTCTTTTTCTTTGGCAATTCCAAAAAAGGGCCCATTGTGGGCCAATACTCTCAGTTGGTTCCTCTAGTGTGTGTCCTATCCAGCGCCTTCATCTTCATTGTATCTCTTTATCCACTGGTATTTGGTACTTTTCCATAATTCTATGTAAGTGATTTTGTCCTGCCATTTCCATCCTTTTATTCTGTGCAAGCATCCATTAATGAAGGTCAGTATCTTCATGATTGTCATTTTTGTTGTTCTCCATGTTTCACAGCCATATAATAAGACTGACTAAACATTGGAGTTGAATATTTTAATTTTTGTATTTAACCTAATTTCTTTGGATTTCCATGTTTCCCAGTGCAACGAAAGCTCCTTTTGCTTTTGATATCCTTATTTTTGTATCATTCTCTCTTTTTCCTTCTTTGTCTATATTACTGCCCAGATAAATGTAAGATTGTATGTCTAGTAGAGGTATTTCTCCTATTATTATTTATTTATTGCCACTGCATTAATTCTCATAATTTTTGTTGTATCTCTATTTATTTTCAGTCCCAGCTGTTGTGATCTGTCATCAAGTATGCTCATTTCATCTTGCATCTGTTGATAATTATGTGATAGGGGAACTATGTCTATACATAAATAACAATTATTCTGATTTTCATGACAACAAAGTCATTAGTGCTGAATTAATGCTATAAAAGTATGCAACAAGTCAGGGCACATGATGATCCACTGACTATTGTGAAGAAGAACAAAATGGTCTGGTCAAGTATCTTGATCGTCTGGCCTGGCAAAGACTATTCTGCGAAAGAAGGTGGGGAGAGGTAGGCAGAGTAAAAGATGGGAAGACAACATCAAAGAATGGACAGCCTTGACATTGCTAAAAATTGATTGAAGATAAAGTTGACAAAGTGTGTCAGTGACACTTCACATTTTGTATCTGGTGTACTTGAATGTTTAACTCACAAATCAGTGAAATGTACCAGACTCATGGTATTTCCACAAATCATTTTCTAAGATTAGAGCTAAAATACCACTTTGATATGAAAGCAAAAGCTGTGAAGAAGTGCTGTGCTCAAACTAAAACTGATCACAATTATCCAGACAAAAAAGACCAAATGTTCACAATACAAGCTTTATTTCAAATGTGAAATGTCTGAGCTAAAACAATTCTTATTAAGTCTGCTTTAAAAAAACATCAGATTGGTGTAGCCACCTGACCTCAGTGATGGGGCAGCCTTTATGTTTAATGTTGTAGTTTTACACTCACCTTTAGAAAATGCACACACAGTAAACAAAACAATAAAACAAATAGGAAGCTTTGGATTACAATTTGTGTCAAATATAAAAGCAGACCTAATATATATAACCTGAATCAATAAACCTGACCTACATCTGTTATTATCTTAGTGGTATTTCTTCTTTGACCATCATAACAAGAAATCTGATTTCACCCATGCAATCAGGAAATCTGCGCGCACACACACACATGATTAGTAACATGAAGACCATGGCTCATACAGTTTCACACATCAAGCTACTAATTCACACACACGTATACCAATCACATCATTCATTCACTTGAGAACCTGATCTTTCCTCTCAATCCCAAACTTTGCATGTCAGACAACTCATTAGATATTGTAACAAACACACAAGACACTCTCATAGGTACCTAGTTATACAATGATCTCTAGATTTATTGAATTCCTAAAGATTTTTTTTAAACTGGGTATCTATTTGAGATATAGTTAACAAAATGAGAAAGATATCATGTCACCTAGTTTTGTCAGAGTTCTGTAGGGCCAGTTTTGACACATAGATGTGAATTATGGACAATCAGTGATGGCCTACAATACACACTGAGAAGTTGTGGTTTTATAGAACACAGAGAATGCTATGAAGAGAAATGAGTTCTAGAAGAGGTCAGAGCAAGAAGAAAGGTAGCTACCTGCATCAGCAGCAAATAATCACTTCTTAACAATTTTCTGAGAAGGAAAAAGCTGGATTATATTGAGACAATTGGGAAAATTGAGGAAGAAATGACAGAGGGAAAAGAAACAAGACAGTGTAAGTGAATAATTTGTTAGGATGTCAGCAACAGAAAATTGCAGAGACAGCAGGCTTCATGATAGTTCACACATTTCCTCATTTTTAAAAAAGAGCAAAGGCTCCCCTTCCCCCAATCTTAGGGGGAGAGAAATGTTTGTGTTGAGACACCTATAGGTTGTGACACACTGACCCAGCCTCATTTTGTGTACACAGCTTAGCTGATGGTGTACACTATAAATTGTTCTATTCCTGACACAACACTTGCAACAGTATTAATAGTTCTAGCAATGTCAAGATTTTAGTTATTTGACAGGCGAGATCTACATCCTCAAGTCATACATTCAGATATCAATCAACTACCTCCTGTCACACCAACAAATCAATGTACAATAGAACTGAGAGGCTCGGCTCGAATATTTTCAAAATCCAAGCCACTGTCTGTGTCATCATCAACTTCTCCAATCACTGCCCTGAAACAGCACAACAAAATGAACAACTAATAGCATTCAAATAAAACAGCACAATAAAATAAACTGTAGCATTGAAATAAACAATTGATATTCCCATACAGAATGTATTCATGCTAGGAAACAAAACGTCTGTTTAATGTGAAGAAACAGACAACTGCTAATATTAGCCCTAGATGACGATACGATCATAAAAATTACCACATCAAAACACAAATTATTCCGAATTTGATAGTTTGTCATGTTCAAACATTAACACACCCCCCCTTTGTGTGCCTTCCTAATTACTACTACCAGTGACCCATGATTGTTTAATTTGTTTCTATTGATGTAGGACTGTTTTTTTCCCCATTTTGTGAGATAAGATCATATAATTCGCAAAAAATTCACTAAATTTGTCTTTTCTTTTTCCCTCCTTGATAGCAGAAATTTTCTAAATCATTGGTGACATCAAATAACTATTTGTAACTTGGAAAACTCAATGAATACTACTTTGAGGTAGCTGAACATACTGACGAATGCATCTGTCTGAATAAAGCTTTGAGGTAGCTGAACATACTGATGAATGCATCTGTCTGAATAATGCTTTGAGGTAGCTGAACATACTGACGAATGCATCTGTCTGAATAATGCTTTGAGGTAGCTGAACATACTGACGAATGCATGTCTGAATAAAGCTTTGAGGTAGCTGAAAATACTGACGAATGCATCTGTCTGAATAATGCTTTGAGGTAGCTGAACATACTGACGAATGCATCTGTCTGAATAAAGCTTTGAGGTAGCTGAACATACTGACGAATGCATCTGTCTGAATAATGCTTTGAGGTAGCTGAACATACTGACGAATGCATCTGTCTGAATAAAGCTTTGAGGTAGCTGAACATACTGACAAATGCATGTCTGAATAAAGCTTTGAGGTAGCTGAAAATACTGACGAATGCATCTGTCTGAATAAAGCTTTGAGGTAGCTGAACATATTGACGAATGCATCTGTCTGAATAAAGCTTTGAGGTAGCTGAACATACTGATGAATGCATCTGTCTGAATAAAGCTTTGAGGTAGCTGAACATACTGACGAATGCATGTCTGAATAAAGCTTTGAGGTAGCTGAACATACTGACGAATGCATCTGTTTGAATAATGCTTTGAGGTAGCTGAACATACTGACGAATGCATGTCTGAATAATGCTTTGAGGTAGCTGAACATGTTGACGAATCTATGGCATCTGTCTGAATAAAGCTTTGAGGTAGCTGAACATATTGACGAATCTATGGCATCTGTCTGAATAATGCTTTGAGGTAGCTGAACATACTGACGAATGCATGTCTGAATAATGCTTTGAGGTAGTTGAACATATTGACGAATGCATCTGTCTGAATAAAGCTTTGAGGTAGCTGAACATACTGACGAATCTATGGCATCTGTCTGGATAAAGCTTTGTGGTAGCTGAACATACTGATGAATGCATCTGTCTGAATAAAGCTTTGAGGTAGTTGAACATATTGACGAATGCATCTGTCTGAATAAAGCTTTGAGGTAGTTGAACATATTGACCAATGCATCTGTCTCAATAAAACTTTGAGGTAGTTGAACATATTGACGAATGCATCTGTCTGAATAAAACTTTGAGGTAGTTGAACATACTGACGAATCTATGGCATCTGTCTGAATAAAGCTTTGAGGTAGTTGAACATACTGACGAATCTATGGCATCTGTCTGAATAAAGCTTTGAGGTAGTTGAACATACTGACGAATCTATGGCATCTGTATAAATAGACAAAGTAGCATATCAGCAGTCCAAGTGATCAATTTTTGGTCATAAATCAACCTGAGACAGAAAATCCAAGTTCCTTCTGGGTGTGAATGGTAAACACACATTTGTTTATCAAAAGTTTAAATAAATTTTATTTTTAGTGCTCCTAATGTTACAATTAAGAGGTAGCATTTTCTACTACGGACTGTAACAAAGTGCACCACAGATAGGGATCGTAATTAAGGGCTAGGAAAGAATTATTTGTCCAAAGTTGGGAAATAAATGTCTGTCTCTAATTTCAAGAAAACAAACAGCTGTCTAATGTGTAGAAACAAATGTACGTATAATATAAGGGAAAAAGGTTGGTTTCATGGGGAAGTTATACTACAATCTGGAAATCTCAAAGTGATTCCATATCTGCTCCATTATTCTATCCAACAAACAGTCCGCTCAGTCATCAGAAGTATGCCAGCAGTGAAGATTCCATGCACTGGCTACAACATAACAAATGGGGTAGGGGTTGGTGGGCTGGGTAGATTATTAATGCCTAGGAATTACAGTCGAACCTGTCTAAGGCGACCATTCACGGGACTTTCAAAAACTGGTCCCATAGGACAGGTGGTCCTGCCTCTCAGGTTTCACATAATAAATAGAGCGATAAAAAAAATTTGATCCTAAGCACTATGAAAACTAACCTGCAAATCAGCGTAATCCATGAGTAGAACATAGTGCACATGTCGGTCTACAATAGCCACTGGTTGGACACTTTTCATAAAACACGATAGTTAAACACACAAAAATAAAACACACATACACAGATTCCACTTATACTGTACATGTATCACTTTTGACTTGAAAAAAAATCCAATATGGTAGTCTGTTGTTTGACAGATGAAATAAACGATAAGTTCAATTTTTCTCTCAAGTCCATGATAACGTCTAGTATGTCAGATCTCCCGTTTGTTATTGAATAGGTGCGCAGAAGCTCCAAAGCATTATGTGCATCTGCGATAGTGTATGTTTTCTCAATGTCAGTAGAATCTTGTTCGTTGTCTGATTCACTATTCACATCCTCAGCAGCTAAAATTGCAGTGGCAGGAAGATCCCAGTTTGTTTCTATTGTGTTGCAAGTTTGGAGCCCTGAATCAATCATGGAGATGTCTGTCAATTGGTATCCAAACAATTCTTTTGAAAGGTATCCAAAGCAGTAGAAATTGCAGTAGAAACAATTTGCACGTCGGTCTTTGATGCAGATTCCATGTGCGTCAGAGAATATGCGTGTGTTTCAGCAGGACAATGAAAACCTGCTTTACAGAAACACTTAAGGATGGTTGAGTTGTCCACTTCTTTCCATGCTGCAGCAATCCAGTAGACTACATCCAGTAAATTGACCTGTTTCATGAGTTCGGTTCCGGAAGCATCCTTGTTTGATTCCATGACTGTGATAAGATGTAGAAGCTGTTTTTGTCTAAACTTTAATTTAAATGTCTGAATGACACCCTGGTCTAGGGGTTGAACTAATGCAGTTGTGTTGGGTGGCAGAAACTGCAGCTTAACATTCTGTAGTTCGATCTTGGGATGACAGGTAGCGTTGTCAACAAATAAAATAATGTGGCGCTTTTTTTCTGCATCTTACGGTCAAAACTTTTCAGCCAATCTTCAAATATAGCTGCAGTCATCCATGCCTTTTTGTTGTTTCTGTAAATCACTGGCAGTGTGTTTATGTTGATGTTTTTAAAAATCCTAGGGTTAGCTGCTTTCCCAATCACTAAAGCCGGTTCTCGTTCCCCCAACATGTTAGTGCATAGCATCACTGTTATTCGCTCTTTGCTTTTTTTACCCCCAGCGCATTTTTCTCCTTTGACAAAAAATGTTTTGTCCGTAGTCGCTTTGAAAAATAACCCGGTTTCATCTAAATTAAAAATGTCTTGAGCAGCGTAACCATAGCATATCTCGGATAATTTAGAAGTCCAGTCAGCCGCAGCACTCATATCTGAATCACCGACTTCGCCACATTGCTTACCAAACACAAGATTGTGTCTTTTAATGAAGGCCTCTAACCAGCCGTTCGATGCTTTAAAGACTGAGTTTTCCAATTCTTTTGCAAACTGTAAAGCTCGTTCTTTGATCATCGGCCCAGATAACGGAATTTTCGTGCAAGTGCTGATTGACACCATTTCCAACAAAGTGTATTTATGTCTTCATTTCCCGTTTTCCTGCTATTCCTTCTTTTCATACTTGGTGCATTATTTTCAAAGTCATTCATATACTCGGCTTTTCTCTTTAACGTACGTAAAATCTGTGTCTTTCCCACTACAAACTGTTCTGCCAATAATCGCGAACTTTTACCTTGCTGATTTTGTCGAATCACTGATATTCGTTCTTCCAGCGTTAATGCTTTTGGTTTTACACTTTTGACACTGGCCATTTCCTATATTGTGTGTAACACTTTTAAAATCCACAAAAATAATTCACTGAGATACTGTACATGTACGTGAATACACTCTAAGCGGCAATGACTAATTCTTTAGTTAATTCCTGTAATTTATACGGCCACGCAATGGTCTACTCTGGTCTAGACGGAACCGCGAAGTGATGTCACTTCACGAATCATAGATCTGTGTCTGCCGTGTTTCTCACACCAGTATTGACTGATAAACGTAACACGTCCCACTGTAATCTGGGACTCACTAAATACGGGAAAACATCGACACCTGTAGACACCTGTGTCGATCGTTTATGGCTCCCAGCGAGACGAAGGACTGGCTGGTCGTCGTAAACGGGATAAATAACATTGGCGGCGGTTAATTAGCCTGGTCTCTGGTCGCGTCATACGGTGAGCGCCGTAATCAGTGTTAGCATATAGTAAAAAACTCGGGGAAATTGTAGACCCGGTCCTATAACCAGGGAAACGCTTTAAACAGGTGGTCCTAAGACCAGGTTCGACTGTATATCTAAGCAGTGGCTATTGTGACCTACTTTTCTCTACTTATAACTGCCCTGTGTTTTTTTATCCTGCACACAGTGCAAAGTGACCTCCTGATTTTACAGTTATCTGAGAGGGTTTTAGACATCAGATGGCACTAGCCAGAGGTCAAGGTAAGGTAAAGCAACAAAGAAACCTCAGATTCTAATTTTAAAAATCCCATAGACTATGGTAGGACCTTCATGTCCAGGAGTCAATGTCTTACCTTCAGACTCAGTCCCAGGGAAAGAAGCACATGTCAGGACACACATGTTTGAATAATTGAAGGACAGAAACATTGTCTAATGTCAAATGTATGTCTTATCATGAAGAGATTTTTCTACAGCTGACAGTACTTACACATTATCTCCCCTGACAATATAAAGACCCAGAATAACTTGTTCCACACCTTGGCCTGTGCTGTACACTCGTTCATGGCTCTCGTCTAAGATAAGGTTAATGGTTTGGTCAAATCCTTTCAAGGTGCCCTGAAAAAAACATTTCATTGATATTTATGGCTCTAAGATAAGGTTAATGGTTTGGTCATATCCTTTCACGGTGTCCATTTCATTATTTTGGATGTGAGATGTTTCTTCTGCATTCAAATCTATGAATTATGTAAATCTCTAATTGGTTGTCTCGTTACCCTGATGGATATATCAGCGTGACATGGAATGCATCAGCCACATAGTCAATACTCATGTTTCCTTGTTTGTGTCACACTAAGCTTGCACTGTAACTGACACACTTTGTTTTCAGCAGGCTGAACTTAGTAAGAGGTAACTATGGAGGATTTTGGTTTTTTAGGTCTTTGCCAGCACTATAGTTTGTCCATCTGAACTGATGGCTAACTTTAGTGTTCTCGCTAGTATGTGGTAAGAGTGCTTCATACTGGAGAAGCTGCTGGGGAGGAGATCTATGGAGTTGTCGGATCTGAAGATGAACTGTTGACTAAATTGGGCTAGTTTTCCTTCACTTAAAGTGGACGTTACCACCTTGTGCTGTTGAACACAGCCTGTCTGATGAGAAGTTGAATAATTCTATGACAAGCTAAAATAATGCAGTTACAAATAACACTTTCTGTTGAGCCCTTCCAAAATTAAGTTTGTACAAGATGGGTTCCACGAAATCTCACAGATGAGCACTGATTGCAAAGAAAAGCAATTTCTTCTGAACTGTTGGAGCATTTCAATGTTGATGGAGAGAACTTTTTGGCTAAGATTGTTACAGGGGACGAAACCCACTTCATTTTGAACTTCAGACAAAAAGACAGTCAATAGAGTGGCATCATCCACACTCATCACGAAGAAAAAAAATTCAAGACATCTCCTTCAGCTGCAAAGGTCATAGTCACTGTCTTTCGGGATATTGAAGGTGTGATTCTCGTGGATGTTATACCAAAAGGAGAGACAATCAATTTGCAAGCTTACATGAAGACATTGAAATAACATTTTCAGAGTTCAGCCACACAAAGAATCCAGCAGACCTGCTTCTTCACGACAATGCACGCTCTCACATAAGTCTGGCAACATGAGAATCAATCACCAGATTGGGTTGGACTGTAACACCCCCCCCCCCAATTCGCCATACAGCCCTGATTGGCACCCTCTGACACTTTGGTCCACTTAAAGATGCCCTCCGTGGAACAAGGTTTGAAAATGATGAAGGAGTCTATCTTTCATTTGCCTGAAGTATTGTCATGCATCTGCAATGTCGTTTCTTGTATAAATTTTACTGTGTTTTGTAATTCTTGCAGTGGCCCATATAGTTTTGTCTATAGTGTTGTGTCTATGGGCCAATGGATTTTCCTCAGTCTACTATATTCAGTACAGTCTTGGAGCACGTGTTCATCAGTCTGGGGCCCCTGTCCACATGTACATATAGTTGAGGTGCCGATCTTGAATTGTGTATACATGTGACTGTGAAGTCGATTGTGTCCTGTTCTGAGGCATATAATGATAACTTGTTCCCATCTATTCATATTATGAAAGGCATCCTGATTTGGGCTTGTGGTCTTCTGATTGATTTGATTATCTGTTTCTTCTGATGGTATGTAACTGGTGCATCTGGTTGTGTGCCTGTTGCACCTTCTTTTGCCAGCTGATCTGCTCTCTCATTTCCAGGTATTCCTCAGTGAAATGGGATCCACTGCAGTTTGATTTCAGCCTGTGCTTTAGGGACCACATCGACTATGTGATTGACGCCATTATCCCTCCGTGGAACTTTCTTTGAAATTGCCCGTCTTAGATATGACCTGCCTGCGACGTGACACCGCTTGTGACAGTCACATCACCCCGTCGATGATCTCCTTGCTGCTGGTTTGCACCAGGTGGTCCCTCTGAACCCACCCGGCATGGCTGCAAGATGACAATGAGTACAACTGGTACTGGCGGTCACACTGAAACCCCCAGCACCTTCTTGTTTGGCACCAGGTGGTCGTTCTGAAACCACCCGGCTTTGCTGCAATATGATGATGATGATCACAGCTAGTACTGGCGGTCACACTGACAACCCCAGCACCTTCTTGGTTGGCACCAGGTGGTCTTTCTGAAACCACCCGGCTCTGCTGCACTGTGATGATGATGATCGGCCGCCCAGGACCACTCAGGTCTGAGCTCGCCCTGGCGTTCTCCAGGAGGAGGTAACTCCCTCCCATCTGGCTCCTTGATCGTGTAGTCTGGACTTCACGTTGTGCTGCTGTTACCTGCAACCCTTTTCTTGGCCGTTCTTCGCGAAGACAATATAGTGCCAAGACAAATGATGAAACCAACTCTCTTGAACAGAACACAACTGAATTTAATTTTACACCAGGACCACATGCCTGGCCTCAACAATACATCTGTGACATCATGGCATGATATATAACATTCTTGCAATTATACAGCTAATTCACCCTCTACACGGGGTCGGCGCTATGTGTTCCCTAAGGTCGCTTGTACATATCTTGTACACAAATGGTTCTGATTAATGTCTCTATGCGGCTAACAACCGTCTATACATGGTAGGAACTGTCTGTTCCCTAAATCTCTTGCACATCGTGGTAAATGATTGACTCACATTATCGTCTATTAACGGCCACCCTAGCCTAGACTGACAAAACTCATGTACTACAAATTGTAGCTATGCTACATTACTAATTGATTGGAGTATCACAACTCTTTCTGCCAATACATAGTCATGTCCATGGCACTGGACTTTAGCTAGTTCATATAATCACTTAGTATCACATTTGAATTGACTGGAGCATCATAACTCTTTCTGTCAATACTACATAGTTATGACCATGGCACTGGACTCTAGCTCATTCATATAATCACTTAGTCTCACACTTTAATATCATTACCACATATTTAAACACAAGTCAAATATCTCCTGAGAACTTACTATACTTAATCTCACAAGCCTTATCACTTACTGTCCTTCTAGAAACCACTTTCCACAAAGCTAACCTTCCCGCTAACAGTACCGTATTGTCAACATGACAACCCGTCCGCAACTAGCGCCTGCTGAATGACCATTCACTCGTTCAACCTTTTCTCTTCTGCCTTAGTCTTGCTTTCAAAAAACCTTTGTCTCGAACCTGTTCACACGCACTTTCGCTATTTCCCGTGGAACATAAATTATACCCCGATCTTGTCTCATCTGACCTTCACCTATCCCCTCTCTGTCCTTTTAAACCATGCCCTACTTCATGATGACAAAAGCCCACAAAGGATTTGCCACCTTGAAAGTCATGGTAGCTGCCAACATCAAGCAGAGGCTACTCACCCTACTTACCCTTCTGTTCCAGGGACTGGACCTCGCACCAATCGTGTAAGCCCTAACAATTCTTACTGTCAGTACAACGCAAATTGACAGACTGGAGAAAATACAAAATGAAGCTATGTGCATTATCTTGGGAGCTATGAGGGACATACCCTGTGTACCAATGAGGTATCTTTTTGACATTCCAACCATGGACAACAGGATCAAGATCTGGAGGTCATGAGGAAACCTTAAGATAAGTGCAGATAAAGAGCATCAATTGCACCAAGAGCTCAACACAGGGAAAGGTGACAGGCTAAAAATAGGCAAATCAATGTAGGCCGAGCAGAAGATGTCATCAAACAGTCTGTGGGCTTACCAATATCAACACTGGTGTGGAGTGGATACCCATGCCTACATCATTCAGGGGCACATTCTCATGTATTGTTACACTCAACAG
The DNA here is from genome assembly GCA_032433765.1 of Megaustenia siamemsis. Classification (NCBI taxonomy): domain Eukaryota; kingdom Metazoa; phylum Mollusca; class Gastropoda; order Stylommatophora; family Ariophantidae; genus Megaustenia; species Megaustenia siamemsis. The sequence goes on along the minus strand of JAVIAB010000125.1, from coordinate 13,708,393 downwards.
GAAATGTAGGGAGCACAATTCAGTCGTGGTCAATGTGGAGGTCAATGGTCTCATCTGGGATAATACCGGTGAGGAAGATGCAGTCATCTATACAGATGGATCTGTAATACGACAAAAAAGTAGTGCATGGGCATTTACAGCACGCAAGGCAGGCAGAATAGTCAAAGAAGACAGTGGTGCATACGTTATGACTATGAGTAGCATGATGATGGAGGTGATGGCAGTGACGAGGGCATTCATCTCAGTGATTCGATGAGCATGATAAAAAAAATTGGAGGTGGGCTTTGTACGCAGGCAATGAGTAAAGTCATTGCAGAAGTCAAAAATACATGAGATCACCTTTATCTATGCCCCTGGACATGCAGGAGTATAGGGAAATTAAAGAGCGGACAGTTGGCTAGCTGTGCTGTCGTTGAAGACGGTCAACCAATAGATCAGGTGGATGTCATCAATGCCCTCCAATACGTGATAAGTGCACAGGACTTCGACAACCATGAATCCATGTCACTCCTTCGAATGAAAGAGATGAGAGTTAAGATGGACACAGCCAGAAATGAGAAACTTAGTGGGCGTATAAGAGGACTTAACCAACATAGAACTGGAGTCATAAGTTGCTAAACATTTCAGGACTTGCTGAGGAGCAGATCTGAGCGCCTATTGACATGTTTGGGGTGCAATGATGATAACTCGCAAATAACTCAGCAAGGTGTGTCTCGTTGCTTGGATGTAAACATTAAAGTTCCCACCATTCATAAAATATTGTTGACTTACTTCCAGTAATTAACGTAATGACCTGTATCATTTGCTGCAGACTTCCTATGTGGCCATGAAAAAGTTTGGAGTAGCCCAAGTACTATGATGATGGTTCTATTTAACATGAACAATATGTTTACATAAGCAGATTAGAGTCAGGTGCAAAATGAAAAATAACCTCAGAAGACGGATTATCTGCCTATATGGCAAGGAACCCCTGTGCACACGGCTGCCAGGAAAAAATAGATTAACACGCAAAATTCAGTTCCTAGTCTCTTGGGACTTTGACACAGATGAAAGCTGACGAACGCACACACAAAAAAAATTAAACATAAAAGTGCATATGCAATCTACCATCATTCTTGACAGGTCACTGTTGACTTCAAATGCTAGTCATATCAAACAAATGTAACAATAACTAAAGGCTTGGTGCTGTAGAGAGTCAGGTACTGTGGATATTGAATGTAACAACACCTACCACAATCACTCGGCCATCTGCCGTCACAATTTCAACCATTTCTGTCAAAATGTTAAGGCCAGTTCACCACAATAGATGACTTAATGAAGTACATGAGATACTAGAAATCAACTCAAGCACAGATTACAATTTCACACACAGAATTAACTACACATTAGATTACAATTCACACACAGAATTAACTAGACATCAGATTACAATTTCACATATAGAATTAACTACACATCAATCGGCTTCTAACCTAACAAATGTTTCAGCTTTCATGCATCACTAACAAACAAAATTACTTTTGAATTCAGTTAAGTATGATAATTATATCTATTATTAATGAAGATAATCTTTTATAAGACAGGCTATTAATTCAAGACAAATAGAACATAAATCATCATGTTATGGGCAAGAAAAAAAAGATTACATCAAGTGCCTAGAAATGAAAAGATTATACTACAACTAACTACATCAAAAAGTGACCATATCCAAAATATAAGGTCTCCATAACTAAAAAAGTGAGAAACAATGACCATGAAGAGATAATTGTGTTATTAATGAAAAACTCTGCTCTATTCTGTGTGAATGTGCTGGAAAGAATTAGAAGGATATAACACCCAAATAGGCTTTCAGCAGCTCAAGCAAACTAACAGTTTTGAGCTCACACTGTCTAGTTAGACTTGTCAAGAGAAAAATGATACTTAAATTGCACAGGGTCAAGAAGGATTGAAGACATTCTTATGACTACTCTAGTACTAGGGACAGTACTGGCTGAGTACTGAGTCCTACAAACGTAGAAGAAAAGTCTAAAAAGATGACAAATGAGATTCGTTCATGTGCACTTCTGTTCTGCTCAGTGTTCTCTTCTGTTACAGGCTATACTACCACCACATGCCTGTGGGTCAGTGAGTCATGTGTAGCCTAGTGGAGAACTCATCATCACTGAATGCCGTCTCCGCATCGAAGTTGGCTACCATGGAGTGCCATTCTGCCTTGTGGAGGACTAGTAGAATAAATGTAATAAGTAGTAGAGTAGACAGTAGTAGTCTAGTGGAGAACTAGTAGAATAAATGTAATAATAAGTAGAGTAGAGTAGAGTAGAGTAGACAGTAGTAGTCTAGTGGAGAACTAGTAGAATAAATGTAATAAGTAGTAGAGTAGACTGTAGTAGTCTAGTGGAGAACTAGTAGAATAAATGTAATAATAAGTAGAGTAGACTGTAGTAGTCTAGTGGAGAACTAGTAGAATAAATGTAATAATAAGTAGAGTAGAGTTAGACTTGTAGTAGTCGAGAACTAGTAGAATAAATGTAATAATAAGTAGAGTAGACTGTAATAGTCTAGTGGAGAACTAGTAGAATAAATGTAATAATAAGTAGAGTAGAGTAGTAGACTGTAGTAGTCTAGTGGAGAACTAGTAGAATAAATGTAATAATAAGTAGAGTAGACTGTAATAGTCTAGTGGAGAACTAGTAGAATAAATGTAATAATAAGTAGAGTAGACTGTAATAGTCTAGTGGAGAACTAGTAGAATAAATGAAATAATAAGTAGAGTAGAGTAGACTTGTAGTAGTCGAGAGTGGAGGACTAGTAAAATAAATGTAATAATAAGTAGAGTAGACTGTAATAGTCTAATGGAGAACTAGTAGAATAAATGTAATAATAAGTAGAGTAGAGTTGAGTAGACTGTAGTAGTCTAGTGGAGAACTAGTAGAATAAATGAAATAATAAGTAGAGTAGAGTAGACTTGTAGTAGTCGAGAGTGGAGGACTAGTAGAATAAATGTAATAATAAGTAGAGTAGAGTAGAGTAGACTGTAGTAGTCAGTGGAGAACTAGTAGAATAAATGAAATAATAAGTAGAGTAGACTGTAGTAGTCTAGTAGTGGAGAAACTAGTAGAATAAATGAAATAATAAGTAGAGTAGAGTAGAGTAGACTTGTAGTAGTCTAGAGTGGAGGACTAGTAGAATAAAATAAATGTAATAAGTAGTAGAGTAAATAGTAGTAGTCTAGAGTGGAGGACTAGTAATATAATATATCGTCAAATGTAATAACTAAATAAGAAGTAGAGTAGACAGTAGTAGTCCTTAGACTTAGATAGACTATGATCACTGCTGAGATTTTTAATTATTAGTAAATAATTATAATAATAATCTATATTATAATATAATAATAAATTAAAACTTCTTTATTTTACGGCAGGCTCCGGGAGGTAAGGTTTTCACACCTACTCTTCCGCCAACACCACGTCCATCCAAGCTTCAGTTTAAATTTAATTTATTTCAAAATAAACAATAAATAAACATACAATGAATCATGAATAAACTGTAATGTAACTGTAACTGATGATATATAATATATTGTCGAATTCGCCCGGCTGTTCTGGTTCACGTTAATAAAATAAAATAATAAAAAAATTAAATTAAAATTAAATATTAAAATAACATATCATTTATTTTTGTATATAAACACAACATCATTATATCTATAAATGTAGAAAAAAAGGATACTGTTTACATAATTTTCTAGCGCTGAAGCCATTGCCAGCACAATATCTTGTTATAGGTTGTGTATATTGTTTTTAACTTGAACCGTCGTCTCGTGTCTACTTGTCTATTATAGACGCCGGTCTAACGACAAAAAGTCCGCCGGAAGTGGTGCGCTTCTAGTCTCCCCTTGTTTTTGTCAGGGAGGCTCTAGTGAAATTATTTCAATTACCATTCAATGATATTGATTCCGTTCTAACAGCAAAGTCAAAAGGTCCATGTTGTGCAACTTTTCTTAAGTTAATTGTATTTGTCCATGTTGCTATGATCTCATTGAGGAACAAAACCAACAACACAGTTTGAAGACACATACAGTTGACAAGATTACGTCTGATAACCGGTCGTACGCTAATCTTAAGGTATGTTGTTTGATGTGCGACGGGGATAATCTGTCGATGAACTGTGTGTCTATATGTTCGGAATTGGAGTCAACAACGATGGCCTAACATCATCAAGCGCTATACATTTTTAAATAATATGACGATCATCATTGTCAAGAGGACGTGAACTTCCATGGTTTATTGTGGATAGGCGGCGGGAACAATTGAAGGTTATGCATGAAAAGTGTTCCTTGTTGCAGTTTCCTCATATTCCAAGTCCGGCTTGATGCAGGAGCTACTGAGTTAAGTGCTCTGTGCACACCGTGAGCTGTGTGTCTCATCCGTTTTGATCATGTTTCGATATTCCAATTTTTTTACGATGAGTGATGATATCGTATGACAGGGAACAGTTGGCTGTGTTCACTTTCTGCGCGGTTTTGCCTTATGTCTTTTGGCGTGTGCTGAGACTGCTACGATGGGGACTACAGTTACCTTTCTTTGTTCGGGAAATGAGATATTATTTCGGATGATTACGTTGGCACGGGCGGTTGAGCAATTATGGATTTTAATTCGTTTGCAGTGATACCGGGGTCTTCCATAACCAAAATAACCAAATCAATGATATATGGCCTTCGGCGTCTTGCCAGATAGTTGGTAGCAAGCCGTCATGATAAATCAGTAGTTTGGTACACATTTTAGTGTCTTGTGCTAATTTTAATATATGCATCCTGCTTTGCTGAACAGCTTCTCTTGTGGCTGAATATGTCAAAATTGGATAGACAAATCCGGCCACAGAACGAACAAGTTGTATTCGTGGTGCCTGGTCTCGTCTCCTTTCTCCTGCGCCTTTTGTCTTCTGAATTGTATATCAGCACTGCTTAGGAAGTCGCTGTGCTATTTTTTAAACTTTTGTTCTCAATGCTCAACGATTTGCAGCCAGATTTTCCCAATTTCTTTCACCGAGAGGGAATTCCCATAAGGAAGCCCTGCAAACATCCTTATATCTAAACGAACCATGCCATCACTATCCTCTTTTCCCTTACCTGTTCTCCAATCTGCCTTCCAATGAGCTCTCAGAACATTTCTCGGCAGGTGGCACTAACCCCATTCACCCGCCGTTCCTCCGATAGTACAATATTTACCCTCACCTACCACCCTCATAACTTGGCTGCGGTGAGGATCCTTAACCGGTACCGCTCCATTCTTCACTCGGATTCCACTACCCGTCTACTTTTCAGTGATCCTCCTTTGGTCGCCTTCAAACGCGACAGGAGTCTGAGAGACATATCTTTGTCACGAGCCGCCTCCCCACGCTCAAACCACAAATACCTTGGTATTGTTCGCTGTGGACGTCGAGTTTGCAGAACGTGTGACTACGTGCTTTGTACCGATTCGGTCTTGTTCCCTAATAGGCGATTCGACATCGAGGGGTTTACTTGTGTGTCACGGAATATCATCTACGCCATAATATGTAAGTATTGCCAGATGACGTATGTGGGCGAGTCTGGACGACGCCTGATTGAAGATTGTGTGAGCATCTTCGTGATGTTGAGCAAAAGATTGGCAGCCAGATGTCTGCACATTTCAACTCCCCTGCCATAGTGGTTAACCAGACATGCAAGTCACTGGCATTATCTCATGTCACTCTAGCAATCGCAGCCGACTCGCCCTTGAGAATCGCCTCATTGCCCAGTTGGGTTCGCTGTCTCACCAAGGCATGAACATATCGCTCTCATACACGTAGGACACCCACCATACATTTCTTACCCCCATGCGCTACCGAACCTATACATGTATGTATATTTGTCTGCATATGTATTGGTACATTTGGACACCTTTGGGTATCCTTTTGTATGCTTTGTGGTAATATATACACACTCATGCTTGTACGCATGTATGGTTATGTAGACATGCTTTTTTTTTTGCAAATCTGTTCGTTGTGCACACACACAGTTAGATATGCACAGTTTATACATATCTTTTACACACCTCCCCATATTTTTAGAACCCTTCCTTTTTCTCACCTGACTGCCTGGTCAGTGAGATATATAGTTGGTCAGCCCGCCCACTTATTTTAGTTTCAGTCAGAAGCTGACCACGCTCTAGGCCGCAGGGAAGTGACCTTTTTATTTCCTTTCTTGGGTATCTAGCATATTATCGCCATGTAGTTAGATTTGTGTATATATCTATCTATATATTGTCCTTTCGAGCCGAAGACGGCACATAGGGCAGAACCACAATCTCAAAACAGAAACCTTGCGTGCCAAAATGGCACATATTGCAGAGATCACTGCTTCTAAAATCTATGGTTCTGTTTCCATAACAATACTTTTTACAATGGCAGCTTGTCAAGCCATCTATCAACCTCCTTAGTCGCCTCTTACGACATGCCTGGAAGGTCACAGTGTCACTATTCTTTACTTTCCTCATAATGAGGCCCCGGTAACACACAGGATTGTGTATATATCCTTATACATATTTTTGTGTTGTTGTTTGTTGTTCCAGCCGAAGGCCTACTTGGCGAAACGTTGACTTTTATTTTATTACTTACCTACGTAAAGCTGTTACCATACCAATTTTTTTTTTTTTTTTTTTTTTAAATTGTCTTATATCTCAGCGCTGGTCTTCCCTTTGGTCTCTTTCAGTCCCTAAGTTCGCCATACAAAATTTGTTTGGGAAAACGAATATTTGCCATTCTTCTTACATGACCAAGCCACTTTAGTCTGCGAATTCTAAGTGTTGCCATGATGGACGGGAGTTTAGCTGGTTGTAAGACATTAGAGTTTGTTACTTTGTCCTGCCATGATGGACGGGAGTTTGGCTGGTTGGAAGACATTAGAGTTGGTTACTTTGTCCTGCCATGATGGACGGGAGTTTGGCTGGTTGTAAGACATTTGAGTTTGTTACTTTGTCCTGCCATGATGGACGAGAGTTTGGCTGGTTGTAAGACATTCGAGTTTGTTACTTTGTCCTGTCATTTGATATTCATAATTTTTCGAAGGCAATGCATATGAAAGATGTTTAACCTTGTCTCCTGCATAGGCAGTCCAAGTTTCTGATCCGTATAGAAGTGTAAAAGCACGCAACTTTGGTAAGGCAACAGGTGGAACTTTTGCACCAACTAAAAAAACGTCCCATATGTCCAACGACGAGACAAGCCATGCAAGTAACAGCCGCATTCAAAGCTCTTTGGTTATGGAAGGCCCCGGTATCACTGCAAATGAATTAAAATCCATAATATTTAAAGCTCTATCCACGGGGAAGGACACACCGAAAAACAAAACACAGCTGCCTAGCAGTTACCATCGGGAGAAGGAAAAGCTATGGGGGAACACCCAGACAGAAACCATAGACAGAGTGGGCCCTGAACACCTGGTCGGCATCCACCCTACGAGAAAGAAAAATCCTACACCAAACTTAAATTCAGCCTATCGAACACGCAGTGTGTCAGCCACAGCGCAGGTTTAGGGGGAAAATGAGGACACACACGCATATACGAGTACTGGCCATGCGACCAGCTCATTGTGTGACATGATGAAGTCTTGGCCAGTATGGTATTCTCTATCATCGCGTTTTTCACTGTTACCACACATCTGACCTCATCTCACGTATCCGATCACGGGGAACGGAACCTAATAGTTGTGTCTGTTAATTGGGCCCCAATCAACTCATGATTAAGTGAGGTGAGGTATATGGTAGTAGTGAACTTATCAAGTGATGGGATAAGTGAGGTGAGGTGTATGGTAATAGTGAACTCATCAAGCGATGAGATAATAGAGTTGAGGTTTTGGTAATAGTGAACTCATCAAGCGATGAGATAATAGAGTTGAGGTTTTTGGTAATAGTGAACTCATCAAGTGATGGGATAAGTGAAGTGGGGTATTTGGTAATAGTGAACTCATCAAGTGATGAGTACTACAAGTTACTAGCTCTGTTTGCTAATACTACAAGTTACTCTAAATGTTTGCTAATACTACAAGTTACTAGCTCTGTTTACTAATACTACAAGTTACTATATAGGTTTACTAATACTACAAGTAACTATCTCTGTTTACTAATATTACAAGTTACTCTAAATGTTTGCTAATACTACAAGTTACTATATAGGGTTACTAATACTACAAGTTACTATATAGGTTTACTAATACTACAAGTTACTAGCTCTGTTTACTAATACTACAAGTTACTAGCTCTATTTGCTAATACTACAAGTTACTAGCTCTGTTTGCTAATACTACAAGTTACTAGCTCTGTTTGCTAATACTACAAGTTACTAGCTCTGTTTGATAATACTACAAGTTACTAGCTCTGTTTCCTAATATTACAAGTTACTCTAAATGTTTGCTAATACTACATGTTACTATATAGGTTTACTAATACTACAAGTTTACTAGCCCTGTTTACTAATAATACAAGTTACTAGCTCTGTTTACTAATACTACAAGTTACTAGCTCTGTTTGCTAATACTACAAGTTACTAGCTCTGTTTGCTAATACTACAAGTTACTAGCTCTGTTTGCTAATACTACAAGTTAATAGCTCTGTTTGCTAATACTACAAGTTACTAGCTCTGTTTGCTAATACTACAAGTTACTGGCTCTGTTTGCTAATACTACAAGTTACTAGCTCTGTTTGCTAATAATACAAGTTACTAGCTCTGTTTGCTAATACTACAAGTTACTAGCTCTGTTTGCTAATACTACAAGTTACTACAATAGCTCTGTTTGCTAATACAGAATAATCACGATGCTGAATACTGTGGGCAAGTAGTAATAGCCTCCATCAGTCATAGTTGACTATAATAGCCTCCGTCAGTCATAGTTGACTATAATAGCCTCCGTCAGTCATTGTTAACTATAATAGCCTCCGTCAGTCATAGTTGACTATAATAGCCTCCGTCAGTCATAGTTGACTATAATAGTCTCCGTCAGTCATAGTTGACTATAATAGCCTCCGTCAGTCATTGTTGACTATAATAGCCTCCATCAGTCATAGTTGACTATAACAGCCTCCGTCAGTCATAGTTGACTATAATAGTCTCCGTCAGTCATAGTTGACTATAATAGTCTCCGTCAGTCATAGTTGACTATAATAGCCTCCGTTAGTCATAGTTGACTATAATAGCCTCCGTCAGTCATAGTTGACTATGGATTTTTCAGCGCTCCTAGAAATGTTTTTTTTTTTCTTTTCTTTCGTCGTGCATTCCCCCCTTTCTCTATGAATCTGTCTGCTTCTTGTTTGAGGTGAACTTTTAGAGTGTGTTTCCAGAGATTGCGGTCTGCAGCTTTGTCTTCCCATGCTGCAGGGTTAATGTTCAGTCTTCATGTCGCGTTTACACACATATACAAATCGAAGTTTTGGGCGCCCCCCTAGAGTGGGGGAAAATAGTTGCACGTGTACTCAAGTAGTGTTGGTGGCTGTATACCCTCCCTGAAGGTGTTAGAAGATGTGTTTGTGCGAAAGTTTATACAGAACCTTCACGAGTTAACTGTCCCAGTACCGGAAGAAGTTATATGGTGTTATGCGGAGAGAAAGTACATCTGGCTTTTCGGAGCTCTAAGTAGGGAGATAGTCTGTGTAAAGAACCAAGGGACGTATACGAACGCTGGCAAATGTCACATGGGTATCGCATTAGCTGATGCACAACGCGAAAATGTTGATTTAAATTCTTGATCCATTTAAACTTCAGGGGACATAACGGACACTGAAATTCACCAGAAGTTGATTCGTTATGAGCGTTCAAATTGGATGTATTTGGTGAGTTGCCTGATTTGTCCCCTAAGACATGACCATTCGATATAGCTTGCGGTTCATTTCTTACACAAGACAGAGGGGGTAGTTCCATTGTCTAAAGATGGCGTTAAGGCAGTCTCGGTTTGTGTTTTCGTAACAGACCATTGATAAATATAAGGACATATAGCGGTGATAGTTTTTTTAAGTTTCCTACCAGAACTTGGATAACACTATCGAGAGAGGAATTTATCACGTTAGTCGAGATGCGAGAGGAAATTGTAACCGCTTATTGCTAACCTCAACTACTGTTAACCAGATCAACTACACGCCCCCTTTTTTTAACCAAGGGAACCTCACTCTTGTTAATCAGACGACAGATCCGGCAGCCAATATGGATGCCCCGGATGTTTCAGCAGAGTCACAAATTACCTATTCCAGCTTTGATCAAGGTTTTGTCAAAATGGAGGGCGGTTGTGTTTTGAAGGCTAATGAAACTTCCTATGCACCCGTGTTGCTAGACATTTAACAGACAGTACCACCAAAACAGGAGGGAGGAAACCCAGACGCTTAAAATTATCAACAACCGGACAGTAATATATATATATATATATATATATATATATATATATATATATATATATAATATATATATATATATATATATATATATGTATATATATATACATATATATATATATATATATATATATATATATATATATATATATATATATATATATGTGTGTGTGTTGTATATTTGCTGTATTAATAAAGTTCTGAAATATAGAATTTTGTTTTGCTTTACATTGAATGAGAAAGAGCGAGCGTCACTATTTAATATTAGCACACCTTACTACACGACACATGATGATGTTGGTAGCGATAACACACACGACCAATAATCTTTCCCCATGAACCGCTATCCTGGCACATGATGTTAGCGATACTACAATAACACACCCTGTGCCGACCAACCCGTTCCCACCCGCCGAATCCCGGTGGGAGACTGTTTATTTTTAATTTTTTTTTTTTTTTTTTAATAATTCGGAATTTTTTACTTTCACAAATACATATTTTTTAAAAATAATTCTGAATTTTTAAAAAATGTTCCCTAAAAAAAATATTCAATTTCGAAAAAATAGGGAATTTTTTTTTTTTTTTTTTTTTTTTTTGTGCACCATTGCACGGTGCAAAATCCATTGTCTTTGGTGCAGTTTCGGTGCATGTGCGTGCACTTAAGATAGGGTATACAGCCACCGACACTACTTACTCACATGTCATATTGAACAGATACGCGCATTCCCACCTACATTCTAAGATTGCATTCCGAACATGTCCATAGTTACTCAGATCCCCTCCCCAGCAAGTCCCATCCAGCGACTGACGACTCCAGTTGTATTGTAAGTCTTCTCATACGCCCACTAAGTTTCTCGTTTCTGGCTGTGCCCATCTTAACTCCCATCTCTTTAATCAGAAGGAGTGACGTGGACTCATGGTTGTCGAAATTCTGTGTCCTTTCCACTTCCCGGAGGGCATTGATGATGTCCGCCCGATCCATTGGTTGACTATCCTCAACAATAGCGCAGCCACCCAACCTCCAAACAGTCCTCTCTTTTATTTCTCCGTACTCTATCAAGTCCTGTGACGTAGACAAAGGTGATCTTACGTATTTTTGACTTCTGCAATTACTCTACCCATTGCCTGCGTACAGAGCCCGCCTCCACTTTTCTTATCATGCTTATCGAATCACTCAGTATGCAGGCGTGGTTGTAGTCTTGTGACTCTAAGCAGATTAATGCCCTGGACACTACCACCACCTCCATCGTTGTGCCACTTGTTGTCATAACGTATGCACCACTGTCTTCTTTGACTATTCTTCCTGCCGAACCTACTGTAAATGTCCATGCATTCCTTTGTTGTCGTATTACGGATCCGTTTTTTTAGATGACTGCGTCATTCTTATCGGTGGTATCCCAGATGAGACCGTTGACCTCCGCATTGACCAAGACTGAGTTATGTTCCTTACATTTCTTGTCAAGTGTGACACTACACGGGACTGTCCCCCCCCCCCCCCCCCCCCCCCCCCCCTGAATGACGTAGGCATAAATATCTAATCCTCGTCATTGTTGACATTGGTAAGCCCACAGACCTGTTTGATGACATCTGCTCGGTCCACCCATGTTTTGTCTCTTTTTAGTCTGTCTCCCCCCCCCCCTGAATGACGTAGGCATAAATATCTAATCCTCGTCATTGTTGACATTGGTAAGCCCACACACCTGTTTGATGACATCTGCTCGGTCCACCCATGTTTTGTCTCTTTTTAGTCTGTCACCTTTCCCTGTGTTGAGCTTGCGGTGCAATTGATGCTCTTTATCTGCACTTATTTACAGGTATGCTCATGCCCTCCAGATCTTGATCCTGTCATTTATGGTTGGAAAGTCAAGAAGTTACCTCATTGCTACACAGGGAGTGTCCAACGTACACCAAAAGATAATGCGCATAGCTTCATTCTGTATTTTCTCCAGTCAATTTGCGTTGTACTGACAGTAAGAATTGCTAGGGCATGCTTGATTCTTGCGAGGACTAGTCCCTGGAACAGAAGGTTAAGTAGTCTCTGCTCGATGTTGGCAGCTGCCATGACCTTCAAGGCGCCTAATCCTTTGCGGGATCTTCTTATCACATGTTCGACGTGGTCCAGAAAACATAGACTGCGATCAAACTTAACTCCGAGATATGTCATCAACCTGTCCAAGGTCACCTTATCAGCTCCCAGTCGTACCGCCGGTGTCTCCGTGTTAACGATATAATTGTTAAGGGAGAACCATGCAACTGATGCTTTATTAGGATTAACCAAGGCACCCGATACTCCACAATAGGAAGAGATGTGATTGAATTCGTTTTGCATTGTGGAGGCAATTTCCCGTTTGTCTATTCCCTGTCGATATACCAGAATGACATCAACAAAAGCCATAGTTCTTCCCCTCCTATCCAGCTGCAAAGTTGACATTTATCTTGTCTTATCTAAAATGGACATCTGTCCTGTTCTATACACAATTAACACACATATTGTCTTAATCACAGTGGACACTTGTCCAGTCCTACATCTCTCTCTCTGCGATCAGGACTCAATCAGAGTAGGATTCCAGACTCTCACGTGAAGTCAGCTGTCAGGTTAAGTGTGTTGATCGCCCCCACAGACAGAACATCACAATTAGAGTCTGCCAGATCCACTCTGATTGATTATCCGTTAAAACGTTGCACTGTGTTCTGCACCAGTAGCCCAGTGCATCCGGTTTCAGCCAGCATTTTATTCAGGTTTGCATTCCTTAGCCTTTGATTGTCCCCAATCTTCCTGCATGACAGCAGATGATCTTTTCTGTAGGGGGATTCTGCCCTTAGATGGTCTGCCCTCCCAGGTTTATGAGCACCATCTGCCCGAGTCACTAGAGGTGACTAACACATACATGCACACACAAAGATATGAGATGTGACCAACACAGACATGCACACAGCGATACGAGGCATGACTAACACTAACACACATCAAGATATACGACACATGACTAATATAAACATGCACATAAAGATATGAGATATGACTGGCATAGACATGCACACACAAAGATATGACACATGCCTAACATAGACATGCACAGAAAGATATGACCAACATATTGTCTTAATCACAGTGGACACTTGTCCAGTCCTACATACCCCTGGTGCTAACCACACTAACATTTAGCTCATTCTACCAACAATGTGCACTATCTATCTATCTATCTATCTATCTATCTATCTATCTATCTATCTATCTATCTATCTATCTATCTATCTATCTATCTATCTATCTATCTATCTATCTATCTATCTATCTATCTATCTATCTATCTATCTATCTATCTATCTATCTACCTACCTACCTACCTACCTACCTATCTATCTATCAATCAATCTATCTATCTATCTATCTATCTATCTATCTATCTATCTATCTATCTATCTATCTATCTATCTATCTATCTATCTATCTATCTATCTATCTATCTATCTATCTATCTATCTATCTATCTATCTATCTATCTATCTATCTATCTATCTATCTATCTGTCTGTCTTTCTGTCTGTCTATATTTCGAGCCGTAGCCGGCCCATAGGGCATATACCCAGATACTCTTTTTCTTATCTACATTTTTATTCTAACAGTTTTAAATCCTTGTAAATTTTTAAAAAAATCAAATCTCGCCATTTTTCTCTGTTCTGTGCAAGCAACTCTATCTCATTGAGGAATCCGATTCCTGCTGCTCTTGCCTCTCTAATCAATGTTCTTCTCAGTGTCTCTCTGGGTCGGCCTCTTTTCCTCTTACCTGTTGTTTCCCACATGAGGGCTTGCTTTGTTATTATCTCTCCTCATTCATAGTGACCAACATATTAACCATCGTCTTTCTTGATTACTGAAGATATTAGTGGATGATTGGTGATTTCTCTAATTTCCTCGTTTGTTTTGAATTCGTTCCACGCGATACCAAGTATTTTCCTTAGACATTTATTTTCGAATGTGTTCAACTTTGTTTCTGTCTTCTGTTTTTCAGCTCTCACGTCTCACATGTATACGTAAGGGTTGATGGTACGTTTGATTAACAATGGACACTCCCTGCACAATAAACACGGAAGCTCAATAATTCCAGTCAAGATGGCTTCATCACATCAGGTCCAGGCCGCTCATCAAAAACCCCTCCAACAAGATTGGGCAAATCGAGAATACATTGAAGTGATCACAGGTAGCATCAAGAAGATAACAGATTTCCTCAACTCTTTTGGTAAGTCTCTGCATGAATATTTTAATAGACTTTTTTTTCTTTCTAAAATGTTTACAAAGAAGGGAAGAAGGAGGCCGGACACTCGGGACAGGGCAGGGCCAAATAACAATAACAATAAAATAAACTTAATTAAAATTCAGTTGTTGAGTTACAAGGTACAATTACTAGTGTAGGTGGGGCAGGAGGTACTTTGGTATTTAAAACAAAATTTTTAAAACTTTTAAATATATAATAGTCTATCTTTACTACTGTCTTTCGAGCCGAAGGAAAGGCAGACATTTCTAGACCTTTTATTAGGTACTTTGTTTTTTTTTTCAAAATAATTTCTAATAATTGAAACCAGGATAGCTAAATAGCCCTCGAAGTGAGTAAAACAATGATACCTGAATCATGTTTGTACAACAATTAGAAAAAAAGTTATGATTTTTTAAGTGAATTATTTCTGTGTTAAATGATGCAAAGAAGAAAAAACCATAGCGCCAGTTTGGCCATGCAAAAAAAGCCAAATTTTAAATAAGAAGCCAAATCTTTTTTTTTATTAAATTAAAATTATTATCATTACATTTGGTGTAAATTTCAAAATAATCATTATATTTGGTGTACAATAAAAAAAATAATGCTTTTTATTTGATTTGCGTCAAAAATAAGTCATATAAATTGATTTATATCAAAGTAACGGTAATTTTCAGGAATTTACGTCAAAAATAACAGTAATTCTCTGCAATTTATGTAAGAATAATTATAAATTTCTATGATTCACATAAAAAATAATACTTAATTTCTGCTAAAGAAGTCACATCATTATTATTGTTATTTTATGTGTATAAGAAGTATAATTTTATTATTAATTTTTTTATTCATTAAAAAAATATGTGTTTACAGTATATAAATAAAAAAAACCTTTCAATTCAATAATTGGGAATATTTATTAATATTAGGCAACTGGAAATACTACATTTTAAATTAAATATAACTAACTATAATAACTAAAAAAAAACGTTGAGTGAGTCTGAGTTAGAGGCACTTGATGATGGTTGAAGAGACCAAGCATGGGGGAAAACCGGAAATTTTGTATAATATGGTGTGGTCGTTCAAATGCCGATAATTTCAATAGGGTGGGACAGATCCATTTAAAATTTCCCAGAAATATGTAGAAGCGGTTATAGAATCAGGTTATCTTTGTTATTTAAACCTACGTTAGCAGGATTTTATTCTGCAATGACTTAAAGTTCAACGGTGGACATAGTCTTTGATCCCTGCTGGATCGCCGCCATGCTAACCAATGGGGAAAATTTTCGATAATAGTGAGATCATTCAAATGCCGATAATTTCAATAGGGGCCCACAGATCCATTTAAAATTTTCCACAAATATGTAGAAGTGGTTATAGAATCAGGTTATCTTTATTACTTAAACCTACGTTTAGTACGTTAGCAGGATTTTATCCTGCAATGACTTAAAGTTCAACAGTACATAGTCTTTGATCCCAGCTGGATCGCCGCCATGCCATCAATGGAGAACATTTTCGATAATGGTGAGATCATTCAAATGCCGATAATTTCAATAGGGGCCCACATATCCATTTAAAATTTCCCAGAAATATGTAGAAGTGGTTATAGAATCAGGTTATCTTTGTTATTTAAAGCTTCATTAGCAGGATTTTCTTCTGCAATGAATTAAAGTTCAACATTCGAAATAGTCGCCGATCGGCCATGTTATTTATATGGAGCGAGCAGGGGCATCAATTTTCGCGATTGCCGCAACATCCTAACACGGATCATTTTGAAATTTCACACACTTATGTAAAAATGGACGCTAAATCTAAATATCCATATTATTTTACTGCATCATGCTTTTTTTCGGGTGAAAATATGATGAGACCGTCGTATGTAGCTGGAACATGCGTTGTAAGACAAAATACAATCGTTTTAGATCACTTCCGACTTTTAAATAGGCGGACGGAACTCTCATTGTTAGGAAACAACTTAAGTTTCGTATAAATAGCTTCCGGAAACATCATCGGAAAACGATTTACATATACGATGTAAAAATTCGGAGATTTTGCACACGGTCCTGGCCACATATGTTTACGTAAGTGACGTCATAACCGGTGACGGCGTCTATTGAGATATCGAAGTATCTACTTTATTTTTGTATCCTGTGATCTTTGTAGTTTATCAGATCAAGTAAAAAAAAAGTGTCAGACCTTGCACAAGACCCGCACTGTATCTCTCCACACGGCTTTGTTGTAGGCGAGTTGCTCAATCTCCGTGAGGGAGCTGATGCCTGCTACCTACTGACTACTGTTGTTGCATTTCGCTTCATTGATCTCTGTACTTTAGTCTTTCTTTCTAAGACTAGGTCGCCTCTTTTTTTTTTTTCTTTTACCGTCTGGTTCCCATTTGAGGGCCTGCACTTTGAGATTCTCTTCTTGTCTCTTCTCGTCACATGGCCAACATTGACCACCTTCATATCTTGAGTAAGCCTATAGATGAAATTGCTGGATGTTTTGTCATTTCTCATATTTCTGCACTAGTCTTGAATTCATCCAAGAAGACAAATGTAAATAGATAGACAGAGGTTGTTAGAAGTAGAAAGATTAATACCAACAGACAGAAATAGGAAAACATAATTATAGCAAGATGACACAGATAAGACCGCATTCTTGCAAGAGCAGAGTGACATTAACTTTAGAGATATGATGGATCTATAGAATGCATGAGAAGGAGCATAATTATTGAGTTATCATTGTTAGATTTTCTTTCCTCCCCTATGAAGGGTGGTCACCCATAATGTTGTATTGTTGTTGTCATTTGTTGCGTTCGTCAGCTTTCAACTCTGACGAAAGTCCCTAGAGACTAGGAACTGAATTTTGCGTGTTAATCCATTTTTCCCTGGCAGCCCTGTGCACAGGGGTCCCTCGCCGCACAGGCAGATAACACCGACTTCGGAGGTACTCATGTTTTTTCTGTCGATGAGTAACTGACGTTTCAAGCTGGGCCTCGCTGCTGAGACCAGGGGTGGTTGTCGCAGTGAGAAATCATAAATAAAAATCCCAACCATTGTAGCCGAGATTTGAACCCCCAACCTCTCTGTCCCGAGGCCGGCATCTTGCCTCAAGACCAACCAGTTACCCATGGACTTGGAATATGAGGAAACTGCAACAAGGAACAATTTTCATGCATAGCCTGCAATGGTTCCTGCCGCCTACCCACCATATACCAGAAGTTCACGTCCTCCCGAAAGTGATGATCGTCATATTTCTTTAAAAATGTATAGCGCTTGATGATGTTAGGCCATCATTGTTGACTCCAATTTTGAACATATTGAACACAGTTAGTTGTCAGATTATCCCCATTGCACATCAAACAACAGACCGTAAGATTAGCGTACGGCCGGTCTAGGGATTTACGATGAGCCATTACGATGAGCCATTACGATGACATAGCACACATAATAATGTCGGACGCATTGCAATTAAGCGCCCTTTAGATTCTTGATTACTCTAGTGATGTAGCCTACGACGAACAGAAGACGGTGCAAATTCCCTAAAGAGATAAAACTGCGGCTGATGAAGCAGTTCACATTAATGAGAACATATAAATAACTTGCGTCAAGCAAATCCATCAACGGTCATGAACAGCACCAATGTGACGTAAAGCGCAGAACAAGCCTAGACGATGGAAGGTCGTGTTCACACTTGATTTTTCGAAAATGAAATATTGCTGGCGTACGACATTGTTTTATCGGTGCAGATGTAATAAGTAGATCATCATCTTGACTTTAACGCATAGGAGTGCAATTTAGAACCGAAATTGATCAGACATCGAATGCACTTTCTGCAGCGATCGAGAGAAAGTGGACTAGATCCGCTATCTTAGAAACGGAAGTATAATGTTGTATAAAGTATTGTATGAGATGTTCAAGTGATATATAATCACATACACAATGCTATGTAGAATATTACATGATATGTTCAGGTGATATAATCTCACACAAAATGCTATATAAAATATTACATATGTTCAAGTGACATTTGGTAGCCTCTTTCAGTTTTGACTATAGATTTTTCAGTGCCCCTAGAAATCCTCTCCAGGGTACGAGCTTGGGCAGAAAAAGAAAGAAAGTTGTTGCCCATGCAACATGTTTCTTCTCTCTATACAGCCGAGCGATCCAAAGGTCTAGCAGGGCAAGAACAGTTTGGTGCCAACTGCATTGCAGGAGTTGCCAGAGCAATGTTGAAATCAGATCTGAGGGCCGACCACAAAAAAGTCATATGGGTTTAAGTCAGGCCCAACATTAGTTTTGAGTGGCCAAGAAAAAATTGAGCACTTTGAACGTTAGAATGAAAGGGCTTCATTTCAGGTGGGGAATTCCCTTATCTGCTCAGCCCCCATTCCAGCAAACAACAATGTGTTCATCCCGATCATCCATACTATTATTTTGAATGTGTTGTGTTCTGTGAAACTGAGGAAATCACTGAAGTCAGTTCAGTGAAGAAAGAGAGATGAGACTTGTTTAGAGGCTGTTGACTCTAGTTTTTACCTTGACCTTCATGTGAGAGAATCAGAATGAAGTAAGTTTATAAGATCTGTCAAATAGCTGCTGACAGTAACAGTCCATGACCATTGATTTGTTTTTAAACTGCTAATCAAATATGTTGGACAGATATGTCCTGCCGGTCACGACTTGCAGTTCTCAACCAGAAGTTGACAGAACTTGAGAGACGAGTGGAGTACATTGAGGCTAGGGTATGTATATCTTTCAATCATGAGGACAATTTCACAGAATTTCAAATGCTTTTTACATCTTTTTTCATGATACCTGTCTCTCTTTGTTTGTGTTAACTCTTTATAACAGAGAGTCTAGCAGTGAACAAATGGAATAACTTGTTTAACTTTGTGTCTGTTTTTTGTTTGTTTATTTTGAAAATTTCATTAAAAATAATACCTGGCAGTAATTCTTTAAAAATGTGCACTTTTATGATTAAAAAAAATCACTTGCAACATATTTGGTAATCTGCATTTGAAAGCATTTTTGTATGTAAAAAAACAAGAGCTTCTCCACTCATTTGCACTGTATTTATGTCATGAAACACAAGCATTGTGTAGCACTGCATATGGGGATATCTGTGAGTTTATGGAGTAGCCTTCACTACACTAAGGGCAGACACAAATTGGGAAATCTGTGAGTTTATGGAGTAGCCTTCACTACACTAAGGGCAGACACAAATTGGGAAATCTGTGAGTTTATGGAGTAGCCTTCACTAAACTCAGGGCAGACACAAAGTGGGAAATTTGTGAGTTTATAGGGTAGCTTTCACTACACTCAGGGCAGACACAAACTGGGAAATCTGTGGGTTATGGGGTAGCCTTCACTACGCTGAGGGCAGGCACAAACTGGGAAATCTGTGGGTTTATAGGGTAGCCTTCACTACACTGAGGGCAGACACAAACTGGGAAATCTGTGGGTTTATGGGGTAGCCTTCACTACACCAAGGCCAGACACAAATTGGGAAATCTGTGGGTTTATAGGAATAGCCTTCACTACACCAAGGCCAGACACAAACTGGGAAATCTGTGGGTTTATAGGAATAGCCTTCACTACACCAAGGCCAGACACAAACTGGGAAATCTGTGGGTTTATAGGGTAGCCTTCACTACACCAAGGCCAGACACAAATTGGGAAATCTGTGAGTTTATAGGAAAAGCCTTCACTACACTCCGGGCAGACACAAATAGACTGAGCTTGATTAAGCTCCTGGCATGTTGGCAAAAATGCTTTGTTACTCTTTCTCCTTCCAACTATTCCTAAATTTATTCATTTGATTACAAATTTATGCATTATCAGAATTTAAAAAAACCAACATTTGAAGAAATATGTAAAAGCTGTCTATGACATTTATCCCATTCCTGGGATCTGCTGGTGTACGTATCTTTGGGCAACTAGAGGATAAAATTTGCTCCTGTGGGCAACTAGAGGATAAAGTTTGCTCTATTGCAGTCATCCTGTGATGTACAGGCCATAGTTTCTCCCATGCCAGACTTTCATGTGGATGCTGGATGTAAAAGAAAACAAGGGAGACCTAAAGAAACTCTCAGAGAAGAATAAACAGAGAGAGAGAGCTGAAATATGGGATTAAGAACCAAACAAGACCGTAAAGGAATCATCAAAAGTTATCACTTCTGCCCCTTGTGCTGTCTGTGACCCTAGGGGAAGTAACTAATCACAACACAAGGTGTTTTGTCATTTTTCAGTTGGAACAGGATTTGTCTTTTCATTTCAGACAGGAAGTCTTTTCATTTCTTTCTTTTATTTTCAGTAAATCCTTTTTCCTCTTTTACATTAATTGTACCAGTGGCCACTTGTGTCATCCTCTTTTCTGTCTCCTGAGTAACACTCCTCTCTTTTTGGAGACCATATGGGCACCAGTAATCTTCGACAATAAATACCTTTTATAGTTGGCATGTGTCTGCCTAGAGTCTAGTGAAGTCTGGTCTTATTGTAAATAAATAGCTGTGGTATTTGTACATTATTTTATCAAGAATCGCTCTGTATGACATTGGTCATAGAACATATTGAACAAGGTTGGAATGGCTAAAACATGCAAAGGTAACTGTTCCTATCATTAATGTGACTCTGCTTTGAAACTAACATTAAGTCACTGCAACAGTGACAATCTGGCCTGCCATATTTTTGTTATAACGTACTTCCTGTCTCTCCAGATTTCAAATACTGAGAACCCAGGCCAGAACCATTTAGATGAAAATGATTTAGATCTAGGTTCTGAAAACTTTGTTTGATGCAAACAAAATTCTGGTCAAACAGCATTTTCAAAAATGGGTAAATCCAATCAAATTTATGAGTGTTTTGCTTTCACTTTTGACATTTTTTTTTTTTTAAGTTTTTTTTTTTTTTTTTTCGTTTGGCATGTTATTCAGTGACATTCAACTGTTCTGTTGCATTGTTAGTTGGTTTGGATAACTGGTTCTGTTCTAGTTTGTAGTTGTCTCCAAGGTTCTCTTCTGCTCTTGCTAACCTTGAATCTGTGCCTGCTTAACTTGTTCAGCTTCTAGATGGGGTGCAGGTGTGGACACACCACAAGAGCTTGAGGAGTTGCTCTCACCATGTGCCAGGTTTGTACGCTGCCAAGCACTCACACACAAACAGGGGTTGCTTTCTGATATTTACTTAATGAGGATATGGTTAAGCTTTTTTTGTTTCATCGAGAACTCTTGTTCAGATATCTGCTATTTGTATTTCTCAATAAAGAGAGGAATTTATGTGCAGTAAGCATAAGTCAGATTTGTATTTGCTCACAGCCTCACTTCTGCATTAATATAGGCACCCTTTAAATGCTTGTAAAATAGAACCATAAAAATACTGTCATATTGCTGATATGTAATGTTTCTTACACCAAATACCTGACACATTTGTTGTTTTATTTCAAGCACTCTTTGTTGTTCATAGAGCAACAGTTATGTACAGCCGGGGCTTGGTATCACATGGTTATTGGTGACAGCTGTCATTTGGGAGATCACCTTTTTTTTAATGAACACCATTTATGTATATTTTAAAAATGTATTATATACATAATGTATTTGAAAGGCTAGTCTAATAGTAAGATTTGTGCTCTTGCTTATTGCATTTTGTTTATATAAACATCACTGAAATAGTTTAAATGTTGCATTGAATGTTAAGTCCACATTTAAGAGTACACATTCTAAATATAAATAATAAATTAAATAAAAAGACACTGGTTGAAGATTTTTCCTGCTAAAGAATGTACATTGTCTTGATATCTTGCATGATCTACTTTCTGAATTTTGGTACCTTGGCTTTAATTGCACTTTTCTTTTCTATCTAAAATTGATAGCCTAAATATCTGTATCTGATATATCTCTATATGAAATATGCATAGATTAAAACATGGAATTTAATCAAGAAAATGATAGAAAACATGAACATAACAAGAGAAGAAACATAAATATAAATCTTTATCAGGAAAAAAAATGAGACAAGCATTAGACTTCACAAACTTCTGAACATTTTAATCATCCAATTTGAAGCTGAAATCGATATCAGTATGGCAGACCAGATGATTGGACAGATGGCTGAAACACTAGACAACAAAAATGAAACATCACATGCGGTTTGTTAGTAAAGCAGTAAGACATGCATGTGATATTGTGGCTACAAAGACTGGCCAGTTACAAAAAGTGAACTATTCACTGGGTACCTGCAAACTGCAGCACTTCTGGTAGTGAAGGGACAGCCATATTGGTGGAGAAAGGTGCAGCTCTTCAACAAGAAAGTCACAAAATATTGATTTAAAAAAAATAACTATCTTTACAGCATTTTCCCTTTACTGGGGTCTTCTAGGGAGGGGGAGAGGAACAAATAGAAAAGAAGAATGAACATCACTTGTCACCATGTTTTCAGGTCTGAGTTTTTATTTCACCCCTGATAGAAACAAACTTTTTACTCTACTGAGATTCAAACCCAAGTTCTACTGGTTTAGGGCTTGACAAGTTGGCATTTCGACCATCTGCTGTCTAAGATATCATATGAGGCAGCAACAATTATTTTTTTTTTTAAATGTTCAAATCCAAATTGGTAAAAATCACTTATATCACCGTACATAACATATTACAGTATATAACAAAGCACAGTACATAACATATCACAGTACATAATGGTGACTACCATCATCTAGGTTGAAGAACACAGCAGCCTACTAAAAGTCATCTTGGAAGAGAAAATACAGGGTAAAAGAGGCAGACCAAGACTAACATGAATGAGTAACATCAAAAGATGGACAAGTCAGCCTATGACAACCTGCACCATCAAAACAAGAGACAGAGTAGAATGGCACTACCTGATAGCCAACCTTCAATGTGGAGATGGCAATCAATGAATGATAAGCTCAGAGTGACTTTGTTATCATTTTTAAGATTATACACCGTTCTCAACAGATTGAAACACCAGCACATGTTCAACATTGGAAAATGTAATGAATGTCCATGAGACCCCCAAGGGTAGTATAAGGGGTTATAGGCTGGGGCATAATTCATATTCTAATAGAAGAATGTTGTGTACATTTATATTGAGCTTACTATCATGTCAGTAGTCAGGAACATGTGGCGAGTTGTTTGCTCCATGAGAGGATGTTGGCTTCATAACAACCTTCTTTAGTTGCATTTATGTGACCCTCCCACACCACAGTGCGCTGAGTGCTGCATAGTTCCACAATGTACTGAGTGCTGCATACTTCCACAATGTACTGAGTACTGCATACTTCCACAATGTACTGAGTACTGCATACTTCCACAATGCACTGAGTGCTGCATACTTCCACAATGTACTGAGTACTGCATACTTCCACAATGTACTGAGTGCTACATACTTCCACAATGTACTGAGTGCTGCATACTTCCACAATGTACTGCATACTGCATACTTCCACAATGTGCTGAGTGCTGCATACTTCCACAGTGCACTGAGTGCTGCATACTTCCACAATGTACTGAGTGCTGCATACTTCCACAATGTACTGAGTACTGCATACTTCCACAATGTACTGAGTGCTGCATACTTCCACAATGTACTGAGTGCTGCATACTTCCACAATGCACTGAGTGCTGCATACTTCCACAATGTACTGAGTACTGCATACTTCCACAATGTACTGAGTGCTGCATACTTCCACAATGTACTGAGTGCTGCATACTTCCACTATGCAACTGAGTGCTGCATACTTCCACAATGCACTGAGTGCTGCATGCTTCCACAATGCACTGAGTGCTGCATACTTCCACTATGCACTGAGTGCTGCATATTTTCACAATGTACTGAGTACTGCATACTTCCACTATGCAACTGAGTGCTGCATACTTCCACTATGCACTGAGGGCTGCATATTTTCACAATGCACTGAGTGCTGCATACTTCCACTATGCACTGAGTGCTGCATATTTTCACAATGCACTGAGTGCTGCATACTTCCACTATGCACTAAGTGCTGCATACTTCCACAATGTACTGAGTGCTGCATACTTCCACAATGTACTGAGTGCTGCATACTTCCACTATGCACTAAGTGATGCATACTTCCACAATGTACTGAGTGTTGCATAATTCCACAATGTACTGAGTGCTGCATACTTCCACAGTGCACTGAGTGCTGCATACTTCCACAATGCACTGAGTGCTGCATGCTTCCACAATGCACTGAGTGCTGCATACTTCCACATTGCACTGAGTGCTGCATACTTCCACTATGCACTGAGTGCTGCATACTTCCACTATGCACTGAGTGCTTCATACTTTTGCTGTCCGGACTTGCTTTCTGTGTTTGTTACTTTCTATTCATTTAAATTATTCATGTTAAAGCAATTATTCATGTTAAAGCAATGACTTTCCTTTCATTGATTCATATGTATTGCTTCACTATGTGGACTATCTGATTTCTTCTGAACCATCTTTTCAGTTATTGTTTTTGTCATTCATCATTTCATCTATGTTGTCGTGACATCATATTGTTTACAGACATAAACATTGGCATACATAAGCTGAAATATGAAGAGCTTGCTAGCGACCATTTTCTTTGTTGACATGCTGCTATAGCCATTTGTTCAAGCCAACCATAAAAATCATCACATTCACACAGCCTTATACCCCGTATTGTTTCCACTCATTAGCGATCCCATATATTTTATGGCCAATATGTTCTCATTTTATTTTGCTTTTTGTTCCATCAATTTATCTTGTAAAATTTATCTCAGATTTCTTTGTTTCTACAAAATCATGTTGCTGTATTAGTTTGTGCTTCTTGTCTAGCTATAGCTGTGGGGATTTATTTCGCATTTACAGTGGGAAATCATCTGTGTGTTCTGTAATTTTAGATCTTGGTTTTCTGTTTCCTAGAGAAGCATATAGATACGAGGAGAACTTTCTCAGTTCATGTTTTGTATATTTTGTGTATGTTTCTCTGTCTGGATGTAACTGACACTCATCCATCTACTCCATTCTCTAAGGCTGTGTCAGGTTTTCCACTTTTTTTTCACCGAAGATATCTTTCAGTCAGTGAAGCAGCCAGAAGTGAAGTCTTGTTTTATTTCTGTCATGCGCTGTCAGTGCAGCACTGTATGATTGTGTGCCACATGCTGTTAGTACAGCACTGTATGATTGTGTGTCAGGTGCTGTCAGTACAGCACTGTATGATTGTGTGCCACATGCTGTCAGTACAGCACTGTATGATTGTGTGCCACATGCTATCAGTACAGCACTGTATGTTTGTGTGCCACATGCTGTCAGTGCAGCACTGTATGATTGTGTGCCACATGCTGTCAGTACATCACTGTATGATTGTGTGCCACATGCTGTCAGTACAGCACTGTATGATTGTGTGCCACATGCTGTCAGTACAGCACTGTATGATTGTGTGCCACATGCATGATTATGTGCCACATGCTGTCAGTGCAGCACTGTATGATTGTGTGCCACATGCTGTCAGTGCAGCACTGTATGATTGTGTGCCACATGCTGTCAGTGCAGCACTGTATGATTGTGTGCCACATGCTGTCAGTGCAGTACTGTATGATTGTGTGCCACATGCTTTCAGTGCAGTACTGTATGATTGTGTGCCACATGCTATCAGTGCAGTACTGTATGATTGTGTGCCACATGCTGTCAGTGCAGTACTGTATGATTGTGTGCCACATGCTATCAGTGCAGTACTGTATGATTGTGTGCCACATGCTATCAGTGCAGTACTGTATGATTGTGTGCCACATGCTGTCAGTGCAGTACTGTATGATTGTGTGCCACATGCTGTCAGTGCAGCACTGTATAATTGTGTCTATTCTAATGTTTTCTCTCACATGTTGCATATTATCACAATACAAACATTTGTGGTTGCCTCAATTCTTCCTTACCACTGTCATCAACTGTGATTACCTTATAGTGAAGAAGTTAGTTGTTGCTGTCCTTATTTTCTTTTTACCACATACATGTCTACCTCTGTCACATACAATCAGATCAGTATATTGGCTTGTACACATTAATAGTCATCCATTCATTCATTGTGTGCTGTCTCCACGTCAAAGGTTGGCAACCATGGAGCGCCATTTTATTCTGTCTCTTGTTTTTATGGTGCACGTTTTTAATAGGTTCACCTATACATCTTTTGATGTTATCAGTACACTTTATTCTTTGTCTGCCTCTGCCTTATCTACTTTGTACCTTCCCTTTCAAGATGACTTTTAGAAGGGTATTATGTCTCTTCACTTGTCCAAAAATTCCAGTTGTCTTTTTCGAATTGTATTAACTACTTTTTTTCGCCCGTTTTTCAGATAATTTAGAACTTTCTAGTTTGTCTTTTTCATTAATCTTCAGTCTTACTTTAGTTCAGCTGGTATTGTCTAGTTCCCCCATGTAACAGCCAATCCATGATGCTGGAAGTCAAATGAGGAAGAAAAGAAGAAGATGTAACAGTTAATGCTTTTTGTTTTTAACACCAAGCTACCTATCACAATGAGCAAAGCTACCTATCACAATGGGCAAAGCTACCTATCACAATGAGCAAAGCTACCTATCACAATGAGCAAAGCTACCTATCACAATGAGCAAAGCTACCTATCACAATGAGTAAAGCTACCTATCACAATGAGTAAAGCTACCTATCACAATGAGCAAAGCTACCTATCACAATGAGTAAAGCTACCTATCACAATGAGCAAAGCTACCTATCACAATGAGCAAAGCTACCTATCACAATGAGCAAAGCTACCTATCACAATGAGCAAAGCTACCTATCACAATGAGCAAAGCTACCTATCACAATGAGCAAAGCTACCTATCACAATGAGCAAAGCTACCTATCACAATGAGCAAAGCTACCTATCACAATGAGCAAAGCTACCTATCACAATGAGCAAAGCTACCTATCACAATGAGCAAAGCTACCTATCACAATGAGCAAAGCTACCTATCACAATGAGCAAAGCTACCTATCACAATGAGCAAAGCTACCTATCACAATGAGCAAAGCTACCTATCACAATGAGCAAAGCTACCTATCACAATGAGCAAAGCTACCTATCACAATGAGCAAAGCTACCTATCACAATGAGCAAAGCTACCTATCACAATGAGCAAAGCTACCTATCACAATGAGTAAAGCTACCTATCACAATGAGTAAAGCTACCTATCACAATGAGCAAAGCTACCTATCACAATGAGTAAGCTACCTATCACAATGAGCAAAGCTACCTATCACAATGAGCCCAACTGCCTATCACAATGAGCCCACCTACTATCACAATGAGCCCAGCTGCCTATCACACCGAGCCCAGCTGCCTATCACAATGAGCCCAGCTGCCTATCACAATGAGCCCACCTACTATCGCATTGAGCCCAGCTACCTATCACAATGAGCTCAGCTACCCACCACAATGAGCCCAGCTCACTATCACAATGAGCCCAGCTACCTATCACAATGAGCTCAGCTACCTATCACTATGAGCTCAGCTACCTATCACAACGAGCCCAGCTGCATATCACAACGAGCCAAGCTGCTTATCACAATGAGCCCAGCTGCCTATCACAATGAGCCCAGCTACCTATCGCAATGAGCCCAGCTACCCATTGCAATGAGCCCAGCTACCTATCGCAAAGAGCCCAGCTGCCCATCACAATGAGCCCAGCTGCCCATCACAATGAGCCCAGCTGCCCATCACAATGAGCCCAGCTGCCTATCACAATGAGCCCAGCTACCTATCACAATGAACCCAGCTACCCATCACAATGAGCCCAGCTACCTATCACAATGAGCTCAGCTACCCATCACAATGAGCCCAGCTACCCATCACAATGAATCCAGCTACCTATCACAATGAGCCCAGCTACCCATCACAATGAGCCCAGCTACCTATCACGATGAGCCCAGCTACCCATCACGATTAGCCCAGCTACCCATCACAATGAGCCCAGCTACCTATCACAATGAGCCCAGCTACCCATCACAATGAGCCCAGCTACCTATCACAATGAGCCTAGCTACCAATCACAATTTTACCCATCACAATGAGCCCAGCTACCCATCACAATGAGCCCAGCTACCCATCACAATGAGCCCAGCTATCTATCACAATGAGCCCAGCTACCTATCACAATGAGCCCAGCTACCTATCACAATGAGCCTAGCTACCCATCACAATGAGCACAGCTACCTATCACAATGAACCTAGCTACCTATCACAATGAACCCAGCTACCTATCACAATGAACCCAGCTACCTATCACAATGAACATTATTTTATCAGCAACTTTTGCCCCAATTGGTTTGATGATCAGTTTGAGCCCTTCCCTCAAACTGAAACCTTATCTTCTACAATTCTGTTGTTATATTTGTTCCATTGATTTTGGTTGTTATAGAACTGCAGTCTCTGTGAGTAGGTTGCATGTTTCATTGTTCAGCAGCAAAGCTAAGGTATGAAGTATGATTAATTTATGCAACCAATAAACTAACATATATTTTATGGGTATACTGTATCTAGTGAGTTTAGTGAAATGACATAAACATTTAACAATTTATACATTTACAAAAATGTATACTTTACTGAGCATGATATTAGGCTTGAGTTGAAATGACATCTAATGTCACATATATTTTTTGTTGCTTGAGTTTGCATTTGACAACATTTGATTTGTTATCATGAACTAATATTGTTTTAACACAATGCCAGGGATGTAAAATACACACATGAACGTTAATTTTCTAAATAATTATTTGTTTGTGAATTCTCTTTCACCTGTTGTGTGCTTGTGCATGGTGTTGACCATTCTTTTCTGGTCTCTGTGTTGTACAATTGATGAAATAAGTGTTTGCTACACTGCTCTTATTTGTCTGTATGGAATGACTCATTTTTGCATTTACATAAATTGGTTGCATAAATTACTTTATCATAACTCACTTAATCATATCTTTATCATAACTCTCACTTAATCATGTCTTTATCATAACTCTCATGTAATCATATCTTTATCATAACTCTCACTTAATCATATCTTTATCATAACTCTCACTTAATCATGTCTTTATCATGACTCAGTTAATCATATCTTTATCATAACTCTCACGTAATCATATCTTTATCATAACTCTCACTTAATCATGTCTTTATCATGACTCAGTTAATCATATCTTTATCATAACTCTCACTTAATCATATCTTTATCATAACTCTCACTTAATCATGTCTTTATCATGACTCAGTTAATCATGTCTTCATCATAACTCTCACGTAATCATATCTTTATCATAACTCTCACTTAATCATATCTTTATCATAACTCTCACTTAATCATATCTTTATCATAACTCTCACTTAATCATGTCTTTATCATGACTCAGTTAATCATATCTTTATCATAACTCTCACTTAATCATGTCTTTACCATGACTCTCAGTTAATCATTTCTTTACCATGACTCTCAGTTAATCATGTCTTTATCAAAGTAAAGTAAAGTGCCCCCATCATGCCAAGTGGCGTATAGGGAATATGGTGTTAGGGACCATATATTTTACAGACCTTCGGCACATGATTTTTGGGGTAATATGGTCGGTATTACGCTTGAGCCGCTTTATTTTCCCAGAAAAATATCTGGTACCCATTAAGGGCTGGGTGAACCCGGAAGCCGTCAGGAGGGATCAAACCCTACCTCTTGTCCTTTGTAGTCCAGTTCACTAACCACTGAGCTATTGCGGCTCCCTTGTCTTTATCATAACTCTCACTTAATCATGTCTTTACCATGACTCTCAGTTAATCATGTCTTTATCATAACTCTTATTTAATCATGTCTTTATCATGACACTCACTTAATCATATCTTTATAAATCTCACTTAATCATGTCTTTACCATGACTATTACTTAATCATGTCTTTACCATGACTATCACTTAATCATGTCTTTACCATGACTATCACTTAATCATGTCTTTATCATGACTCTCACTTAATCATGCCTTTACCATGACAGTAACTTA
The DNA here is from genome assembly GCA_032433765.1 of Megaustenia siamemsis. Classification (NCBI taxonomy): domain Eukaryota; kingdom Metazoa; phylum Mollusca; class Gastropoda; order Stylommatophora; family Ariophantidae; genus Megaustenia; species Megaustenia siamemsis. The sequence continues at coordinate 13,677,711 of JAVIAB010000125.1, read as the reverse complement.
ATCATGTCTTTACTGTGACACTCAGTAAATCATGTCTTTACCATGACAGTGACTTAATCATGTCTTTACCATGACTCTCACTTAATCATGTCTTTACCATGACAGTGACTTAATCATGTCTTTACCATGACTCTCACTTAATCATGTCTTTACCATGAATCTCACTTAATCGTGTTTTTACTATGACAGTGACTTAATCATGTCTTTACCATGACTCTCACTTAATCATGTCTTTGCCGTGACTCTCACTTAATCATGTCTTTACCATGACTCTCCCTTAATCACGTCTTTACCCAGAATCTCACTTAATCATGTTTTTACCATGACAGTGACTTAATCATGTCTTTACTATGACACTCAGTTAATCATGTCTTTACCATGACTCTCACTTAATCATGTCTTTACCATGACTCTCCCTTAATCATGTCTTTATCATGACACTCATTTAATCATGTCTTTACTGTGACACATGATCATGCTTTTATCATGACACTCAATTATGTCTTCATAATGACTCTCACATGATCATGTTTTTATCATGACACTCAATTATGTCTTCATAATGACTCTCACATGATCATGTTTTATCATGACACTCAATTATGTCTTTATAATGACTCTCACATGATCATGTTTTTATCATGACACTCAATTATGTCTTCATAATGACTCTCACATAATCATGCTTTTATCATGACACTCAATTGTGTCTTTATAATGACTCACATAATCATGCTTTTATCATGACACTCAATTATGTCTTTATAATGACTCACTTAATCATGGTTTTATCATGACACTCAATTGTGTCTTTATAATGACTCTCACTTAATAATGCTTTTATCACGACACTCAATTATGTCTTTATAATGACTCTCACTTAATCATGCTTTTATCACAACACTCAATTATGTATGTCTTTATAATGACTCTCACATAATCAAGCTTTTATCATGGCACTTAATTATGTCTTTATAATGGCTCTCACATAATCATGCTTTTATCATGACACTCAATTATGTCTTTATAATGACTCTCACATAATCATGCTTTATCATGGCACTCAATTATGTCTTTATAATGGCTCTCACATAATCATGCTTTTATCATGACACTCAATTATGTCTTTATAATGACTCTCACTTAATCATGTCTTTACCATGACACTCAGTTAATCATGTCTTTACTGTGACACATGATCATGCTTTTATCATGACACTCAATTATGTCTTTATAATGACTCTAACTTAATCATGTCTTTACCATGACACTCAGTTAATCATGTCTTTACTGTGACACATAATCATGCTTTTATCATGACACTCAATTGTGTCTTTATAATGACTCTCACTTAATCATGATTTTATCACGACACTCAATTATGTCTTTATAACGACACTTAATTGAGCCGCAATAGCTCAGTGGTTAGTGAACTGGGCTACAAAGGACAAGAGACGTCCGGGTCCACCCAGCTTTAAGTGGGTACCTGATTTTTTTCTGGAAAATGAAAGCGGCATGGGTGTAATACTGACCACATTACCCCAAATATCATGTGCAGAAGGTCTGTAAAAATTATGGGCAATAACACCATATTCCCTACATGCCACTTGACATGACAGGGCTCTTTACTTCTTTTTTAAAATGACATCTATCATGCCTTTATCATGACACTCACTTAATATCTTATCATGACATTCAGTTATCAGCTCATTCAGTTCATGCCTTTATCATGGCAATCACTTAATCATGTTTTTTATCATGGCATGCACTTAATAATATCATATCATGACATTCAGTTAATCATGTCTTTATCATGGCATTCAAATAATCATGTCTTTACCACGACACTCACTTAATCATGTCTTTACCATGACACTCACTTAATCATGTCTTTATCCTTTATCATGGCAATCACTTAATCATATCTTTTCATGACACTTAATCATGTCTTTATCATGACACTCACTTAATCATGTCTTTATCATGACACTCACTTAATCATATCTTTATTATGACACTTAATTATGTTTTATTATATCACACACTTAATCATGTTTTTATCATGACACTATTAATTATATCTTTATCATGACACTTAATTATGTTTTTATCATGACACTCACTTAATCATGCTTTTATCATGACACTTAATCATGTCTTTATCATGACACTCAATCGTTTCTTTATCATGACACTTAATCATATCTTTATCATGACACTCACTTGATCATGTCTTTATCATGACACTCAATCATATTTTTATCATGACACTCACTTAATCATGTCTTTATCATGACACTTAATCATGTCTTTGATCAAATATCTACATTAGGTATGTCCTACTTAGAACATCACAGTACTGTGAACTTTAACAAATCAGCACAAAATATAACAAATCTCTCTCTCATTAATCAGAGACTCTCTGGCAGCAACATTTATATATTTGTGTCTTCATGAAACATTTGTATATTTGTGTCTTCATGAAACATTTGTATATTTGTGTCTTTGTGAAACATTTGTATATTTGTGTCTTCATGAAACATTTGTATATTTGTGTCTTTGTGAAACATTTGTATATTTGTGTCTTTGTGAAACATTTGTATATTTGTGTCTTTGTGAAACATTTGTATATTTGTGTCTTTGTGAAACATTTGTATATTTGTGTCTTCGTGAAACATTTGTATATTTGTGTCTTCGTGAAACATTTGTATATTGTGTCTTTATGAAACATTTGTATATTTGTGTCTTTATGAAACATTTATATATTTGTGTCTTCATGAAACATTTGTATCTTTGTGTCTTCGTGAAACATTTGTATATTTGTGTCTTCATGAAACATTTGTATATTTGTGTCTTTGTGAAACATTTGTATATTTGTGTCTTTGTGAAACATTTGTATATTGTGTCTTTGTGAAACATTTGTATATTTGTGTCTTTGTGAAACATTTGTATATTTGTGTCTTCGTGAAACATTTGTATATTTGTGTCTTCGTGAAAACATTGTATATTTGTGTCTTTATGAAACATTTATATATTTGTGTCTTCATGAAACATTTGTATCTTGTGTCTTCGTGAAACATTTGTATATTTGTGTCTTTATGAAACATTTGTATCTTTGTGTCTTCATGAAACATTTGTATCTTTGTGTCTTCGTGAAACATTTGTATATTTGTGTCTTTATGAAACATTTGTATATTTGTGTATTCATGAAACATTTATATATTTGTGTCTTTATGAAACATTGTATATTTGTGTCTTCGTGAAACATTTGTATAATTGTGTCTTCGTGAAACATTTGTATATTTGTGTCTTTATGAAACATTTGTATATTTGTGTCTTTATGAAACATTTATATATTTGTGTCTTCATGAAACATTTGTATCTTTGTGTCTTCGTGAAACATTTGTATATTTGTGTCTTTATGAAACATTTGTATCTTTGTGTCTTCATGAAACATTTGTATCTTTGTGTCTTCGTGAAACATTTGTATATTTGTGTCTTTATGAAACATTTGTATATTTGTGTCTTCATGAAACATTTATATATTTGTGTCTTTATGAAACATTTGTATCTTTGTGTCTTCATGAAACATTTGTATATTTGTATCTTCATGAAACATTTGTATCTTCATGAAACATTTGTATATTTGTGTCTTTATGAAACATTTGTATATTTGTGTCTTTATGAAACAATTGTATATTTGTGTCTTTATGAAACATCTATATATTTGTGTCTTTATGAAACATTTATATATTTGTGTCTTCATGAAACATTTGTATATTTGTGTCTTTATGAAACATTTGTATATTTGTGTCTTTATGAAACAATGGTATATTTGTGTCTTATGAAACATCTATATATTTGTGTCTTTATGAAACATTTATATATTGTGTCTTTATGAAACATTTATATATTTGTGTCTTCATGAAACATTTGTATATTTGTGTCTTTATGAAACATTTGTATATTTGTGTCTTCATAAAATATTTATATATTGTGTCTTTATGAAACATTTGTATATTTGTGTCTTTATGAAACATTTGTATATTTGTGTCTTTATGAAACATTTGTATATTTGTGTCTTCATGAAACATTTGTATATTTGTGTCTTTATGAAACATTTGTATATTTGTGTCTTCATGAAACATTTGTATATTTGTGTCTTCATGAAACATTTGTATATTTGTGTCTTCATGAAACATTTGTATATTTGTGTCTTTATGAAACATTTGTATATTTGTGTCTTCATTAAACATTTGTATATTTGTGTCTTTATGAAACATTTATATATTTGTGTCTTTATGAAACATTATATATTTGTGTCTTTATGAAACATTTGTATATTTGTGTCTTTATGAAACATTTGTATATTTGTGTCTTCATGAAACATTTATATATTTGTGTCTTTATGAAACATTTATATATTTGTGTCTTTATGAAACATTTATATATTTGTGTCTTTATGAAACATTTGTATATTTGTGTCTTTATGAAACATTTGTATATTTGTGTCTTCATTAAACATTTATATATTTGTGTCTTTATGAAACATTTATATATTTGTGTCTTTATGAAACATTTGTATATTTGTGTCTTCATGAAACATTTGTATATTGTGTCTTCATGAAACATTTATATATTTGTGTCTTTATGAAACATTTATATATTTGTGTCTTCATGAAACATTTATATATTTGTGTCTTTATGAAACATTTATATATTTGTGTCTTCATGAAACATTATATATTTGTGTCTTTATGAAACATTTGTATATTTGTGTCTTTATGAAACATTTATATATTTGTGTCTTCATGAAACATTTATATATTTGTGTCTTCATGAAACATTTGTATATTTGTGTCTTTATGAAACATTTATATATTTGTATCTTCATGAAACATTTATATATTTGTGTCTTTATGAAACATTGTATATTTGTGTCTTTATGAAACATTTATATATTTGTGTCTTCATGAAAAATTTATATATTTGTGTCTTTATGAAACATTTGTATATTTGTGTCTTTATGAAACATTATATATTTGTGTCTTCATGAAACATTTATTTATTTGTGTCTTCATGAAACATTTATATATTTGTGTCTTTATGAAACATTTGTATATTTGTGTCTTTATGAAACATTTATATATTTGTGTCTTCATGAAACATTGTATATTTGTGTCTTTATGAAACATTTGTATATTTGTGTCTTCATGAAACATTTATATATTTGTGTCTTTATGAAACATTTATATATTTGTGTCTTTATGAAACATTTATATATTTGTGTCTTTATGAAACATTTGTATATTTGTGTCTTTATGAAACATTTGTATATTTGTGTCTTCATTAAACATTTATATATTTGTGTCTTATGAAACATTTATATATTTGTGTCTTTATGAAACATTTGTATATTTGTGTCTTCATGAAACATTTGTATATTTGTGTCTTCATGAAACATTTATATATTTGTGTCTTTATGAAACATTTATATATTTGTGTCTTCATGAAACATTTATATATTTGTGTCTTTATGAAACATTTATATATTTGTGTCTTCATGAAAACATTTATATATTTGTGTCTTTATGAAACATTTGTATATTTGTGTCTTTATGAAACATTTATATATTTGTGTCTTCATGAAACATTTATATATTTGTGTCTTCATGAAACATTTATATATTTGTGTCTTTATGAAACATTTGTATATTTGTGTCTTTATGAAACATTTATATATTTGTGTCTTCATGAAACATTTATATATTTGTGTCTTTATGAAACATTTGTATATTTGTGTCTTTATGAAACATTTATATATTTGTGTCTTCATGAAACATTTATTTATTTGTGTCTTCATGAAACATTTATATATTTGTGTCTTTATGAAACATTTGTATATTTCTATCCCAAGGTTACAAAAGGGGAGACTCTTTCCTAATTTGTTCAGTCTAGAATTGTTGGAAGTGTAGAAGGAGCAACTGTGAGATGGAGACATAAGAACTGCCTGTCTGAAGGAATTCATAATCCCAACACATCTCCCACAAATTGTCACATCTATTTCTTGTGTTATCTTGAGAGAAACATTGGTTTAAAGTTTTATTAGCTGCGATGTGTTGTGGACGACAGTGACAGCAATTAGGTACAAGCATGGAACTTTGTGTATTAGATATAGATATAGGCTAAATATACAAGACACTTGGCACAGAGGCATCTCAGTGGTACATTCAGATTTCAGTAAAAAATTAATGTAAGGTGTGCCTGTTTATAGGGAAACACATCGTTAGTGTCCATATTTTTCTATGACCCAAAACACATTTTGGGAGATGTTGGTTTGTTATGATGCCAAGCTTCCCTCCTTTTACAGCTGATGAGTTATTTGCTGTAGAAGTCATAAATTGTTAGTGTGGTTAAAGAACAACTAAGACATATGTCTTCTGTCTCCTTCTATGCACATACAAGATTACACTCAACAGATATCACAGTTTTTGTACAGTTTCTCCTTTATCAAATGTTGGTCTAGCCTTGATGTGACCAGTGCTTTGAACTTATTAGGATTGATGTCTAAAAGTGTATGTAACAGAATAGGAAATACTGGCCCATTTATCTATTGTTGAAAGCTAGCTCTCTAAGGATGAGCTAGCCCACACAACCAGAATTATACAAGTGTGCACCTATCCTTCCCTGTACAATACAACCTACAGACAGTTAATGTAAATATTTCTGTTTCATTGGTTATGTCTTGTGTTTTATATTTAAAAAATGCATGGCACCTATCCTTTTTGTTCATATTTATCTATTTTGTATTTATCTGTTTATTAATTTTTAAAAATAAATTTGAATTGAGCAGTATGTTCCAGTGACTTTAAGTAATATAGACAGTAGATGACATCTATTGATAATCTGACCTTAAGTGAATATTGACAGTGAATAACATCTATTGATAGTCTGACCTTAGGTAAATATTGACAGTGAATAACATCTGTCACATCTGAACACTTGCTGTTTAAAACATCTATTTTATTTTAATGCAGTCATGATGTCAAATACAGAATTCCCTCCCAAAGTCTGCCCAGAATGTTTGTCTAGCCCGCCACTCCCAAAAAAATTACACCACGACTATATATTTTTTATTATGATTCTCCTAATTCACAACATTTAATCTCTCTAATTAACATTTAACTCCTATATTTGTTTATACAGAAATACAATTTCATAATTTCTGTGAGTAAAAGTGCAAGTCATAATTTTCTTGATGGTTCAATTTTGTGAAATTTGTCTTGGAAGTTGAACTATGTTTTTGCGCTCACATCGCCGGTAAAAGTGACAGTCATAAACACTGGATTATTAGGATGACGATTGTTATTTTTGCAAATATGCAAAATGAATTTAAACAATAGACACCACAATGTCGACAGCATTACATAAACAATAACTATTTTTATAGTGGAAAGGCAGAAAAAGGTAATGAAAACTGCATAGACAGCATCCTGAGCGTAAGTTAGAAACATTGGAATTTTTGTCAGGGGAAGGGCTTCATTTGCATCAATTTATGGTCTCATTTGTGTCAGAACAGGCATGCTATTTTTAGTGGATAGTCTGACCTTAAATAAATATTGATAGTGGATGACATCTACTGATAGTCCGACCTTAAATAAATATTGACAGTGGATGACATCTACTGATAGTCTGACCTTAAATAAATATTGATAGTGGATGACATCTACTGATAGTCCGACCTTAAATAAATATTGACAGTGGATGACATCTACTGATAGTCTGACCTTAAATAAATATTGACAGTTGATGACATCTACTGATAGTCTGACCTTAAATAAATATTGACAGTGGATGACATCTACTGATAGTCCGACCTTAAATAAATATTGACAGTGGATGACATCTACTGATAGTCTGACCTTAAATAAATATTGACAGTGGATGACATCTACTGATAGTCTGACCTTAAATAAATATTGACAGTGGATGACTTCTACTGATAGTCTGACCTTAAATAAATATTGACAGTGGATGACATCTACTGATAGTCTGACCTTAAATAAATATTGACAGTGGATGACTTCTACTGATAGTCTGACCTTAAGTAAATATTGACAGTGGATGACTTCTACTGATAGTCTGACCTTAAGTAAATATTGACAGTGGATGACTTCTACTGATAGTCTGACCTTAAGTAAATATTGACAGTGGATGACATCTACTGATAGTCTGACCTTAAGTAAATATTGACAGTTGATGACTTCTACTGATAGTCTGACCTTAAGTAAATATTGACAGTGGATGACATATACTGATAGTCTGACCTTAAGTAAATATTGACAGTGGATGACATCTACTGATAGTCTGACCTTAAGTAAATATTGACAGTGGATGACATCTACTGATAGTCTGACCTTAAGTAAATATTGTCAGTGGATGACATCTACTCATCATCATCATCATCAAGTACCGTGCCTCCTGGTGTAGGTGATCATGTCCCTCCACAACTTTCAATCTCGGCAGTTATCATTTCTGTTGTTGACCTTCTGGCAAGCCATTCTCTTAAACTGTCTGTATCTTTTCTCTTATATGGAATGAACAGACATCTATGTACTCAGACAAGATAATTTCATTATCTTTGTACAGTCCTTCTTGTTATCAAGAAATATGTACCTTATAGTTTGCTATCTGTTTCACAAATATCTCAACGTACCAATAGTCACTCTGTTTTCATATTATCAAATGAAACTCACCAGCAGAAAGTGATCCTTAGTTCGTATAAAATTAATTAAAAGTTCCCTTCACGTCTTGAGGTGAATGGAGAATATTGTGTTAGCGACCAGATTTGTCCATGACCAAAGGCACATTTTTAGGTGAAGTGATCAATTTTAGAGGGAGGTTTGGTGAATCTCAGGACTTGCTAGCCTGAAAAAAATGGCCATTCCAGGAATTGAACCAAAATCTTTCCCAATCAGTAGCAGTGCACTAACCACTCACCCACTGAGGCTTCTAATGACATTTACTGTTTTTATGTACACATGCTCACACCATTAAGGCTTTTTATAACATCTACCTTTTATATTGTATACACACACACACATGCCATTTAATTAACTTAAAATGGGACCATTTTTAAATGAAATAAATAGCAAGTTTGACTTTCCTGGAGTGACTCGTGTATGGGTTCATTTGTTGTAAAAGCATTGATTTGTGATGATGATGAGCTCACATCTGTAGTTTGTCTTCTTGCAGGATGCCTGCACCAATTTTGATTTAACTTGATAACTTTCTCTAGCAGTTTCTTGACAAGATGATGTAGAGTCACAAAATCAACTCCAGCAAATTTGTTGAAATATATTTTATTTTGATATCCAAGTGGTTATTGTTAAACAACAGAAGAGCCAATAATGAAACCATAACAAGTATATGAAAAAGTGCAAAATGTTTAAAAAAATGTGTAATAAAGAAAAATATAATTACAACAGGAGAACATAATGGGAATAGCTGTATTTTACGAAACAGGAGCTGGCTGTTGAAATATTGTGTGAAGAAAAATAGTCATTCAAAGAGAAGCAACTGCCTAATTATTGTAGAAGGTAAAGGTAAAGTACGAGACTTGAACCGGCATCTTAGCACGCGAGTTTACACCCATATGTGCTCGGCGGGCTATCCAGAAATGTTAAGATATTTCTGGATAGTGTTGCTTCAAGCATCGAATCTCAGATGCGAAGCGACATTCCTCAACTTCCCAGGGTAATACCCTGGTACCCATTTCTGCCAACTACTGGGTCGACCATGGGGGTATTTTTTTTTCCCAACCATGAGTATAACTCATACTGCTCCCAGCGGGAATTGAACACGGGTTGTCCGAACCGGACGGTAGTCCAGTCGGGTGGTTTTCCCAACTAGGCTACAGAGGCCCCCTATTTAATTTTCTAATTATTGTAGAAACAGTAGCTCAAAGAGGGATGGCTGCTGAAATATTGTCTTTCCTCCAAAAAGCAGTTATTTGGAAATGCATTGTCCTGAGTTGACAGAAGCATTTATTCAGAAATATATTGTCCTGAGTTGACAGAAGCATTTATTCAGAATTGTATTGTCCTGAGTTGACAGAAGCATTTATTCAGAAATGTATTGTCCTGAGTTGACAGAAGCATTTATTCAGAAATGTATTGTCCTGAGCTGACAGAAGCATTTATTCAGAAATGTATTGTCCTGAGTTGACAGAAGCATTTATTCAGAATTGTATTGTCCTGAGTTGACAGAAGCATTTATTCAGAATTGTATTGTCCTGAGTTGACAGAAGCATTTATTCAGAAATGTATTGTCCTGAGTTGACAGAAGCATTTATTCAGAAATGTATTGTCCTGAGTTGACAGAAACATTTACAGGAATCTGGATAAAATCAATGATGCAGCCACATATGAAGAAAGTTGTTAAAAAAAACGTAAACATGTTATTATATTTGGCATGAATGAATAAATAATAAAATCTGGTAAAAAGTATTGTCAGATCATTGATAAATATCACAGTTTTCATTTGTTCCATTTTGAGTTAAAGCACAATGCAGAAGACATAGAGTGACTATGTATGTAAACGGGTTTACCTCAGCCGATGGCGAGACATCAAACAAACCTTTTATAAACATGGGATAGACAGTGAACAACACTTTCAGGGAGCCGAACATACATATGGATTGACAGACTGACATGTGAATAGACAATGTAACACAGCGCCATGTTTTACAATTTCTGGCCATAAATCTAATGTTATCCCAGAAAACGATTACAGCACCTGATTTCTGTGTCTGCTTGGATAAACACACAGCAAAAGTTCAAAGAAAATCTTATTTTCCGGAACTCCAAATGTAACAATGAAGTGGTAGTAATTTTTACAACAGTATCGTGAAAACATGAACCACAGACAGGTATCATAATTTAGGGTTAATTAAGAATGATGAAATAAAAAAAAAAAAATAAAAAACATAATAGCTAGATAGCCTTTGACTGTAGAAATCTTAAAAATACCTCATTCATTTGTGTACATCAATTATAAAAAAAAATTATGAATTTGTTAGTGATTTGTTATAATAAAGAGCATTTATTAATATAGCAAATTAGATTACACTGTCAAATAAGAACATCTACGTCATGACCACATCATATCCCTTCCATATGGTCGAGATGTGTATGACATAAGCTAAATAATGATGTAATAGTGAAAAATATTGAAGATTTCTAGGCCATTTAATTGCCAATAGCAGCTAATAGTACTTGTGTGAGTAGATCATCTTGAAGTATCCCACTTGTGTAAAAATGGATGCTGAATCTTAAATACCCACACCATTCAACTAAAGATTAGCTGACTTTATTGACAATGACCATGAATCCAACAACATTCTGTGACAGATGATGTAAGCCATTATCAATCATATTTATTCTTAAAATCAATGCCAAAGTGGAGGGTAAATCAAAATAGTCATACCATTTAATTAAGGAATACCATTAATTAGCAGCAAAATGATGAAAACTCCCTAATGAGGCAGAAAAACCTATTTGAGAAATAAACCGCTGGGAACCATCATAGCCTCTATTAATAGAATGGAGGATGAACTACTACTTGACCAAAAACACATTCGATATCCTATAGCCATGTTAAATTCTTGTTGTAACCAATGAAAATATGGGTGCATCCTCTAAGCTTATACATAGAGTGAAGCCATTTTTAAAAATTGCCCGAAAACCCATGAAAACCCGGATGTAAAATAGTTCTGAATTATTATCAAAGTATCAATATAATTATTAATTTAAATATGGTCTTTCAATATTAAGGCACATGTCACAGTCTAAAGCAGTGATCTCCTAATTATGCATACAAAACATCTCATCAAACATGGCTATTATTGACAAAAACAGCAACTACTGAATTAGGATTGTTTGGAGACCCTGGAGGCACACTTCATTTTGTGTGGGGAATCTATAAAAATACACAGCAGGAATCTATTTTTACAAATTTGCTGGAAAAGTTTAGGGGCAGAGGGGGCTGGTTGGGTGGGAACAAAAAAGTTCTAGACTACCAGGTTTGGACTCTGGCACATACCAGGTTTGGACTGTAACTGGCACATACCAGGTTTGGACTGTAACTGGCATACCACTAGGTTTGGACTCTGGCACATACCAGGTTTGGACTGTAACTGGCATACCACTAGGTTTGGACTCTGGCACATACCAGGTTTGGACTGTAACTGGCACATACCAGGTTTGGACTGTAACTGGCACATACCAGGTTTGGACTCTTAACTGGCATACCACTAGGTTTGGACTCTGGCACATACCAGGTTTGGACTGTAACTGGCACATACCAGGTTTGGACTGTAACTGGCACATACCAGGTTTGGACTCTTAACTGGCACATACCAGGTTTGGACTGTAACTGGCACATACCAGGTTTGGACTTCAGTGTCAGTAAACATGAACACAATAACCAGACTTACACATGAGCTAATCAAAACAAATGTTCATACCTGGGCTAATGTAACATCACTACTTAGATAAGTCAACTAAATCTTCATTTGTTCATTTAGGCCCACCAGTAATTCCCACAATTTTGTTTGTTTTTGTGCCCAGGTACAAATGTGTGATTGAAAGCAAAATTTGACAAAAAGATATCAGATAATTAATTTGTGAGATGTGATCAAGTAAGCAATAGTGATCTTGTTGAAGCCTTTAGAGAAAACTTGACAGTAGCCCATCATAGGAGCCAACACAGGCGAGCAACTAGATGATAGTGATGATGGAAGTCTTGCCAGATATCATTTTCACTAGTTGCTGATTTACACCCATTTCACTGTCGCCAACACCAGCTGTTTTTGGTTGACTCTGTTGATGACTATAGTATGTGCAAACAATATACATATGTTATAAACATATGTAGAATGAAGTAGCAGATTTTTAATGCATTTTTTCCCTCACAAATATACTGAGTTTGTTATAACATTTTAGGATTGGGGGAAAATGTTGCCTCCTCAGTGATGTCACTGGTGGCCATGTGTACTCTTATTGGTGATTTGGAAGATGTAAGAGTATGATAATGATTCAATGAGTATAGCTGTAACATGACAAATATTAATTTGTTTAAATCTGCATGTTTTTTTGTCCTAGTTTGACAGTGGGACATTCAACATTTGATTTGTCATAAATCTTTTTGAAACAAAAAATGTAGTTTTATTGAGATCAAATGAACAGTTGTTGTTTTTTTTATAACTGATACAAAAATAAAGATTGTTGTTAATTGAGTGGTACTTTTCACCTTGTCTTTGGGTGGTAACAGATAGGGGCTTAGTGATGAGATAGTTGGCAAATTTAAAATTGCGGGGGAAAAAATATGATATTTAAGTCATGGGTGTCAAAGTTGGGGTATGTCTAAAGATGTAGACACATTTTAAAAACAAAGTTGAATGAGGTACAGAAAGTGAGAAATGATGATTTATTCATCAAAGCATCAGTAACAGAAAGTGAGAAATGATAGTTTATTCATCAAAAGATCAGTGATAGAAAGTGAGAAATGATGGTTTATTCATCAAAGCATCAGTGATAGAAAGTGAGAAATGATGGTTTATTCATCAAAGCATCATTGATAGAAAGTGAGAAATGATGGTTTATTCATCAAAGCATCAGTGAGAAATGATGGTTTATTCATCAAAGCATCAGTGACAGAAAGTGAGAAATCATGGTTTATGAAGAAAATTGTCAGTTTAAAAAAAGGTCAATATCTGAGTTCACCCAGGATAGATAAATTCAACAGAGTGAGTGGTCTAGAGGTAAGACCACGACCTCTGGACAAGAAGGCCCCAGGTTTGATCCCCCCCCCCCCCCCCACAGGCAGTGGAAATTAAAATAAAAAATGGAATCTGTGGCTCCTTTGTGGCTTCCCCCCCCCCCCTCCCCTCCCTAGTCTCTGGCTAGTGAGATCTGATATCTAGCCCTCTCAGAAAAAGCGGCACCTGTGCATGTTAAAGAACCCCTGAAAGTTAAAAATAAAAAAGAGCAGACCAAAAGTCAAGGCAAAAATTGTTAAACAAACCTACTCATCCAGAAGATGGATGTGTTGGGCCAAAAGATGTAGATATCACGGCATTGCCGTAAACTAGTGACACAATGCATCCATGCCCACTTAGTGGATGAGCCCTAAAAATAAGAAATTCAACAGAGAAAAAAAAGACAACTGCTAAAAACTGACCAAACTGGGAATTGAACCTTTAGCTATCTGATCATTAAATGAGCTCACTAACTACGTGACCACTGGCTTCTTCAGGGAGAAAACCCAGTAACAAATCCATATAACCTTGATTGTCCTGGTAGAATGTGTAAAATCAACCAAAAAGGTCTACTTGGTACAAGTCACAAGGTAGATCTTTAGTCTGGGAAGATAGCTTTCCTAGGAGAGGTATCTCCGACTACAAATAAAACTGCTGCGTTGCAGTAAGTCAAGGGAAATAAAGGCTGGGGAAGCAGTCCTATAACTAATGTATACTGAAAACTAACACTCTGAACCACAGGATAAATACTCCACATTGTAAACACGAACACCATAGGGTTAACACTGTGCTGGGTAAGGTAAATACTACTCAGAGTAAACTCTACAGAGGGTAAACACTAAACAGGGTAAATACTACACTGCAACAAAATCTCAGATCACATTACTTTTATAGAGAGTTTGACCAAACCTGACAATTTTCATCAATGGAATGAAATTTGAAATGTATTCTTTATATTCTGTATGTAAGATCTCCAGTCAGTCATTTCTGATGTATATGTAAGAAGACTTCCAGTCAGTCATTTCTGATGTATATGTAAGAAGACTTCCAGTCAGTCATTTCTAATGTGTCTATGTAAGGAGGCTTCCAGTCAGTCATTTCTAATGTCTATGTAAGGAGACTTCCAGTCAGTCATTTCTGATGTGTCTATGTAAGGAGGCTTCCAGTCAGTCATTTCTGATGTCTATGTAAGGAGGCTTCCAGTCAGTCATTTCTAATGTGTCTATGTAAGAAGACTTCCAGTCAGTCATTTCTGATGTCTATGTAAGAAGACTTCCAGTCAGTCATTTCTAATGTCTATGTAAGGAGGCTTCCAGTCAGTCATTTCTGATGTATATGTAAGAAGACTTCCAGTCAGTCATTTCTGATGTCTATGTAAGAAGGCTTCCAGTCAGTCATTTCTAATGTGTCTATGTAAGGAGGCTTCCAGTCAGTCATTTCTAATGTCTATGTAAGGAGACTTCCAGTCAGTCATTTCTGATGTGTCTATGTAAGGAGGCTTCCAGTCAGTCATTTCTGATGTCTATGTAAGGAGGCTTCCAGTCAAGTATTTCTAATGTGTCTATGTAAGAAGAGTTCCAGTCAGTCATTTCTGATGTCTATGTAAGAAGACTGCCAGTCAGTCATTTCTAATGCCTATGTAAGGAGGCTTCCAGTCAGTCATTTCTGATGTATATGTAAGAAGACTTCCAGTCAGTCATTTCTGATGTCTATGTAAGAAGGCTTCCAGTCAGTCATTTCTAATGTGTCTATGTAAGAAGAGTTCCAGTCAGTCATTTCTAATGTCTATGTAAGGAGGCTTCCAGTCAAGTATTTCTAATGTGTCTATGTAAGAAGACTTCCAGTCAGTCATTTCTAATGTGTCTATGTAAGAAGACTTCCAGTCAGTCATTTCTAATGTGTCTATGTAAGAAGACTTCCAGTCAGTCATTTCTAATGTGTCTATGTAAGAAGACTTCCAGTCAGTCATTTCTAATGTGTCTATGTAAGAAGACTTCCAGTCAGTCATTTCTGATGTCTATGTAAGAAGGCTTCCAGTCAGTCATTTCTAATGTGTCTATGTAAGAAGACTTCCAGTCAGTCATTTCTAATGTGTCTATGTAAGAAGAGTTCCAGTCAGTCATTTCTGATGCCTATGTAAGAAGACTTCCAGTCAGTCATTTCTGATGTCTATGTAAGGTAATCAATAATAATAAGGTAATCATCACCATCATGCAGCATACAAATAAACAAGACAAATCTGAAACAAGTGCAACGTTTCAAATACTTGGGCACAATAATAACAGCAGATGGGAGATGCACCACAGAAATAAAAAGCAGAATAGCTCATGCAAAAATGGCATTTCAGAAAATGAAAAATATCTTATGCAACAAATCTATGTCAATAAAAATGAGAAAGAGAGTTCATCAGTGTTATATAGAACCAATTCTGACATATGGAAGCGAATCATGGACAGTAGACAAACAAATGAAAAGACGATTAGAGGCCACAGAGATGGGATTTCTCAGAAGAATGTTGAAAGTTCCCTGGACAGCTAAAAAGACCAATGAGGAAGTTCTCAAAGAGGCCAACACAAAAGAGAGCTCTTAAAAAACATCAGAAAGAAGCAATCATTTTTCGGGCACATCATGAGAAGAGGAAAGTTGGAATACTTGGTTACAACTGGCAAAATAAAAGGAAAGAGAGATCGCGGGTGACAAAGAGAGAAAATACTGGATAGCTTGGTGTCATGGCATGGAAAACAGTCAACAACAGAACTGATACGATGCACTGTAGATAGAAGATTGTGGAGGGACATGATCAACTATGCCAACCGGTATGGCACATGATGATGATGATGTAAGGAGACTTTCAGTCAGTCATTTCTAATGTCTATGTAAGGAGACTTTCAGTCAGTCATTTCTAATGCCTATGTAAGGAGACTTTCAGTCAGTCATTTCTAATGCCTATGTAAGGAGACTTTCAGTCATTCATTTCTAATGCCTATGTAAGGAGACTTTCAGTCAGTCATTTCTAATGTCTATGTAAGGAGACTTTCAGTCAGTCATTTCTAATGTCTATGTAAGGAGGCTTCCAGTCAGTCATTTCTAATGTCTATGTAAGGAGGCTTCCAGTCAGTCATTTCTAATGTCTATGTAAGGAGGCTTCCAGTCAGTCATTTCTAATGTCTATGTAAGGAGGCTTCCAGTCAGTCATTTCTAATGTTTATGTTAAGGAGACTTCCGGTCAGTCAACTTCTATAAAAAGCTGACAAACTTTACAATTATTTTAACAAATTAAAATATGTATTTCATATTTGTGCTTGGTTCAGTCCTTTTCTAGTCTCTCTTAGACCCGCTGTGCAGGAAGTGAGTGGTGACTTCAGAGGTATCTGTGTTGTCTGTCTGAGGCACATGTGACTGACTCCTACACAAGTACAGTATGACTGTGAGTGCAGATCTTCAGCTTGACTGTGTGTCTTTTAAAGTTGTATTATAGTACTTGGCACTCATTGGCCGTGGAGTAATTTTGTGGGGTCGATGCAGGTGGGGAGCCACACAGGTAGTGTAAGGGGATTTGTCCAACAATCCCAGCATGCCTGAAGCAGAGTATGGTCGCTTGTTGACTGTGATGCTGTACCTCACTCTACGACCGGGGCTTCCAGGCTTCTGTTTCTTTGTCATGTGAAGACATTCTGCAGCTGAAATGTTACTCCGAGACCCATTCCATGATGCAAATTTTGTGCTCCTTGGACTCCAGTTATTGTAAGGCACTAGTGATCTTGATGTACTGTGTGAGTGTCCCGAGGAAGCCATATTAGTCACATATTGACCTGGAATTATGAGAAAAATTTGTATATAAACATGAAACATGGTGATATACATTCCACAATTACCAATGATGATCACTTTAATGTATTCCCTAGCATAGAACGCAAAAACTGGCTGCGGGTTTCAATGCATTGGTAACTATTCAGTGATCTGATTCTGCTGGCCAAACAGTGATGGGTCTAGTCAAACAAGCTGACTGGGGACATCTTATATCTATTTGTAGGTAGACTTTATAAAGATACCAGGGACATCTTATATCTATTTGTAAATAGACCTTCGTAAAGATACTGAGGTCTTATATATTTGTGTAAATAGACCTTTAAAAGATCTTTATAGGAAAGGGCAGCAGTGTGATATTCCTCAGAGTGTAATAATTTTCAGAGATGATGTTTGTTCAAGAGGAAAAATGAGCACATTAAATGGGCACTCTTATTCATATATAAGTCACTGTTGTAAGCAGCAATGCAGTTCCTTTCTTGATCACACCTGTAGATCATCTCAGCACAATAACATTTCTTTTAAAGAAAAGAAAATGGTGAAAGGAGAGGATGGGAGACATTTTAAATTATTGTCATATTTTGATGGACAGCGTCAGATTAAAGCCTGTGGAGGTCTGCTGGCAGTCAAAATCTCCACATCCCCTCATAAATTATCTCCTAATATGTTTTTAATTTAACTGACCAACAATTGGAATAAATTAATGTTATTTCCAAAGGTTTAGTTTAGCTTAGTTGACAGGTCATCCTCATTGCACATCGGAGAAGTCCATAAGTGCTCAGATCTCTTCTGAAGAATATCCATAAACATGTAGCGCATTATCCAAAACATATATTAACGATTATTAATGTTATCAAACATTAACAGGCTTTAAATAGTATTTATTTTAGGATTCCTCTGCCTTTCACTGGATAGTATAAATAGTAACATAACTATATAATTCTTTTGAGAATAATCTTTCAACCAAAACAAAAAATAAAATTGTGATCTCCGGCATCAATTTTTAGTTGACCATGAGGCTCAAGAAAAAGAAAAAAGATGACAGATAGTTTTGCTTTTACCAAAGAACAGACTTGGAAACAAGTGAAAAGTGTTTGATAATAATTGTCTCTCAAGATAAAATTAATATTATTTTGATCTGCTGCAATGTTCCAGGTCCCCTAAAAGTGTGGGGCCTATGGTCCAGTGCCTACTCTGCCCACTGTGTTAGCCTGGCACAGGTAAAAACATTGATAGTGTTGAATGAATAGTTAGTTTGTATGTCTGCACAGGGAATGTAACTCTGTTAGAAGCTGTATGGAGCCACAATAGTACGGTGGTCGGGTTTAGTCCTGATTGATGGCTTCCAGGTTCACCCAGCTGTAATTGGGTACCAGATTTTTCTGGGAAAGGAAAGTGGCATTGACATAATACTGATCACATTACCCCAAAATTCATGAGCTGAAGGCTATAAAAAAATATGTGCATTAACTCTGTATTCTCTATATGCCACATGGTATGATGGGGCTCTTACTTTTTTCTCCTTTCTGTTAGCTATTGTTTTGTATTAGAACATATAAAAACAAGTGGTGAGAGCAACAAGATCTAACATTGAGCAACTTACTAATAGTGTCCTCATCTACAGTGGTGTCCCCTTTACAACAGTCACAGTTAAACACAGAACATGGCTGTCCGACAGCCTCAGCTATGGCATGTCTCATGAAAACATCAAATGCCCGATAGTCGAATGCACAATATCTGCCATGCCAGACAATATGACCTGTGATTGAAATTTTGAAAACTTATTTTCTTGACACATACAAACAATTCCTCTTTTGCATTTTCTTACTGTGGTAACAATCCATAAAGTTATGTAACTTGTAACTGAGTCATTGATAAACAAGAATATATATAACAGAGACATCAATACATTTGTAAAATAATTATAAGTTATCATAATTTATTTGTTTTAAATAGTTTTAGATGCAAGGATGACTGATCACAGACAAATAGTTGATACTGAGGACAATCACTGAAATTAAAATATTTCCTGGGTGATTGTAAATTCATACTATGATAGTTCAGAATATTATTTTCAGTACAGTTGAATTAAATTAATCTTCTCAACATTCCTGTATGGTGCAGAAACATTGACATTAGACAAGAAAACAGAACAGAAAATAGAAGCCTTTGAAATTTGGATTTATACAAGAATAGGAAGAATTGGATGGAAGGAAAAGAAAACAAATAAAGCTTAAAACGACTGAGAGAATATGATCCTGGCATATTTCTACTTTTGATTTGAATTTTTTTCTCCACTTTCTTTATCACCACTTTCATTTCAAGTGATATGTACTTGCATTTCTTGCCAGTGTTGGAAGTCAAAGCAATAACAAATTTAATGACTTAGGAATAAATTTGAGCAAATGTGTTGATGTAAGCCAAAACTCAGCCTGTATCATGAAAGCCTATTGACCACTGGCCTATCCAATAAAAAAACAGTCATTTCTCCAACAGCAGGCACAACTTGTACAATGCTGTATGCTTTGTTCCACCAAAACCAAACCTCTCTTATCCACTGTCGTATCCAAGTAGCCCTTACTAGTCATGCCTAGATGCAAGTAGCCCTTACTAGTCATGCCTAGATGCAAGTAGCCCTTACTAGTCATGCCTAGATGCAAGTAGCCCTTACTAGTCATGCCTAGATGCAAGTAGCCCTTACTAGTCATGCCTAGTCACGTGACCTCACAATTTATTTACACACAAGAAAAGTACTCACCGTTAAATTTTTTTTTTTGCCAGCCACATTTCACAAAATGCCCCAGAGATACATAGACACAGGTATTTACAGATGGATCCACAAATGAAGCACCAAAGAAGGGAGACAGTAGCATCTATATAACATACCCAAGTGGAAAGACAGAAACACACTCTCTTCCAGCCAGAAAAAGGTGCACAAATTTCCGAGCAGAGGCAATGACACTCCACACAACCATACAAACTCTCAAAACACAGAAGGTCCTGAGTCCAAAAATTGTCATCCTCACCGATGGTGATAAAGTCAGTTATGTCAACCCCAAAACAGGACAGACATTCAGGGAACAACAGATGTTCACTTTGACTAAAGACAGAACTAGTCCTGCAGTGGATACCAGAACACTGAGCCATCCCTGGAAATGTGAAAGCAGATGAACTCGCAAAAGTAGGTGTGAGCCTTCAACAGAACAACCAACACGAGAGCCTCAAAGAAATAAAGGAAATCATGAAACAAGCTAGGAAATATGAATGGAGAGAGATATATGGAAAATATGAGCCAGAACATGACAGATTGAACAATCTCAGCAGACATGAGCAGACCAAGATATTCAGACTCAGAACAGGCCACTATGGCTTTAGTGCACACCTACACAAGATAGAACTCAAGAGATTTTGCAACATGTGACTGCAGAGCATACACTACAGGAGTGCAACACTCTCAACACCCTAATAACACAAATATGGTTCACAGAAAAAAAAAGCCTGCATTATAAGTGGTGAAGATGGTAAATGTGCTGTTTTGTTTGAGACTCATGCTGGTCTAAATGCATAACAATAGCTGATCACTGAAAGAGAAAAGAGATGCAGTTCATGAACAGGTCATTGCTGCCCAGGTTCATACTTCCAGCCCCAAACAAGCTTTTCTCAGACCAACATGGCTTTGTAGTTCACTCAGCCTTTAGTCCACTCAGTCTCTAATTCACTCAGCTTCTAGTTCACTCAGTCTTTAGTCCACTCAGCTTCTAGTTCACTCAGCTTTTAGTTCACTCAGCCTCTAGTTCACTTAGCTTCTATTTCACGCAGCCTCTAGTTCACTTAGCTTCTATTTCACTCAGCCTCTAGTTCACTCAGCCTCTAGTTCACTCAGCATCTAGTCCATTCAGCCTCTAGTTCACTCAGCTTCTAATTCACTCAGCCTCTTGTTCACTCAGCTTCTAGTACACTCAGCCTCTTGTTCACTCAGCTTCTAGTTCACTCAGCTTCTAGTTCACTCAGCTTCTGAAAATTGTTTCTCAAGATCTAGTTTGACACTACAATGTACTCCTGACCATGGGGAAATGAGGGCTTGTAACATACATTGTTTCCTTCATTTGGTACCACTCTTAGTGGAAGAGCTGATCACACCCACGTGTTTGTTACCTGTAGAAATTGAGACAGCAAACTTTCACTGCCATATTAGGATAAGGCATCAAGTTACTGTTTTTCATACTTTAGGTTCCCTGGAGCGAAACCTACCAACCACAGAAAGACCAAAGTGAATGGGCAATTTCCAAGTGAGAACTTCTGCCACAGAAATAAACAACCATGGATTTATGTGTCCATACCTAACAATTGTGAGATCTCTGTAAAAGGACTGTTTATGATCACACTGACAATATTAGACTCTGTAAAGGTTACCTATGGGCTATCATCAAAAGTATGATCATGACAAATGCTGAAATAATATTCAGAGGGAAAGAGTGGATCATTCCAAAGAAATGGAAAACTATAAAAAAAAAGTTGCAAATGTCCTAGGCAGAAGTGACAGATATTAATCTTCTTGATCTTGATTCTTCCTGTGCCGCTAGATGTCACATAGAGCTTGTAATGTTTTTCATCATCCATCTCTGTTCTTGGCAAGATGTTCAATCTTATCTAATGAGTCTTTGCCTGCCAACTTTGCTTCTCTTATAAGTGTTCTTTTAGTGTCTCTCTAGGTCTTCCTCTTTTTCTGTATCCTGATGTTTCCCATAGAAGAGCCTGTTTTGGAATTCCTTTGTTTCTTCTCAACACATGTTTGACATATGTTCATCTCTTCTTAATGGTAGATGATCAGATCGTTGGTCGTATGGCCATTTCTTTTATCTCTATATTAGTCTTGAATTCATTCCATTGTACACAGTGTATTCTTCTAAGGTATTTGTCTTCAAAAGTATTTAGTTTTCTCTCAATCTCTTTTGTTGTTTTACAGCTTTCACATGTGAAGTCTAGAGTGATAGGCAATATGTTTGAGTTGAATATTCTAAGTTTAGTTACATTGATGTACTGAAATGAAACATTTTAAAGCTGACAGTTCTGAAGAATGTGATGTTGTGTACACTGATGGGTCTGTGCTGCAAGATGAGAAATCAGAATACAAATTCTACACCACTCTCTTGTGGGATCAAGATTTTAGATCATCTTCTTTCTGGCTCTGGTAGCAGGTTAACCAGTCTGGTCTGATAAGTAAGAAGTGAGATAGAAGGCAGCACAGTACCCAAAAATGTCATGTTCAGATGGATTATTGGGCTAAAAAAAACAAATTTGTTTGTTGTGAAGCACTACACATCTACCCCCAATGAATATCCTTTTGAGGGTTGACCACAAAGAGGAGTAGTCATCCAGCAAACAGAGGAAAACAGATATAAATAGCAATGTTCACACTGAATTTGGAAGAAATAGTATTTATATAACAACAATGCATGTACTCATTATTTACACGCATTGTAACAAAGTTTACATTTAATATTTCTATACAACAACATATAAACTCATTATTTACAAACATATTTTTAAAAGTGCACTCATTTACATACAGTGATAAATGTGATTTTTAAATACTAAAAACTAAAATATACTAAATACTAAAATATACTAAATACTAAAATATACTAAATACTTTAATTTACACTCTTCATAAATACATCGCTATATACAACAATGTTTACACATTTACACACAACAGCAATCTTTGCACTCATTTACTGTATCACATGTTTACAGCTGTTATTTACCTATAGTATATAGACTTGCACTTGACACTTGTTAACAAACAAAAATAACAATAATTACCTTCAGCATTTATGAACAAAAGAGTTGGCACTCCAGCAATTCCCAGGACATCTGTTATGTCCATGAGCTTTTCTTTTCCAGCCTCTTGTCCATTTTTTACTCCTGCCACATATAAAACAATTCTTATCTCTGCCACATGAAAAACAATTTTTGTCTCTGCTACATAGAAAACAATTTTTATCTTTATATGATATAATATATATATATATATATATATATATATATATATATATATGGCCTTTGACATCTTGACAGACGGTTGGTAGCAAACAATCATGATAAGTCCGTAGTTTGGTAAAAATATTAGTGTCTTATGCTGGATGCTGCTTTGCTGAACAGCTTCTCTCGTGGCTGAATCTGCCAATATTGGATAGACAAATCCATCCGTAGAACAAACAAGATGTATTTGTGGTGCCTGGCTTCATCTCCTCTCTTCTGCGCCTTTTGTCTTCTGAATTTGATATCAGCACTGCCTCAAAAGATGCTGTGCTATTTTTTAGTTTTGTTCTCCATATATTACGATCTGCAGCCAGAATTTCCCAGTTTCTTTCACTGATAGAGAATTCACACAAGGAAGTCCTGCAAACATCCTTATATATTAACACTGGTCTACACTTGGTCTCTTTTTGTCCTTAAGGTCACCATATAAAATTTGTTTGGGAATACAAATGTTTGCCATTCTTCTTACATGACCAAGCCACCTTAGTCTATGACTCCTAAGTGTTGTTACCAATGAGACATTTTATGGAGATACCAATGAGACATTTTATGGGAGATACCAATGAGACATTTTATGGGAGATACCAATGAGACATTTTATGGGAGATACCAATGAGACATTTCATGGGAAATACCAACGAGATATTTTATGGGAGATACCAACAGGACATTTATTGGAGATACCAACAGGACATTTATCTATCTATCTATCTATTGACCTTTCGAGCCGTAACCGGCCCATAGGGCGTAGACCAAGATACACCTTCTCCTATATGAATTTTTGTTCTAGCAGTTTTCTTTTAAAGATATTTTATCAAATCTCGCCATCTGTCTCTGTTCTGTGCAAGCAGTTCTATCTCATTGATGGAGCCGATTCCTGCTGCTCTTGCCTCTCTCATCAATGTTCTTCTCAGTGTCTCCCAGGGTCTTCCTCTTTTTCTTTTACCTGTTGTTTCCCATATGAGGGCTTGCTTTGCTATTCGATTATTATCTCTTCTCATCACATGTCCAACGTATGACCATCGTCTTTTCTTTATTACTGAAGATATTAGTGGTTGATTGGCGATTTCTCTAATTTCCTCGTTTGTTTTGAATTCGTTCCATTCTATACCAAGTATTTTCCTTAGACATTTATTTTCGAATGCGTTCAACTTGTTTCTATATCTCTTGTTGTTTTCCAGCTTTCACACGCATACGTAAGGGTTGATAGTACATTTGATTTGAATAGCCTAAGTTTTGTGTTTGTGCTAATGAGTTTTGATTTCCACAACTTTTCAAGGCTTCTGAAAGACATTGCTGCTTTAGCCAGTCTGATTCTAATTTCTTTGCTCGTATCCCCTTCTCGATCAATGTGACTTCCAAGATAGATAAAGTGATCGATCTCTTCTACTGGTTTGTTTTCCATGTATATTTTGTCACTTGTTGGAATTAAACTTTTCATGACTTTAGTCTTTTCATGATTGACCTCAAGCCCATTTTGCTGGCTATTGATGATAGTTCATTTGTGTTTTCCTGCATCGTTTTTATCTGACTGCTGGACATTTATGGGAGATACCAAAAGGACATTTTATGGGAGATACCAATGAGACATTTTATGGGAGATACCAACGAGATATTTTATGGGAGATACCAATGAGACATTTTATGGGAGATACCAACAGGACATTTTATGGGAGATACCAACAAGATATTTTATGGGAGATACCAATGAGACATTTTATGGGAGATACCAACAAGATATTTTATGGGAGATACCAACAGGACATTTTATGGGAGATACCAACAAGATATTTTATGGGAGATACCAATGAGACATTTTATGGGAGATACCAACAGGACATTTTATGGGAGATACCAACAAGATATTTTATGGGAGATACCAACAAGATATTTTATGGGAGATACCAATGAGACATTTTATGGGAGATACCAACAGGACATTTTATGGGAGATACCAACAAGATATTTTATGGGAGATACCAATGCGACATTTTATGGGAGATACCAACATGACATTTTATGGGAGATACCAACAGGATATTTTATGGGAGATACCATGAGACATTTTATGGCTTGTATTATGCCAGTCTGCCCTACTACCTTAGTAAAATCTGGTACCCATTCAAGTCTGGGTCAACACAGGAGCCATTAATCAGGATCAAATCCAACCTATAAACCTTAGTCATCTAATTCACTAACCACTGAGCTACTGTGGGTTCTTTATGTATTCAATAATTGGTATTATGTCTAGATTTGTATTCATTCTTCACTTTTAATTTTATCTCTCAGGCTGTTTCCTGTCATGCATCTGACACATTTTAATTTGAAGGTGGTTTATTAATGATTGTTTTTGAGTCTGTTGTCCAGGTCAAACCCTAGTAGTAAAATATTGAGTAGAAGATAGTGTTGTAGAGTGCCATTCTAATATTCAGATCTGACCCTAGTAGTAAAATATTGAGTAGAAGATAGTGTTGTAGAGTGCCATTCTAATATTCAGATCTGACCCTAGTAGTAAAATATAGAGTAGAAGATAGTGTTGTAGAGTGCCATTCTAATATTCAGGTCTGACCCTAGTAGTAAAATATTGAGTAGAAGATAATGTTGTAGAGTGCCATTCTAATATTCAGATCTGACCCTAGTAGTAAAATATTGAGTAGAAGATAGTGTTGTAGAGTGCCATTCTAATATTCAGATCTGACCCTAGTAGTAAAATACTGAGAAGATAGTGTTGTAGAGTGCCATTCTAATATTCAGGTCTGACCCTAGTAGTAAAATATTGAGTAGAAGATAGTGTTGTAGAGTGCCATTCTAATATTCAGATCTGACCCTAGTAGTAAAATACTGAGAAGATAGTGTTGTAGAGTGCCATTCTAATATCCAGGTCTGACCCTAGTAGTAAAATATTGAGTAGAAGATAATGTTGTAGAGTGCCATTCTAATATCCAGGTCTGACCCTAGTAGTAAAATATTGAGTAGAAGATAATGTTGTAGAGTGCCATTCTAATATTCAGATCTGACCCTAGTAGTAAAATATTGAGTAGAAGATAATGTTGTAGAGTGCCATTCTAATATCCAGGTCTGACCCTAGTAGTAAAATATTGAGTAGAAGATAATGTTGTAGAGTGCCATTCTAATATCCAGGTCTGACCCTAGTAGTAAAATATTGAGTAGAAGATAATGTTGTAGAGTGCCATTCTAATATCCAGGTCTGACCCTAGTAGTAAAATATTGAGTAGAAGATAATGTTGTAGAGTGCCATTCTAATATCCAGGTCTGACCCTAGTAGTAAAATATTGAGTAGAAGATAATGTTGTAGAGTGCCATTCTAATATCCAGGTCTGACCCTAGTAGTAAAATATTGAGTAGAAGATAATGTTGTAGAGTGCCATTCTAATATCCAGGTCTGACCCTAGTAGTAAAAATGGGTACCAGAGATTTTTCTTGGAAGCAAAGGTAGCCTGGTGTGATACCAATCACATCACCCAAAAATGTGCAATGGTCATAGAAAAATATGGTCACTAACATCATATTCCCCATACACCTAGCAAGTTGTGGAGGGAACCTTTACAAGCTGTATTCACTCTGGATTTAGTGATGAGTGGAGTTAGTGATAATTATTTACTGTGGATTTAGTGATGGTTACCTACTGATATTTCACAACTTGATATCTGGTTGAGAGTCAGTATCAACACTTCTCCTTTGTGTCTAATAGTCAAGTCAAGAGGTTTGATAGACTTTGAGTCTGTGGCTACTGATGAGATAGGCTGATTGTTGCCAAGCCATACCTATTTATATATGCATAATGATGACAGACAAAGCTGCAAGAAGTTTATTAGAATGGGAACCGGTAAATAGCCGTCTGATACGAACACGATACAAAACAAAACATGGAAGACTTTCAATTATTCAATGTTATGCGCCTACTAACGAAGCTGATGATGAAGTTAAGGACGTTTTTTATAACCAACTGCAACAACTTATAAACAAAATACCAAAACACGATCTTTTAATTGTAATGGGAGACTTCAACGCCAAAGTAGGACAAGATAACGCAGGAGTGGAACATGTGATGGGGAGAGAAGGCTGTAATACAACAAGTCAGAATGGAGAAAGATTAATAGAATTATGTTTAATAGAAAATTTAGTTATAGGTGGGACATTATTTCCACACAAAAATATTCACAAAACAACATGGATATCTCCTGACGATAGAACATCAAATCAAATTGACCACCTATGTATTAAACAACAATTCAGATCATCATTAATAGATGTAAGAGCTTACAGAGGTGCTGATGTTAATAGTGACCACAACCTGTGCATTGGGAAAATAAGATTAAAATTTAGAAACCAACAGAAGAGGTCAATTACACATAAAATTGATAGTCATAAACTGAAAGATGAAGCCATAAAGAAAAAGTTTAACATAGAGCTAAGTAATTGTTATTCAGCACTCGGTGAAATAGACTTAGATATCAATGAAATGTGGGACTCACAGAGCAAAATACTAATGACAGCAGCAGAAGCAAGTGCCGGACTGAAGAAAATGGAAAAACGAGCTTGGATCTCAGACACCACATGGAAATACATCAAAGAAAGAAGAGAAGCAAAGAGAGCCGTGACTAATGTAAAGACAGATCTTGGAAAGGTTCTGGCAAAAGCAACATACAAAGAATTAGACAACAAAGTGAAAAGTTCGGCAAGAAGAGATACAAGAGCTTATATAGACAACTTGGCAGAGAAAGCAGAGACAGCTGCAATTACAGGAGACAGCAGAACTCTCTATACAGTACAAAAGATGCTGACAAACACCTATACATCCAGTGGAACACCAATTCTAGACAAATCTGGATTAATGCTAACAACAAGCGCAGACATAAAAGCCCGTTGGGCAGAACACTTCAAAGAAATTCTTAACCGTCCACTACCTCACAGTTTAATAGATTTTGAAGCTGAAACACCAGCAGCAGAATTAGATGTAAATTTAGATGACTTCACCTTGAGTGAAATAGAAATCACCTTAAAGCTAATGACCAATAACAAGGCTGCTGGAGAGGATAAGTTAACAGCTGAGATCCTCAAGGCAATTGATAGCCATAATTTAATACATCTCCAAAAAATGTTCAACATCATTTGGAAAACAGAGAAGACGCCTCATAAATGGAAAAAAGGAATCATTGTTAAGATCCCAAAAAGGGCAATCTTAGAGATTGTAACAACTGGAGAGGCGTGACACTTTTGTCAGTTGCCTCAAAGTTATTCTGTAAAATCATCCTAAATAGAATAAAGGATTCAATAGATACAGTAATGCGTGAAGAACAGGCTGGGTTTAGAAAAGGGAGAAGCTGTCTTGACCACATTTTCACTCTACGACTTATATTGGAGGAACATATTGAAAAGCAAAAACCTTTTGTACTTAACTTCATCGACTTCAAAAAAGCATTTGATAGTATTCATAGAGATTCTTTGTGGAAAATTCTGAAGCAATATGGTTTACCATCAAAAATCATAAATATTATCAAAGACATGTATGATGGTTACACATGTGCAGTTCGAACAGAGGAAGGACTGAGCGAATGTTTCCCAATAGAAACTGGGGTTAAACAAGGATGTATTTTATCGCCCTTGTTATTTGGAATTGTTATGGACTTCATAATGAAGAAATGCTGCACTGGTAATAAAGGCATCGAATGGATACAAGGAGACCATTTGGAGGACCTCGACTTTGCTGATGACATAGTTCTCATCAGCAGTCAGATAAAAACGATGCAGGAAAACACAAATGAACTATCATCAATAGCCAGCAAAATTGGGCTTGAGGTCAATCATGAAAAGACTAAAGTCATGAAAAGTTTAATTCCAACAAGTGACAAAATATACATGGAAAACAAACCAGTAGAAGAGATCGATCACTTTATCTATCTTGGAAGTCACATTGATCGAGAAGGGGATACGAGCAAAGAAATTAGAATCAGACTGGCTAAAGCAGCAATGTCTTTCAGAAGCCTTGAAAAGTTGTGGAAATCAAAACTCATTAGCACAAACACAAAACTTAGGCTATTCAAATCAAATGTACTATCAACCCTTACGTATGCGTGTGAAAGCTGGAAAACAACAAGAGATATAGAAACAAAGTTGAACGCATTCGAAAATAAATGTCTAAGGAAAATACTTGGTATAGAATGGAACGAATTCAAAACAAACGAGGAAATTAGAGAAATCGCCAATCAACCACTAATATCTTCAGTAATAAAGAAAAGACGATGGTCATACGTTGGACATGTGATGAGAAGAGATAATAATCGAATAGCAAAGCAAGCCCTCATATGGGAAACAACAGGTAAAAGAAAAAGAGGAAGACCCAGGGAGACACTGAGAAGAACATTGATGAGAGAGGCAAGAGCAGCAGGAATCGGCTCCCTCAATGAGATAGAACTGCTTGCACAGAACAGAGACAGATGGCGAGATTTAATAAAATATCTTTAAAAGAAAACTGCTAGAACAAAAATTCATATAGGAGAAGGTGTATCTTGGTCTACGCCCTATGGGCCGGTTACGGCTCGAAAGGTCAATAGATAGATAGATATCTATTTGGTTTTCATAGAGAAGTTTTTTTTTGTTCAGGATAATACTATTCAAATATAAATGAAAATGTGCATCCAAAATAAGAAAATTAATTAATTTTAAAAAATTGAAAAAACGACATTGTAATTGTAAGGTTTCTCAAATTAATTGTTTAAGTAATAATCTCTGGAGGGACATTTACAACTAATAATCTCTGGAGGGACATTTACAACTAATAATCTCTGGAGGGATATTTACAACTAATAATCTCTGGAGGGATATTTACAACTAATAATCTCTGGAGAGACATTCACAACTAATAATCTCTGGAGGGACATTTACAACTAATAATCTCTGGAGGGATATTTACAACTAATAATCTCTGGAGGGATATTTACAACTAATAATCTCTAGAGGGACATTTACAACTAACAATATTTGGAGGGATATTTACAACTAATAATCTCTGGATGGATATTTACAACTAATAATATCTAGAGGGACATTTACAACTAATAATCTCTGGAGGGATATTTACAACTAATAATCTCTGGAGGGACATTTACAACTAAT
Organism: Megaustenia siamemsis; assembly: GCA_032433765.1. Taxonomy (NCBI): domain Eukaryota; kingdom Metazoa; phylum Mollusca; class Gastropoda; order Stylommatophora; family Ariophantidae; genus Megaustenia; species Megaustenia siamemsis. Next base: position 13,646,903 of record JAVIAB010000125.1, on the reverse strand, counting down.
AATCTCTGGAGGGATATTTACAACTAATAATCTCTGGAGGGATATTTACAACTAATAATCTCTGGAGGGACATTTACAACTAATAATCTCTGGATGGATATTTACAACTAATAATATCTGGAGGGACATTTACAACTAATAATCTCTGGAGGGATATTTACAACTAATAATCTCTGGAGGGACATTTACAACTAATAATATCTGGAGGGACATTTACAACTAATAATCTCTGGAGGGACATTTACAACTAATAATCTCTGGAGGGATGTTTACAACTAATAATCTCTGGAGGGACATTTACAACTAATAATCTCTGGAGGGACATTTAGAACTAATAATATCTGGAGGGACATTTACAACTAATAATCTCTGGAGGGACATTTACAACTAATAATATCTGGAGGGACATTTACAACTAATAATCTCTGGAGGGACATTTACAACTAATAATATCTGGAGGGACATTTACAACTAATAATCTCTGGAGGGACATTTACAATTAATAATCTCTGGAGGGACATTTACAACTAATAATCTCTGGAGGGATATTTACAACTAATAATCTCTGGAGGGACATTTACAACTAATAATCTCTGGAAGGATATTTGCAACTAATAATATCTGGAGGGACATTTACAACTAATAATCTCTGGAGGGATATTTACAACTAATAATCTCTGGAGGGACATTTACAACTAATAATATCTGGAGGGACATTTACAACTAATAATCTCTGGAGGGATATTTACAACTAATAATATCTGGAGGGATATTTACAACTAATAATCTCTGGAGGGACATTTACAACTAATAATCTCTGGAGGGGCATTTACAACTAATAATATCTGGAGGGACATTTACAACTAATAATCTCTGGAGGGACATTTACAACTAATAATCTCTGGAGGGACATTTACAACTAATAGTATCTGGAGGGATATTTACAACTAATAATCTCTAGAGGGACACTTACAACTAACAATCTTTGGAGGGATATTTACAACTAATAATCTCTGATGGATATTTACAACTAATAATATCTAGAGGGACATTTACAACTAATAATCTCTGGAGGGATATTTACAACTAATAATCTCTGGAGGGACATTTACAACTAATAATCTCTGGAGGGATATTTACAACTAATAATCTCTGGAGGGATATTTACAACTAATAATCTCTGGAGGGACATTTACAACTAATAATCTCTGGATGGATATTTACAACTAATAATATCTGGAGGGACATTTACAACTAATAATCTCTGGAGGGATATTTACAACTAATAATCTCTGGAGGGATATTTACAACTAATAATATCTGGAGGGACATTTACAACTAATAATCTCTGGAGGGACATTTACAACTAATAATATCTGGAGGGACATTTACAACTAATAATCTCTGGAGGGATATTTACAACTAATAATCTCTGGAGGGATATTTACAACTAATAATCTCTGGAGGGACATTTACAACTAATAATCTCTGGAGGGACATTTAGAACTAATAATATCTGGAGGGACATTTACAACTAATAATCTCTGGAGGGACATTTACAACTAATAATATCTGGAGGGACATTTACAACTAATAATCTCTAGAGGGATATTTACAACTAATAATATCTGGAGGGACATTTACAACTAATAATCTCTGGAGGGGCATTTACAATTAATAATCTCTGGAGGGACATTTACAACTAATAATCTCTAGAGGGATATTTACAACTAATAATCTCTGGAGGGACATTTACAACTAATAATCTCTGGAAGGATGTTTGCAACTAATAATATCTGGAGGGACATTTACATCTAATAATCTCTGGAGGGATATTTGCAACTAATAATATCTGGAGGGATATTTACAACTAATAATATCTGGAGGGACATTTACAACTAATAATCTCTGGAGGGACATTTACAACTAACAATCTCTGGAGGGGTATTTACAACTAATAATATCTGGAGGGATATTTACAACCAAGACTATGAAACTAGTGTTACCAAGAACTTCACTCTCACCTGAAACACACTCAGAGGTGGTGTGCCATATAAAGTGGTCTTCTCGCCAGCTGTTGGATGTGATGGTATGTGCCAGGGACTGTCTCACTTCAGGTGTAACTTTAGACAAGCCACATGCCACAGCTTGACAGGTCACCTGATTTGACAGAACCAGCAAAACACACATTTATCAAACTTCTCATTCATAACCATAACCACTAGGATAAACTTGCATGATGTGCTTGCCCCACACTTGTGTATTACTGAGACTTTTGTTGATTTTCTAATGTGTGTATTTCCAGGAAGAAAAAATTTACAATCTTCTTTTATTCCACATTAAAAGTGATTAAAAGAAGCTGTATCTTACAATTTAACAATTTTTGTGGGTTATTGAGTTATTGAGTTATTTGCGGGTCATCATCATTGCACTCCGAATATGTCCATAGGTGCTCAGATCCCCTCCTCAGCAATTCCCTCAGTGTCCAGCGACTGACGACTCCAGTTCTATGTTGGTTGATAAGTCTTCTTACACGGCCACCAAGTTTCTCATTTCTGGCTGTGCCCATCTTAACTCCCATTTCCATCATCCGAAGAAGCGACGTTGATCTGTGTTTGTCGAAGTCCTGTGCTCTTCCCACATCTCGGAGTGCATTGATGATGTCCGCCCGATCCATCGGTTGCCCATCCTTAATGACAGCGCAGCTAGCCAACCTGTCCGCTCTCTCATTTCCCCGTACTCCCGCATGTCCAGGGACATAGACAAAGGTGACCTTACGTATTTTGGATTTCTGCAACGACTCTACCCATTGCATGTGTACAAAGCCCGCCTCCACTTTTTTTATCATGCTCATCGAATCACTCAGTATACATGCGTGGATGTAGTCTTGTGACTCTAACCATTTGAATGCCTTGGTCACTGCCATCACCTCCATTGTCATGCTACTCGTGGTCATGGCGTATGCACCACTGTCTTCCTTGGCTATTCTGCCTGCCGAACGTGCTGTAAATGCCCATGCACTTCTTTCGTGTCGTCTTACAGATCCGTCTGTATAGATGACTGCATCTTTCTCATCGATGTTATCGCAGATGAGACCGTTGACCTCAGCATTAACCACGACCGGGTTCTGTTCCCTACTTTTCCTGTCGAGTGTGACAATACATGAGAAAGTCCCCTTGAATGACGTAGGCACCGGTATCCACTCCTCACCAACGCTGAGATTGGTAAGCCCACAGACCTGTTTGATGACATCTTCTGCTCGGCCCACCCATGATTTGCCTCTTTTTAGCCTGGTACCTTTCTCTGCGTTGAGCACGTGGTGCAATGGATGCTCTGTATCTGTACTAATCTTCAGGTATGCTCGTGCTCTCCAGATCTTGATTCTGTCATACATGGTTGGAAAGTCAAGAAGATACCTCATTGCCACACAGGGAGTGTCCCTCGTACATCCCAGGATAATGCGCATGGCTTCATTTTGTATTTTCTCCAGCCTATCAATTTGAGTCGTACTGACAGTAAGAATGGCCAGGGCATACTCGATTGGTGCGAGGACTAATCCCTGGAACAGAAGAGTAAGTAGCCTCTGCTCGATGTTGGCAGCTGCCATGACCTTCAAGGCGGCTAATCCTTTGCGAGATTTTGTTATCACATGGTCGACGTGGTCCCGAAAACACAGGCTGCGATCAAACTTAACTCCGAGGTATGTCATCAACTTGTCCCTGGTCACCTCATCAGCTCCCATTCGTACTACCGGTGTGGTCATATTAACGATATGATTGTTAAGGGAGAACCATGAAACTGATGCTTTATTAGGATTAACCAAGGCACCTGAAACCCCACACCAGGAAGAAATGCGATCGAGTTCGTCTTGCATTGTGGAGGCGATTCCCCATCTGTCTCTTCCCTGTCGATATACCAGAATATCATCAGCAAAAGTCATAGTTCTTCCCCTCCCATCCAGCTGTTGGGCCGTGATCATTATTGTGTACACATTAAATAGAACTGGTGACAATGGTGAGCCTTGTGGCAGCCCAGGACAAATGGATGTTGGCTCGGAAGACCAACTTCCACATCTGAGTATCACCTTCCTCTGAAACAGTGCCGTGGCGATCCATCTTATGAGGAAGGGGTTCACCGCCAGTTTGAGAAGCATATGCATGAGATATTCAAATGGTACCCTGTTGTATGCATCCTCCAGATCTATAGCAGCAGCACATGTCTCCTCTCATCTGTGGAAGCCTTCGAAGACGTCATAGGCAAATACTGCCGCATTGAGCCATGTCTCTTTGTTATATCTATAACCTCCGAGTGTGGATGGGAATACGCGTTTCTGTTCAAGGCGACACGTGAGGACACGGGCAATTTTTGTGGCTAAAATTGTAATATTACACCCCTTATAACTCTCAGATTTGCAATCTTTGATCTATTTTACGGCAAGCATTAATTACTAAAATATCATCCATACATAAATATTTACTCTAGCAACAAGTTGTTTGTTTTTGTGTGTCACAAACCCCTTTAATAAAATATCAATTTTAAGAATCATGAGAGTGTACTAGACTCAGGACAACTTCATCCATGATGAGAATGTACTAGACTCAGGACAACTTCATCCATGATGAGAATGTACTAGACTCAGGACAACTTCATCCATGATGAGAATGTACTAGACTCAGGACAACTTCATCCATGATGAGAATGTACTAGACTCAGGACAACTTCATACATGATGAGAGTGTACTAGACTCAGGACAACTTCATCCATGATGAGAATGTACTAGACTCAGGACAACTTCATCCATGATGAGAATGTACTAGACTCAGGACAACTTCATCCATGATGAGAATGTACTAGACTCAGGACAACTTCATCCATGATGAGAGTGTACTTAGACTCAGGACAACTTCATCCATGATGAGAATGTACTAGACTCAGGACAACTTCATACATGATGAGAATGTACTAGACTCAGGACAACTTCATACATGATGAGAATGTACTAGACTCAGGACAACTTCATCCATGATGAGAATGTACTAGACTCAGGACAACTTCATCCATGATGAGAATGTACTAGACTCAGGACAACTTCATCCATGATGAGAGTGTACTAGACTCAGGACAACTTCATCCATGATGAGAATGTACTAGACTCAGGACAATTTCATACATGATGAGAATGTACTAGACTCAGGACAACTTCATACATGATGAGAATGTACTAGACTCAGGACAACTTCATCCATGATGAGAATGTACTAGACTCAGGACAACTTCATCCATGATGAGAATGTATTAGACTCAGGACAACTTCATACATGATGAGAATGTACTAGACTCAGGACAACTTCATCCATGATGAGAATGTACTAGACTCAGGACAACTTCATCCATGATGAGAATGTACTAGACTCAGGATAACTTCATCCATGATGAGAGTGTACTAGACTCAGGACAACTTCATCCATGATGAGAGTGTACTAGACTCAGGACAACTTCATCCAGAAATGCTGCAAAATTTTCAAGTTTGGAATTAAAATACTATTTTGAGATGATAACAGCTGCGGCCCTAACACTCCAACACAGCTGTTTACACATGAGCCAGCCACAACTAAAAATATAAAATATTTTCAACTTGGCCAGTTTTATTGTCCCTTTTCAAACTTCTAAACCAAACAGTTCACTCTTCATCATCATCAAGTGCCATGCAGGTTGGTGTTGGTGATCATCTCTCTCCACATCACTTGACCCTTCATTCAAGTCATATTTTCAGTAGCTGATCTTTTATTATGTCATTTGGATACGTTGTTCAATATTTTTTCTTTTGGTTTTTCTCTGCTCTTCTTTCTATTTATTCTGCCTGTTATAATATTCTCAATGCCTTCTTTTTGCATTACATGCCAAATAAAGTCTTTTCTTTATGATTTTAATGATATTTCTGGTTTCTCCAGCTCGTTTTAAGCATTCTTCATTTGTAATTTTTGCTATCCACAGAATTTATAGTTTTCTTCTGATAAACCACATCTCAGCTGCCTCTAATGTTCTTTGTATTGTCTTGTTTATCATCCATAACTCACTTCCATATAGTAGAAAAGGTTTGATGTAGCACTTTAGGACACATCTTCTAACATTAATTGACAATGATTTGTTACATAGGACGTTTTTTATTCTATGGAATTCTGTCTTTGCTTGTCCTATTCTGCTTTTAATTTCTTCACTGCATCTCCCATCTGATGTTTTTATTGATTCCAGGTATTTAAATCTATACACTTGTTTCAGGATGTTTCCATTAATTTTACTTTACATTCTCGTGTGTTTGTTTTCTTTGATATTATCAGTTTCTGTCTTGTTGATGTTGAGGGTCAAGCCTTTTTGTTCACTTTCTGTCACAATTTCATCTAGTAGATTTTATAGATCTTGTTGGTGACACGAAGACTCTAAATATAAACCCTGCAGCCTGGGAAGAAATAGCTGCAGACAGCAATATTTGGAAACACACTCTAAAGCTTCAACTCAAAAAAGAAGCAGATTCAAATAGAAAGAGTATACACTGTGAAAGAAAAAAAAGAAATAACGTTTCTAGGGTGCAGCAAAATTCACGGTCAACTATGACTGACGAAGGCTACTACAAAGTTGTTATTGAGTTATTTGCGGGTCATCATCATTGCACTCCGAACATGTCCATAGGTGCTCAGATCCCCTCCTCAGCAATTCCCTCAGTGTCCAGCGACTGACGACTCCAGTTCTATGTTGATTGATAAGTCTTCTTACACGGCCACCAAGTTTCTCATTTCTGGCTGTGCTCATCTTAACTCCCATTTCCATCATCCGAAGAAGTGACGTTGATCTGTGTTTGTCGAAGTCCTGTGCTCTTCCCACATCTCGGAGGGCATTGATGATGTCCGCCCGATCCATCGGTTGCCCGTCCTCAACGACAGCGCAGCTAGCCAATCTGTCCACTCTCTCATTTCCCCGTACTCCCGCATGTTCAGGGACATAGACAAAGGTGACCTTACGTATTTTGGATTTCTGCAACGACTACAAAGTTGTTTAAATATATATATATACATGTATATTTAAAAGTAACACAAGGCAGAATTTGTGATAAATAAATGAAGGACTATGAGAGATGCAAGAAAGACAGACTTTAACCTCTTTGGTATTTTCTTTGGCAAATCTGACGAAGTGGTCCATCATTTTCTGTGATGACAAGCACCAAGGAGTCCAGAAGAACATGGCTGTGGGACAGTGACTGCTGTGGTTGGACATCAATGGTTTAAATTCACCGTCAAACACATCCAATAGGCTGCAGAAAGGAGGAGGTACTTCTTTTTGGAGCAGTCCCTGATTGGCCAGTTTCTTGGCACACTGTCTCTCATAGCGAATGGAGTCCTGGTACTTACAGCAGCCATAAGCAGGATACCTGAAGAGTAATTTAGTGACATGTGAACATTAGGCATGTTCATACTCTTGTACATAGGCATGTAGCCAGCAGTATAATATTTGACAGATTTTTACAGAATGAGTGGTTTATTCAAATATCTCACTGCAGTATCAAGATACAATTAATGATGGAGGTACAGTCAATGATGGAGGTACAACAAATGATGGAGATACAAACAATAATGAAAGCTCAAACAATGATGAAGGTATAATTAATGACAGAGATACAATCAATGATGAAGGTACAATTAATGACAGAGGTACAAACAATGATTGAGGTACAAACAATGATGGAAGTACAATTAATGACAGAGGTACACACAATGATGGAGGGTACAAACAATGATGAAAGTACAATTAATGATGGAGGTACAAATAATGATAAAGGTACAAACAATGATGAAGATACAATCTTCTCTTCTTAGCTTTCAGCCATTCAATGAACATGCATGTGTTGGTTGCTAGTTTATGGAACAGCAGTGATATCTGTGTTTTTCAGCCCAACACATCCATATTAGGTATGGCGAGACTTCCTTCACAACTTTTACCTGCACAGTGGTCATTATGATCTAATCTTTTTGACTTTTAACTGCCAGGGTTCTTTAATGTCCTCAAGTGCACTTCTTCTTCTTTTTTTCTTCAGCTTCCTGTAGAGCATATGTCTTCAACAAACACCCTCCAAGCATTTCTGTTTCTTGCCATTCTTTTAAGATCATTCCATGTCTGCCCCATCATCTTCATCTCTGCTTCCATCTGTCTTCTCCAAGAATTTCTTGGTCTTCCTCTTTGTCTTTTTCCATGGGGGGGTTCCAAAAAATGGCCACTTGTGTACTACTCTCAGTTGGCTTCCGAAGTGTGTGTCCTATCCAGTGCCATCATCTTCGCTGTATCTCTTTATCCACAAGTATTTGACTGGTACATTTCCGTAATTCTATGACAGTGATTTTGTCCTGCCATTTCCAACCTTTTATCCTGCGTAAGCATCCATTAATGAAGGAAAGTCAACTTGGAACCTCTTATTTTCTGCCATTTTCCGAGAGGGCAAGAGATCTCACTACCCAGAGACAAGAGAATGGTAAAATTATGAAAAAAGCATGGATTCATAGATACTGGGTGGCCTAGAGGTAAGACATTGGCCCCTGAATAAGAAGATCCCGGAGTCAAATCCCACCGCATGTAAATTTGGTTAAACTTGTATTTGAAGAAGATCTACGTTTTTGTGCTCAGGGCACTGGTGTTCAAAAGTGATATTAAGATATCTGACAATCCACTTAATTCATGACATTTTATCTCTCATATTAACATTTAGAATCTATGTTTGTTTATACAATTTAATAATTTCAGTAAGTAGAAGTGAAAGTAATATTTTTTTTGATTATTTCAATTTAGTTAAAAATGCATTCAAAGTTGAAACATATTTTTGCTGCTTGTAGCATCAATAGCAGTGAAGGTCATCAAACTATGCTATTGGCAATTGTTATTTTAGCAAATTTGCAAGATGAACTGAAACAACAGACAGGACACTGTGGTGACATTATATAAGCAACAATTGTTTTTATAGCTGCAAGGCGTTGGGGGGGGGGGGGAAGTTCTGAATGTAGGTTGGAAGCACCAGAATTTTTGTCAGAGGTGTTACAGTGTAACTGATCCAGGAAGGATAAAATGGCAATCAGAGGAAGAATGGAAGAAGAATATGACGAATATGAGAAGAAGAATAAGTTGTGGTTGGTGTAGAATAACAGACGAGACTTAGAATTAGTGATCGTAAATTAGTCCACAGAGCTCAGAGCGATGAGACTTAACAAACTAATGTAACAAGCTATGAGATTATGCAGGAGGTGATGGCAGGTGTTAAAAAATCTGAGTGCTGAAGCCCTCGATGGGTTTTCCACTGGCCCAGAGAGGTTACGTAAGGCAACGAAGAATAGTGTTGGACTCCGTATGAACAGGTGTTTGAGATTAGGCGGACTTAAACATCGGCACACCTGTGAGATCGCTGGATGGGCCCTGAAACATTCGGAGATAAGCAGCCAACAAGGTGATGTAATCCCAACCATACAGGATGATTCCAGATGCCAAGACATCTTATGATGTCCAGCGGTAGGAAACGCTCGAGTTCTCTCTGACTAGGAGATCAAAAGATAACGAGCCACAGAGTGGGAGATCAAAGTAAATTCGGAGGAAACTTAGGTTGGTCTAGGAGGCCAATGGCAGCTTGTTATAGGAGTGATTGACAGATGTTGTCAAGACTTCATGGTAATTGACAGGCAGTGGACAGATAAGCAGCCAATGGGTTGATAGTCTTAGCAAGTTCCCAAGGTAGACCATGCCTGTATCCAAGAATAGGCGTTGTCTTAACGGGAAAAAAAAAAATACCAGGGAAGACATTTTAGACACTTTTTGCCCATGAAGCTTTGGGGACACATCAGATAGAATATAATAGAGGAGATTAGATGCCTGCCTCAAGGCAGAAAGTAGGATTAGGAGTTCCCTCGAAGATTTTGGAAGTAACAGCAAGAATGTAAAGTCAGACTAATTTAGAAAACTGCTTCAGGCAGTAAGTTATGAGTGAGGTAGTTAAAGACAGTTCACTCAGAGACTTTGGGAGATATACATTTTGAAGTGAGGAATTAGAATTGTTTTGAGAAGTCATTAGTTGAACTGCAGAAATATCAGGATAGAACCTAGTAATTCTTAGAGAATGATCAATAGAGTTATTACAATAAATTATTTATCCGCATGAGAGATTTTCCTTAGAGATTGATCAATGGAGTTATTACAATAAATTATTTATCCGCATGAGAGATTTTCCTTAGAGATTGATCAATGGAGTTATTACAATAAATTATTTATCCGCATGAGAGATTTTCCTTAGAGATTGATCAATGGAGTTATTACAATAAATTATTTATCCGCATGAGAGATTTTCCTTAGAGATTGATCAATGGAGTTATTACAATAAATTATTTATCCGCATGAGAGATTTTCCTTAGAGATTGATCAATGGAGTTATTACAATAAATTATTTATCCGCATGAGAGATTTTCCTTAGAGATTGATCAATAGAGTTATTACAATAAATTATTTATCCGCATGAGAGATTTTCCTTAGAGATTGATCAATAGAGTTATTACAATAAATTATTTATCCGCATGAGAGATTTTCCTTAGAGATTGATCAATGGAGTTATTACAATAAATTATTTATCCGCATGAGAGATTTTCCTTAGAGATTGATCAATAGAGTTATTACAATAAATTATTTATCCGCATGAGAGATTTTCCTTAGAGATTGATCAATAGAGTTATTACAATAAATTATTTATCCGCATGAGAGATTTTCCTTAGAGATTCTATAACACCCTTATGGACCACAAGAGCAGAGATTGTGTGAATTGGACATAGAATTATAAGCTACCCACTATAGATTGTCAAAGAACTTTTGTACAATCACAGAAGTTACTTGTTATAAATACTGCCGATTGGCTCTACAAAGTAACGCTAAAGTTAACATAAGAATTTATAGAATTATAAAACATTGCTGATTGAGTTAGAATAGTATTGATATGCAATATGGAGATTATGAATAAAGACTGTTGTATCTTGTTACTACAATGATGAGTTATGTGTGTCCATCTACCGAATGAAAGTACTAATAACAAGATATACAAGGAATATATTGTCAATATCTATAGAACTCTGCAACAGAGGAAGGGCCACATTTGCATCATATTAAGGGTCTAATTTGTGTCAACATGACTTAGGTCATTTCATCTAAAAGGCATGTCCTGAACAGGCGTGTCGGAAGCTCCCGCACCGAGATCGAGTAACTCCCCCAGAACAGAGCCACGTGGTGAGACAAAATGCAGATCCTGTGCAAGGTCTGACAGTTGAAAGATTGTCAGACACAAGAGTCTAAGATTTCTGCCCTAAGTGCCATCTTCGGCTCAAAAGGACAAAAGACAGACAGACAGGGAGGCAGACAGACAGACAGGGAGGCAGACAGACAGGCAGGCAGACAAGGAGGCAGGCAGGCAGATATTGTTAAATAATAATATATAAGGGTATTATGCTGCTTGACTACACACCAGGGGCATCATGTTACTTGACAATACGGAAGGGGCAACATGTTACTTGACAATACAATAGGGCAACATGTTGACAATGTAGTAAGGACATCATGTTACTTGACAATACATTATGGGCATCATGTTATTTGACAATACGGTTCAAACATCATGTTACTTGACAATATAATAAGGGCAACATTTTATTTGACAATACAGTACGGGCATTATGTTACTTGACAATACAGTAGGGGCAACATGTTATTTGACAATACAATAGGGGCATTATGTTACTTGACAATACAGTAGGGGCAACATGTTACTTGACAATACAGTTGGGACATCATGATACTTGACAATACAGTAGGGACATCATGTTACTTGACAATGCAATATGGGCATCATGTTATTTGACAATACAGTAGGGGCAACATGTTACTTGACAATACAATATGGGCATAATGTTATTTGACAATTCAGTAGGGGCAACATATTACCTGACAATATAGTAAGGGAATCATGTTACTTGACATTACAGTTGGAACTTCATGTTCATCACAACTTACTTAGAATCCTTCCTGTGAATAATGTGATAACAGTAAAATGTGAATGGCTTGAAAGGTGTAGAGAGAGCTTCTACAACATTGGACTGGCCACTCACACCTTGTGGCTTCTCACTGGTTGCCACCATTGATAGATGGTAACTAGGCTGCTCTAGGCCAAGCTGTTGGATCAATATTAAGCAAAAGTAAATGCTAAAGTGACATAAAAATCTAGCATAATTTGTTGGTGGCATTTATTTCCTGCAAACCCCATTTCTGACAAACTTGCTGCCAACTTAAATTTTTTTCTAGTCATTTTCACCTCACAGATCTTTCTTTTGATGTAAGTCAGAACTCCTCTCCATGTCTTTCTTTGGAATAGTAAGTGATGAAGTTTCAATTTCTTTCACGGTGGTCAGCCATATTAATCTTTCATGTCGTGAATATGCCTCTTGTGTACCACACACTTTTGCTGTTTTCACTTTTGAGCCGTTAATAATTTCTGACTCTTCCTTGGAATGTGGATTTATAGAAGAATAGGAAGAACTTGATGGAAAGAAGAGCAAACAAATGATAAAGTCTTAAAACAACTATAAATGAAATGAGAACTACTAAAGAATTCAAACAAGGCAAATTAAATTTTTGGGGCATGTTAAAAGGCACAGCAGCTGACTAAAAGTAATCTTGGAAGGGAAAATATAAGATAAAATAGACAGGCAGACCAAAACTAACATGGACAAGTCAGCCTATGACAACCTGCACTATCAAAGCAAGAGATGGAGTGGAATGGCGCTCCATGGTAGCCAACCTTCGCTGTAGAGATGGCACACAATGATGATGATGGTTTTCACTTCAGAGTACTTTTGGGTCTCTGAGCACAGTCAGTTAACAGTTTAGAACTTTCTGTCAATATCAGTTACTGACTGTTTAATCTTTGTCATTTATCACTGTAGGATTATAGCAAGGTATTCAGAGTAGTAATAAGAATACATTGGGTGTTAATTGCTTAAAACAATTCTCAATAAAACCACAAACTGAGTTTTTATTTAAATATGAAAAAAGGTGAGTCATTTATCTGGATCAACTGAGTGGAAATCTGTTACTTGTTTCTATCCACAAAGGTTGGAATGTTTTTCTGCAGATATATTTTGAATTATTAACATTTAAAATGTGGACTATTTACTCTTAAAACTTCAAAACCTTTGATTTTTTAAACATTTATTTTGTAACTTGTTAATTTGAACTACTACATTTGATAAATGATTAATGACAAAATATTGCTGAAGTAGAAAGTAATTTTTATATTTAAAAAATATAAATAAATGGATCAAAAAGATAATATGAATATTTTTTCCACAAAATATTTTTCAAATCAATTAAAATATGACAGCATTCTCCAATTATAAATAATGAAATATATTGAACACAGTTCTTATTAAGCTCCACATGGTTACATGGACCTCAAATAATAAATGTGATTGACGCTCTCATAAATCTTGTCCCTTTCTGTGTGTATTTGGAAATCACCTCAGCTTCACCTCAGCATGCATGTTGCTCCTCACTACCTATACTCAATATCTGTACTCTGACAGTCCTCACCCCATCTTGCATATTGCCCTTCCTTACCTGAACTCTGACAGTCCTCACCCCAACTTGCATATTGTCCTTCCTTACCTGTACTCTGACAGTCCTCACCCCAACTTGCATATTGTCCTTCCTTACCTGTACTCTGACAGTCCTCACCCCAACTTGCATATTGTCCTTCCTTACCTGTACTCTGACAGTCCTCACCCCAACTTGCATATTGTCCTTCCTTACCTGTACTCTGACAGTCCTCACCCCAATTTGCATATTGCCCTTCCTTACCTGTACTCTGACAGTCCTCACCCCAACTTGCATATTGTCCTTCCTTACCTGTACTCTGACAGTCCTCACCCCAACTTGCATATTGTCCTTCCTTACCTGTACTCTGACAGTCCTCACCCCAACTTGCATATTGTCCTTCCTTACCTGTACTCTGACAGTCCTCACCCCAACTTGCATATTGCCTTTCCTTACCTGTACTCTGACAGTCCTCACCCCAACTTGCATATTGTCCTTCTTTACCTGTACTCTGACAGTCCTCACCCCAACTTGCATATTGTCCTTCCTTACCTGTAATCTGACAGTCCTCACCCTAACTTGCATATTGTCCTTCCTTACCTGTACTCTGACAGTCCTCACCCCAACTTGCATATTGCCCTTCCTTACCTGTACTCTGACAGTCCTCACCCCAACTTGCATATTGTCCTTCCTTACCTGTACTCTGACAGTCCTCACCCCAACTTGCATATTGCCTTTCCTTACCTGTACTCTGACAGTCCTCACCCCAACTTGCATATTGCCTTTTCTTACCTGTACTCTGACAGTCCTCACCCCAACTTGCATAATGTCCTTCCTTACCTGTACTCTGACAGTCCTCACCCAACTTGCATATTGCCTTTCCTTACCTGTACTCTGACAGTCCTCACCCCAACTTGCATATTGCCCTTCCTTACCTGTACTCTGACAGTCCTCACCCCAACTTGCATAATGTCCTTCCTTACCTGTACTCTGACAGTCCTCACCCCAACTTGCATATTGCCTTTCCTTACCTGTACTCTGACAGTCCTCACCCCAACTTGCATATTGCCCTTCCTTACCTGTACTCTGACAGTCCTCACCCCAACTTGCATATTGTCCTTCCTTACCTGTACTCTGACAGTCCTCACCCCATCTTGCATATTGCCCTTCCTTACCTGAACTCTGACAGTCCTCACCCCAACTTGCATATTGTCCTTCCTTACCTGTACTCTGACAGTCCTCACCCCAACTTGCATATTGTCCTTCCTTACCTGTACTCTGACAGTCCTCACCCCAACTTGCATATTGTCCTTCCTTACCTGTACTCTGACAGTCCTCACCCCAACTTGCATATTGCCCTTCCTTACCTGTACTCTGACAGTCCTCACCCCAATTTGCATATTGCCCTTCCTTACCTGTACTCTGACAGTCCTCACCCCAACTTGCATATTGTCCTTCCTTACCTGTACTCTGACAGTCCTCACCCAATTTGCATATTGCCCTTCCTTACCTGTACTCTGACAGTCCTCACCCAATTTGCATATTGTCCTTCCTTACCTGTACTCTGACAGCCCTCACCCAATTTGCATATTGCCCTTCTTTACCTGTACTCCGACAGTCCTCACCCCAATTTGCATATTGCCCCTCCTTACCTGTACTCTGACAGCCCTCACCCCAACTTGCATATTGCCCTTCCTTACCTGTACTCTGACAGTCCTCACCCCTACTCGCAAATTGACTTTCCTTACCTGTACTCTGACAGTCCTCACCCCAACTTGTATATTGCCCTTCCTTACCTGTACTCTGATTGTCCTCACCTAAACTTGCATATTGCCCTTCCTTACCTGTACTCTGACAGTCCTCACCCCAACTTGCATATTGCCCTTACTTACCTGTACTTTGACAGTCCTCACCCCAATTTGCTTATTGTCCTTCCTTACCTGTACTCTGACAGTCCTCACCCCAACTTGCATATTGCCCTTCCTTACCTGTACTTTGACAGTCCTCACCCCAACTTGCGTATTGTCCTTCCTTACCTGTACTCTGACAGTCCTCACGCCAGCATGCATGACACTCCCATATTGCTTGCCATCAATCAGGAGCTTGAAGCCAGACAGCTGAATATCAGAGCTGGTCTGGACACACTGCCAACTCACATGAGCAGTCAGCTGACCTGTGTAGCTCTCCAGCACACTGAAGCAGTCCTCCAGCAATTCTTCTATACGAGTCAGGTTCTGAGCTCCAACAACAACATCCTAATGAAACCACATCAAATATTACTTCCTCACATGAACTTATAACACAGTAATAGTTTTACGCAACGCTTACTTTGTTCACAGAAAGTTACAACACAGTAACAGTTATACACAATACTTACTTTGTTCACATAAAGTTACAACACAGTAACAGTTATACACAACACTTACTTTGTTTACATAAAGTTACAACACAGTAACAGTTATACACAACACTTACTTTGTTTACATAAAGTTACAACACAGTAACAGTCATACACAACACTTACTTTGTTTAGATAAAGTTACAACACAGTAACAGTTATACACAACACTTACTTTGTTTACATAAAGTTACAACACAGTAACATTTATACACAACACTTACTTTGTTTACATAAAGTTACAACATAGTAACATTTATACACAACACTTACTTTGTTTACATAAAGTTACAACATAGTAACAGTCATACACAACACTTACTTTGTTTACATAAAGTTACAACACAGTAACAGTCATACACAACACTTACTTTGTTTACATAAAGTTACAACATAGTAACATTTATACACAACACTTACTTTGTTTACATAAAGTTACAACATAGTAACATTTATACACAACACTTACTTTGTTTACATAAAGTTACAACACAGTAACAGTCATACACAACACTTACTTTGTTTACATAAAGTTACAACATAGTAACATTTATACACAACACTTACTTTGTTTACATAAAGTTACAATACAGTAACAGTTTTACACAATTACTTTGTTTACATAAAGTTACAACATAGTAACATTTATACACAACACTTACTTTGTTTACATAAAGTTACAATACAGTAACAGTTTTATACAACACATACTTTGTTCACAGTTATTTTCAAGCAAAATACAAAGATTTAAATACAATCAACATGAAGGTTCACCTCATTTTTTTCTGCTTTTAGTGGATGTGATAAGGCTCCAATCTTCTTCAACTTGTGGCCTACCAGGCGAATCAGCCTGGGAAGCAGTGAAGTACATATCATGATGACTTGGTGAAGTACATGCCATGATGATTTGATGAAATATATGCCATGAAGATTTGATGAAATACATGCCATGATGATTTAGTGAATACATGCCATGATGACTTGGTGAAATACATGCTATGATGATTTAGTGAATACATGCCATGGTGACTTGGTGAAATACATGCCATGATGACTTTGTGAAATACATGCTATGATGACTTGATGAAATACATGCTATGATGACTTGATGAAATACATGCTATGATGACTTTGTGAAATATATGCCATGATGACTTGATGAAATACATGCTATGATGACTTGATGAAATACATGCTATGATGACTTGATGAATACATGCCATGATGACTTTGTGAAATACATGCTATGATGACTTGATGAAATACATGCTATGATGACTTGATGAAATACATGCTATGATGACTTGATGAATACATGCCATGATGACTTTGTGAAATACATGCTATGATGACTTGATGAAATACATGCCATGATGACTTGGTGAAATACATGCTATGACTTGATGAAATACATGCCATGATGACTTGGTGAAATACATGCTATGATGACTTGATGAAATACATGCCATGATGACTTGATGAAATACATGCTATGATGACTTGATGAAATACATGCCATGATGACTTGATGAAATACATGCTATGATGACTTGATGAAATACATGCTATGATGACTTGGTGAAATACATGCTATGATGACTTGATGAAATACATGCCATGATGACTTGATGAAATACATGCCATGATGACTTTGTGAAATACATGCTATGATGACTTGATGAAATACATGCTAAGACGACTTGGTGAAATACATGCCATGATGACTTGGTGAAATACATGCCATGATGACTTGATGAAATACATGCCATGATGACTTCATGAAATACATGCCATGATGACTTGATGAAATACATGCCATGATGACTTTGTGAAATACATGCCATGATGACTTGATGAAATACATGCCATGATGACTTGATGAAATACATGCCATGATGACTTCTTATTTAATGACATAATTGTATAAAGTGTGATAGGAATCAGGTAAAGCCAACAATGGAGGTGGTCGGAGAACAACATAAAATAGTGGATAAGTCTTGGTTTGCTGACTCTTAGACCTCAAGTAGTTGTGGATGATAGAATCGCTTTCTGTAAGAGAGAGAGGGGGAGAGAGAGAGAGGGGAGAGGGGTTATTGATGGTTGCAGATAAACATACTCCAAGAACACTCTGAGATTAAAGGGGGATGATTGAGTGAGCAAATGATTTCTAAAATGTCTCAGAGAAAACATACAAATTTGTAACATGATTTTAGAATTATAACAACAAGTAAAGTTATTACAGTTTTCTGACAACTCACCATCTTTAAAAGTGATTAAGAAAATGTTCTGTCCATGCCTTGACTGGCAGCATTGAGAAAATAGTGTTATAACGCCCATATTTTTCAATGACCAGTTACACATTTTTGGGTGATATGTCATGTTGGTATCATGCCAGGTGACCTTTACTTCCCAGAAAAATCTCTGGTAGGCCTATTCAATTTTTGTAGATTGGGTGAACGCAGAAGATGCGCTAGTTAGAAAAAGAATAGCTACCTCTAGGTCCTAGACTTTAAAAATGTGTGGTTAAGTATAAATGGAATGTTGTTATTGAAAGATTTGCTGGCTTTTTGTTCTATTTATGTACACACCTGGTTAGGAAGATTCTTCAGTTTGGTAAGATTGCTGTCCTAGGATACACAACTCTGATTAAAGACAATTATCAAGAACCAATGATTAGGTAATTAGGTAGTTGATACTTAGTACAAAACACAAAGCTTGATATGAAGACCAAGAAGAAGAAGAAAAAGAAGAAGATACATAAACAAGAGCTCTCTAGGTATGAGGGTGATAAAAGTTTGTAACCATTTACCTGTCTCTCTTGTTGACAAGGTCACACGTGAACTTTTCAACCAGTCTCCTCTCTTCAAGACCCACAAGAGTGACTGTGATTTGTGGTGGGTCAGGGGATATTGATGGCTGCAAATGGATGACCTCTGACCTAATGACATTATCTGAGCCATACACCTGAAAAGGACAATAAAAGAATGTTTTATCTGGGGAATTAAAGCCTACTTAATGTGTGGTAAAGACACAAGTGCTCTCTTAAATAAATCTTGTGACACAAATGAAATGAAAACCTTTACATCTCTGTGAAGTTATATTGAATTTTTGCTTTTCTTTCTTCAGCTGTTCTGTCATAAGTGATGCTGTTGTCTTGAGCCTGGTCTAACATCTATCTTCTCCCACATTTACTTGATCATTACTCGTCTTTTTTCATCCAACCTTGAACGGGCAGTACGGTGTCATAAAAATGTGATTCACGGATAGGTGACGCAATCTAGGGTTAACCTCTAAATATTGAATCTTATTTACCATGTGGTCTCTAACACTTTACACTCTAATTGTACTTGATGCTAAGGAACGGAGTAATCTGAACTTTCTCATATTCTTCATTTAATTAACATGTATAGATTTGTTTCATGAAAAGAGAAAAATGAGAGACTTAAAAGCCTGCTTAAATACTTTCTTACATTACTTACATGAACTTCTAGGTAGACTGAGTAGCTTCCCTTTTTCAAGCTTTGAAACTCTCCTTCCCTGGCAGTTGCATGTAGTGGGCCAAGAATCTGCACTGTTTTCTCTGTACCATCTTCCTTACAGTACAACTGCAAGGCATAGAAAATAACAAACAGTCAACAGTAGCTTCTCATCTCTACGCATCTTGGTGCATCTTGATGCCTTTACAGTCACTGAATCAACTTTATGCATCATCCATTACTGCTAACGCTCAATCCAATACTTATTACTAATTAAATGAAGCATAAAAGTTGCTTATTGTGTATCTCTTAATATTTAGCTGTCATTTCATTGGTCTGGACCTCTCATAAACCATGAAAAATCTCAGGCAAGATAAACAATGAACAGTCTTTGAAAAAGATATAACAGTGAAAGATATAACAGTGAAAGATATAACAGTGAAAGATAAAAGAGTGAAAGGTATTACAGTGAAAAATATAACAGTGAAAGATATAGCAGTGAAAGGTATTACAGTGAAAGATATAACATTGAAAGATATAACAGTGAATGATATAACAGTGAACGATCTTAGATTGGATAAAAGTGAGTAATCTCAGATAATATATAACAATTAATAATCTCAGATAAAACAGTGAGTCATCTCAGATAAGATATACAGTGGGTAATCTCCAATAATATAAAAACGTTAGTAATTTCAGATAAGATATAATAGTGAGTAATCTCAGATAAAACAATGAATAATCTAAATGAATGAATAAGCTAAAATCATGAATAATCTCAAATGAGATTTTAGATCCTCTATAATAAAGCTCTTTGACTTGTCCATGTTCACTACTGAAGCCAACAGAGAGTATTACATAACAGGCCCTTTTTTGGAATCCCCAGGGGAAAAGACAAAGAGGAAGACTAAGGAATTCTTGGACAGACAGATAGAAGCAGAGATGAAGATGATGGGGAAGACATGGAATGATCTTAAAAGAATGGTAAAAATCAGAACGATTTGGAAAGTGTTTGTTGAAGACCTATGCTCCACAGGGAGCTAAAAAAGTAGTAGTAGTAGTAGTAGTAGTAGTAGTAGTAGTAGTAGTAGTAGTAGTATAATAAAGCTGATTTATTCATATATATATCTTTCAAGTAGACCTGCTGTTGGGAGCTGAAGGCTGATTGGCTTTAACCAGTTCTGTGCCAATCAGACGGAAGATGCTGCTATTTCTGATAGGGTCATGTGTGGTCATTATTACCATTCACCCCCATCCCCTCCCTCCCCAACTAACTCTTGATATGTTCAGCAATGGCTGAAGCTGGTTTCATTAGTTTATAATCTAGCCAGCACCAGTGCTGCCACCTTGGCCTGGTTGGTCTAGAGGTAAGACATCAGCCTCTGGAAAAGAAGGTCTTAGGTTCGATTTCCACCAGAAATTTAATTACATAAAAAAAAAAAAATCGAATCAATGGTTTCTTCATGACTTTACCATCCCTGGCTGCTAGGTAGTGAGATTTGATGTCTAGTTCTCTCAGATAATGGCAAAAATCAGGAGGTATTGTATGCATTCTGCACATGTTAAACAACTCATGGCAGTTGGAAATCAGCAGTAAAAAAAAATGGCTGCTGCCCATGCAACATTGATAGGAAAAAATGTACCCAAAAATAGTTAAAACTCTCAGCAGTAAAAATATGAGTGACCTCTGAAGACAGAGAATATATGCCTCTATGGTAGGGGACAATTGAGCACACAGCTGCTGGTGTGAAAAATAGGAACTAGTGATATTCATTCAAAATTCAGTCCCAGGGAACTTTGCTAAGAACATCTTCATTACTCTTCTTAGCTGTCCAAGGTACTTTCAACATTCTTCTGTAAAATCACATTTCTACAGACTCCAGTGATTTTCTTGTCTGTTGTCCATGATTCACATCCATATGTTAAGACTGGCTCTACATAACATTTAAGAACTCTCTTTCTTGTTTCTATTGTCAAAAATGGATTGCATATTATCTTCCTCATTTTTTGGAAAGCTGCTTTTTGAAATTTGTTAGATAAACTTTAATCAATTTTCTTGCTGTTGTTTCAAATATAAAAAAATTCTGAAAAACGTCATGGCTGCAGCATAGTAAACCCCTTGATAGCAAATACGTTATTGATCTCAGTCCTTCAATGGTTGTGTTAGTTTGACTCTTCCCATGAGTTGCTCTTTAGAGATTTCACCTTCTCATTGTTGGTGTCTGTTTAATTTGTTCCATAAGTTGTTCATTATTGACCTTATCATGTTAGAGTGTGCCCTGTTTTTGGGCTGCTGCTGTTTATTTGGTTCTACTCAAGACGATCACATCATCATCATGACCTCAACATATTGTTACAGTTCTTCATATTACATTGTATTAATCACACAAGCAAATATTTATTAAAATCTACATTTCCTAAATGCTTTTCTGTTGTACCCATGATTCTGAGTCACACAACAATGTTTGAAGATTTAATTTGAAGATTCTATCACCTGCTAGATGACAATAAGCTGTAGGGAAGTAGACCCGTTCTAGTAGACACATTCTATCAGACTAACTCACCATAAAATGTTTGATCTTTAGACCATCTGTGAGGTAAGGATCATCCCACCCCACATGAACAGTTGAGCTACTGATAGAGGGGAGATGTTTGATGACTGGTGCTTTTGAGCCAGGCCAAACAACAACCAGAGGTTCCGAAGGCTTGCTACTCATTTTGTCATCTGAAGTCAGAGCCTGTGAGCACAGATCATGTGATATTATATGCACAACATTGTCACAATGGTAAATCTTGTCACTTCTCTTCACTGTCTATTTGCACAACATTGTCACAATGGTAAATGTTGTCACTTCTTATCACTGTCTATTTGCAAAACATTGTCACAATGGTAAATCTTGCCACTTCTGCTCACTGTCTATTTGCACAACAATGTCACAATGGTAAATCTTGTCACTTCTCTTCACTGTCTGTATGCACAACATTGTCACAATGATACATTTTGTCACTTCTCTTCACTGACTATTTACACAAATTTGTCACAGTGATAATTCTTGTCACTTCTGTTGACAACCTAATTGTTGTAAACAATGATAGGACCAAGAAATTTGTAATGGAGAACACAACTAAATTCATGCCATCTAAAAAAAACCCATCTTATTCCAATGCAATTTCTGATTGGCTTATTTATGAAGCTTGATAATGTATAACATAAAAAAGTGGAGCAATCATTTCTATTATACATATACTTGTATGTGTGTATAAATATAGCCACTGATAAGATCCTCACATGGGCATAAAGGAAGAAAAAGTGGCCATTGACAAGATCCTCATGTGGGCATAAAGTATGAAAAAGTAGCCATTGACAAGATTCTCACACAAGCACTAATGTAATGCCTCTCAAGGCCTACTGGATGCCACCATTTAGAAGATTAAACAATTGCTTCATATGTGTTCATCACATGAAAGACCAATGAAGAAGTGCTTAACTTTTGCAGGAGCATTATCCAACACATCAGTTGAAGCAAACTTTGGGACCATAAACCAACACATTGGCTCGGAAGGGCTACGATTAAATATTTTAAAGTAAAGTGGTGATTTCATATTTATATCACCAATACTTGTATTTGCTAAGTAGAAGAAGCTTTATAATCACTTCCTGTCAGTTAGCACATGGTGTTTGCTGTGTAGATATTCAATAATTGTCCATGTAAATGTGTGTTTATTTCTGACAAATACAGGCCCCACCCACTACTACTATTTCTTATGCATAATTTCATTATTTGTGGATGTCAATGCATCAAGTAAAGTGTATTTTGAAGAACTTTGGATTACTTTGTATCAAATTTCAAGAAGAATGGATAGCGGCAGTGTGACATGTCTAGTCATGAGAAAAGACAGCTATGTGATATACAATATTATGAATTGAAAATTATTCTGTATTTGAATATTTTATACTATTTATAATAAATAATATATTTTTTCCTCCAGATATCATCAATATATTGCTATTTTAATTTTCTTCAACCATTTTCCTTTCCGGTGATGTATAACATGTACCATATTTAATTTTATTATTGTGCGAAATTGTAAAATGAAAAAGATGTTATGGAGCTTTTCTAAATTGAAAATTAATCTCATCTAAACATAAAGAAAACCTAAAAACAATTGAAGTCCAGAGAGAGTTAAGTAAGTCAGTGCACAGGAACAGTCACAGCACATTGTGATAACATGCAAAATAAATGGGGACAAATGCAGTGAACAACAAAGAAAGATGATACTGAATGCTATTTTTAACGATAATGATCAGTGATAAACCAGGGTTAAATTAATATGACAAGCAGACTTCAGAAGAATGCCAAGTTTCACATAATGTATGTGAAAGAATGAAACCTGGTACCAAGCTGAATGTTATTTAAATGTGAACATAGACATAAGCATGCAAGGTACTGCCATCTGTAAAAGAAGAAAAATACTTTTTGTGCTGCCATCTAATGAAACCCATAGAACTTGCATTTAGTACCATGTTTCCCTAATTTTAAAATTAGGTCACATTTTTATTTTATAATGAAATCTTCATCCCAACTTTGTGCTTCCAAAGCCAGTTCTGGACCCTAGATGCAAAACAATAAGAAAAATAACCTCTTCTGAGATGAAATGTGTTAGACGAATAACAGGAAACAACCTGAGAGATAAGATCAGAAATGAAGAACTGAGAAAAATGCTAGAAATAACACTAGCCATAGGATAAATAAAGAACAAAACAGATAAAATGATTTGGCCATGTGACAAAGCAGAAAGATCACAACAAGCCTTCAATAAATGTTGTGAGAACACCAGACCCAAGGCCCAACCATGAAAAAGATGGATTGATGGAATATTAAAAACACTAGGTAACATAACAGCAGCAGAGGTGAACAGAAATACAAAGACCGCACATTTTATCTTCCCTCAACGCTGAAAGGCAAATGAGGAAGGAAAGAAGAAGAAGTTTATCTTCTATTAACAAATACTGTAGAAGAAGGCAAAAAGCCACCCAAAATTGGTTTTGTGGGCCTGGCCTGCAGGCTGTGAACTGGACAACATTTATCAACTTGCCTGTACTTGGAAGACATATTCACGGCAAGACTTTCCCTGAGTATATGTGTAGCTGAGCTGATCTGTGTTCAGCACTGCTTCAACGATGCCATTCACATACACTTTGTAGCCTGTGATCAGTGCATCACCGTACGTGGTGGGTTTCTCCCACTGGACAGCAATGTAGTTGAAATTACAGGCCCTGAAACAATAATATCAGGACTCAAGAGTGCCATCTGTTTCAATTGCTAAGTTTCTTATGTCACGATGATGTGTTTTAAAAATACATGATGTATTTTTAAAATAAGGAGATGGAAAGATCTAATGATTTAGTTACTGAAATATGTTATATACTATACCAAGCCAAGCTGAATCCACTTAGTAGCTGTTATGGTAATAATAAATGCATTGTTTGTCAAGTTCTTGCCAAGCATACTCATTGCTTGTCAGAAATTACAATAATACACCAGATGGTCAGAACAGTTTTATGCTAGTTATTGTCACTGCTCAAACTAGTATTTAAAATAGCAACAAAATAAATGATAAATAATACATCCCTGTCATTCTTCTGTTATCAATGCCAAACTTAGGTTCATATCTGAAGGCACAAGAAAACAGAACACAACAAGTGAGGTGCCTGAGAACTAAAACCAATAAAAAAATTACAAAATTAAAAATGATGAAACAATGTAAATTCTTTGAACCGCACCTTACATTAAGATCTTTGATTACTTTTATTGCCAGTTGTGTGGGATAAATGTTCTTTGGTATTAAGAAATATGAATGAATTCAAGATAAGCACAAAAGTAAGGGAAATGACAAAGTATTCAATAATATCATCTATAATTAAGAAAAGAGACTGGGTAAATGTTGGCCATGTGATGAGAAGAGACAATAAGAGAATGGCAAAGCAAATCACCAAGTGGAAAACAGAGGGCAAAAGAAAAAAAGATTGGCCTAAAGAAACATTAAGAATAACACTGATGTCAGAGGCAATACATGTGGTGGTCAGCTCCCTTGCCAACATTAAGAGACTTGCTCAGAATAGAAATGTGAGGCAAGATACAAAAATAGGAATGTGAGGCAAGATACAAGGCAGACCCTATGCAATGCTTAATAGCAAAGATCGTCGGACATGGAGAGTCTAGAATTTCTGTCCTATGTGGCATCTTCAGCTCAAAAAGACAGACAAACAGACAGACTGGTCACATAGGCAGACAGACAGTCTTAGAAATGACAGGACAATTCTGAAAGTGATCCAAGCTATGAACATGAAAAGCTGACAGTGATATACGAAGGGTGAAGGGTTTCTTACCTGGCAGAAAATTGTGGAACATTGGGTGGAGGGTTTCTTACCTGACAAACAATTATGGAACATTGGGTGGAGGGTTTCTTACCTGACAAACAATTATGGAACATTGGGTGGAGGGTTTCTTACCTGACAGAACAATTGTGGAACATTGGGTGGAGGGTTTCTTACCTGACAAACAATTGTGGAACATTGGGTGAAGGGTTTCTTACCTGATAGACAATTATGGAACATTGGGTGGAGGGTTTCTTACCTGACAGACAATTATGGAACATTGGGTGGAGGGTTTCTTACCTGACAAACAATTGTGGAACATTGGGTGGAGGGTTTCTTACCTGACAGACAATTGTGGAACATTGGGTGGAGGGTTTCTTACCTGACAGAACAATTGTGGAACATTGGGTGGAGGGTTTCTTACCTGACAAACAATTGTGGAACATTGGGTGAAGGGTTTCTTACCTGACAAACAATTATGGAACATTGGGTGAAGGATTTCTTACCTGATAGACAATTATGGAACATTGGGTGGAGGGTTTCTTACCTGACAGACAATTATGGAACATTGGGTGAAGGATTTCTTACCTGACAGACAATTATGGAACATTGGGTGGAGGGTTTCTTACCTGACAAACAATTGTGGAACATTGGGTGGAGGGTTTCTTACCTGACAGACAATTGTGGAACATTGGGTGGAGGGTTTCTTACCTGACAGACAATTGTGGAACATTGGGTGGAGGGTTTCTTACCTGACAGAACAATTGTGGAACATTGGGTGGAGGGTTTCTTACCTGACAGAACAATTGTGGAACATTGAGTGGAGGGTTTCTTACCTGACAGACAATTATGGAACATTGGGTGGAGGGTTTCTTACCTAACAGACAATTGTGGAACATTGGGTGAAGGGTTTCTTACCTGACAGACAATTGTGGAACATTGGGTGAAGGATTTCTTACCTGACAGACAATTGTGGAACATTTGGTGGAGGGTTTCTTACCTGACAGACAATTGTGGAACATTAGGTGGAGGGTTTCTTACCTTACCTGACAGACAATTGTGGAACATTGGGTGAAGGGTTTCTTACCTGACAGACAATTGTGGAACATTGGGTGAAGGATTTCTTACCTGACAGACAATTGTGGAACATTGGGTGAAGGGTTTCTTACCTGACAGACAATTGTGGAACATTGGGTGAAGGGTTTCTTACCTGACAGACAATTGTGGAACATTGGGTGAAGGGTTTCTTACCTGACAGACAATTGTGGAACATTGGCTGAAGGGTTTCTTACCTGATAGACAATTGTGGAACATTGGGTGGAGGGATTTTTACCTGACAGACAATTGTGGAACATTGAGTGGAGGGTTTCTTACCTGACAGACAATTATGGAACATTGGATGGAGGGATTCTTACCTGACAGACAATTATGGAACATTGAGTGGAGGGTTTCTTACCTGACAGACAATTGTGGAACATTGGGTGGAGGGATTCTTACCTGACAGACAATTATGGAACATTGAGTGGAGGGTTCTTACCTGACAGACAATTGTGGAACATTGGGTGAGGGATTCTTACCTGACAGACAATTATGGAACATTGGGTGGAGGATTCTTACCTGACAGACAATTGTGGAACATTGAGTGGAGGGTTTCTTACCTGATAGACAATTGTGGAACATTGGGTGGAGGGATTTTACCTGACAGACAATTGTGGAACATTGAGTGGAGGGTTTCTTACCTGACAGACAATTATGGAACATTGGGTGAGGGATTCTTACCTGACAGACAATTATGGAACATTGAGTGGAGGGTTTCTTACCTGACAGACAATTGTGAAACATTGGGTGGAGGGTTTCTTACCTGACAGACAATTATGGAACATTGAGTGGAGGGTTTCTTACCTGACAGACAATTGTGGAACATTGGGTGGAGGGATTCTTACCTGATAGACAATTGTGGAACATTGGGTGGAGGGATTCTTACCTGATAGACAATTGTGGAACATTGGGTGGAGGAATTTACCTGACAGACTATTGTGGAACATTGGGTGGAGGGTTTCTTACCTGACAGACAATTATGGAACATTGGGTGGAGGGTTTCTACTTACCTGACAGACAATTATGGAACATTGGGTGGAGGGTTTCTTACCTTACCTGACAGACAATTATGGAACATTGGGTGGAGGGTTTCTACCTTACCTGACAGACAATTATGGAACATTGGGTGGAGGGTTTCTTACCTGACAGACAATTGTGGAACATTGGGTGAAGGTTTTCTTACCTTACAGACAATTGTGGAACATTGAGTGGAATGTTTCTTACCTGACAGACAATTGTGGAGCATCAGGTGGAGCAGATGTTTGAATCGTCAGCTGCTTGGATTTCTCTAATACTTGTCCATCAATACTGTAAGCAACTAATCTAACAAAGTGGGTTGTTCCTGGAAGACATTTGTTTATGACACAGTTGGAATCTCTCTCTGAAAGTTTCACTTCTCTTAGCTGCAATACAAAGAGAGTTTGACTACATGAAGATATACAACTATACAAAACTTATAGGAAAAAACCTGTTGGAAATATGACATACAAAAAACCAAAACCATAAAAATACAAAGTAAATAACTCTATTGTAAATGACAACAAAAATATATTCTCAAAGATAGCTAATGCAGTTTACAATCAGTAACATCAAAGTTAACTTTTTAAATAATGTATCACCATATACAAATATAGATGCCTTTGAGATAAAATATAACCAGGGCTGTACATTAGTATGTGGGGAATCAGAACAATTACAATTCCAACTGCTGCTTGTGAGGTCGATACTGATGATGAACTACAAGACATAAAGTGAAGTAGGGCCTTTTTGGAAGCAGTAAAACATTACAGAAGATTATAAACAAACCATTAGAATGATTGTTGAAAAATGCCAGTGTAAAAGATGTCTCAAAGTAAACTTAACATTTGATGTAGCAAAAGAACAAGAATGAAAACATTTACCTCTAAAGAGAGATCTAATCTCAAGGTACCCTGAATTCTCCCTGGATAAAAGTGAGAGATCTAATCTCAAGGCACCCTGAATTCTTCCTGGATAGAAGTGAGAGAACTAATCTCAAGGTACCTGAATTCCTCCTGGATAGAAGTGAGAGAACTAATCTCAAGGTACCCTGAATTCCCAATAGGTAGAAGTGAGAGAACTAATCTAAAGGTACCCTGAATTCCTCCTGGATAGAAGTGAGAGAACTAATCTCAAGGTACCCTGAATTCCCAATGGATAAAAGTGAGAGATCTAATCTCAAGGCACCCTGAATTCCTCCTGGATAGAAGTGAGAGAACTAATCTCAAGGTACCCTGAATTCCTCCTGGATAGAAGTGAGAGAACTAATCTCAAGGTACCCTGAATTCCCAATAGGTAGAAGTGAGAGAACTAATCTAAAGGTACCCTGAATTCCTCCTGGATAGAAGTGAGAGAACTAATCTCAAGGTATCCTGAATTCCCAATGGATAGAAGTGAGAGAACTAATCTCAAGGTACCCTGAATTCCCAATGGATAGAACTAATCTCAAGTACCCTGAATTCCCAATGGATAAAGGTGAGAGAACTAATCTCAAGGTACCCTGAATTCCCAATGGATAAAGGTGAGAGAACTAATCTCAAAGTAAGTAAAGTATCCCCATCACGCCAAGTGGCGTATAGGGAATATGGTGTTAGTGACCATAAATTTTACAGACCCTCGGCACATGATTTTTGGGGTAATGTGGTTGGTATTACGCCCGTGCCACTTTACTTTCCCAGAAAAAATTCTGGTACCCATCAAAGGCTGGGTGAATCAGAGGCCGTCTTTGAGATAGAATCCTACCTCTTGTCCTTTGTAGTCCAGTTCACTAAACACTGAGCTATCGCGGCTCCCAACTAAACTCAAGGTACCCTGAATTCTCCTTGGTTAGAACTTAAAAAAAAAAGCCAATAATTAACTCTTTCAGAACTATTATTTGAAATGTCGGTTCCATAAAAAAGTGTTATTTCTAACCATTATCTGAAAATTCAGCTCTGACAAGTCTAGCTTAATATTTGTTTAATTTTCACTGATTTTTTGTTTTTATTTCACCCAATACTTGTTTTACAGATGTAGGAGAGTTCTCACTTCCTGTTAAACTGCATGTTTTCAGAGTTTGAAAGTTAGAAAATTGTTAATTTATATTCATTGGTTTTTTTTTTCTCAAATTTCTGTCACATAATGGCCACGCCTGCTGCTGGTACTTCTTGCAGTCGACCAAAATGAAATAGTGCAGAACAAGCTAGATCTATGTTTGAAACCTTGTTATTGAGTGATTCAGAAATAGAGTACTCATAGTATTTAGACTCGGACAATAATTTTGTTGTTGTTGTGATAATGGGTCGCAATATTAGTAAAAGTTATGCTAAAAAGGCAAGATGTTTTTGCTTAGGTTTAGCTAGTGAATGCCTTCTATTCCAGCACTATCAGTGCCTCAGAAGAATCGAGTGGTAGTGATTCTGATAATGAAACTGGTACTTTAGGGACATATCACACAAAATAAGTCCAGTTGTGTAAATAAAAATAATAAACTTGACTTGTAAATAATATTGTTCAGACGTCACATAAATTTATAATATCTTTCATTCTGGGATCATTTACAAAAATGTACATAATTTCATTATTTGTAGACATAAATTAATCAAATAAACTGTATTTTGGAGGAATTTGGATTATGTTGTATAATATTTCAAAACAAATGGATAGCAACACTTAAAAACATGGAAAAAGGTAAGTGAATTACAATATTTTGAATTAAAAATTACCTACCTTGAATATTTTATATTTAAAAAATATAATTATTCATACATATAACCACATATTATAAATATATTGCTATTTTCATTTTCTGTATACATTTTCCTTTCCAGTGATGTATAACACATATCACATTTATCTAAATTATTATTTTATGCAGTAGTCAAATGAAAAAGGTATATGGTAAAATGTTTTGAAACAGGAAAATTAATCTGGTCCAAAACCTAAAACAATGTGTTTCCAGTTCTGGCCCTGAAAGAGTTAAAAGCCCTCATATTGATAAAGCTGCTGCTAAAGAGACTCATGACATGAAATGACTGCACAAAGACCTAAAGATAACATCAGTCTACTGCACTGGAAAGAGCAAATGATAGTGTTGTTTTAACTAAAAGCAGGGCATATTGGATTGAATAAATACCTAAAAAAAACAAACCAAACCATCCACTGTTGTACAGACTGAAACTGCCCTCATCCTTTTGAAACTGTAGAACACAAATAACTTGAATGCCTTGGCCTGAAGAAAGAAAGACAAGATATACCCCCACTACAGCCATCCATCAGCAATCCTTTAAATGGGAAATTACCCCAACAAACTTGAATTTCTACAGGCTAATAGTGCAAGAACATCACTTTGTAGCAGATTAGTGTAAGAGTATCACTTTATAGCAGATTAGTGTAAGAACATCACTTTATAGCAGATTAGTGTAAGAACATCACTTTATAGCAGATTAGTGTAAGAGCATCACTTTATAGCAGATTAGTGTAAGAGCATCACTTTATAGCAGATTAGTGTAAGAGCATCACTTTATAGCAGATTAGTGTAAGAGCATCACTTTGTGGACAAAATGGTCTGTGATGAGCTTGTCAACAGGGATTCTAAGTTTAAATGATGGACAGCATCATAAACATTGTCAAGGACAACATCAATAGACAATATTAAATGTAATATCTAACCTCAGGCTGTGCTACACTGTTCCACTGTATCTTGTGATAAGCGAGATCTTCTGTCTTGAGAAACCCAGTCCAGTCTATGTGAATGGTGCTCTCTGTCACCTTGGTGACCTTGACTGGGATGCCAGAATCTTGTGATGGTGGATCTTCCATTCTTGCGGTGGATTCTGAGTGGATTGAAGGACTGACCACCAGTGTATTAGACATGTTTGAGTCCCCAAATCCAGCTACACCACTCAAGGCTACAACATTGACTCTGTATGTTCTAGAGATGATGCAAACATATCTATTATGTAATATCAACAATCAGCTTTCCTTATATATAAAGAGTTCAGACTTTGAACATGTTTCATATTGCTCATCTTGCCCTACAACATTAGGGTGTCTCACTCGTACCATGTTCAGACTGCCTAAATATCAAGACAAACCTGGGGACGCCAGAAAGGAGCACTGTGCAGGGAAATAAGACGAATGACAAATCAACACAGAACTGGAGTCATCAGTCTCCACACGCTGAGGGACATATTGGGGAGGAGATCTGAGCACTTATGGACATGTCCAGTGTGCAATGAGGATGATCCATCGAATGAACTGAACTAAACCAAACCAAACCAAACCAAACCAAACCAAACCAAACCAAATCAAACCAAACTAAACTAAAAACTAAACTAAACTAAACTAAACTAAACTAAACTAAACTAAACTAAACTAAACTAAACTAAACTAAACTAAACTAAACTAAACTAAACTAAACTAAACTAAACTAAACTAAACTAAAACTAAACTAAACTAAACTAAACTAAAACTAAACTATACTAAACTAAACTAACTGAACTAAACTAAACTAAACTAAACTAAACTAAACTAAACTAAACTAAACTAAACTAAACTAAACTAAACTAAACTAAACTAAAATAAACTAAAATAAAATATAACTAAAACTAAACCAAACTCATTACCCAAACATGGGACATTGTCTCAGGAACAACAACCATATTGTGTAGGTACCCTCTGCCAAGTGACAGAGATCAGCAGAATCATGTCAGACAGGTATGTCATAACAATTAGATGTCACATGCATGCACACTTATTGATGTAGTCCTGTTCTTGATGTGTAGTTTGTTGATGTAGTCCTGTTGCTGATATGTAGTTTGTTCATGTAGTCCTCAAGTTGATATGTAGTTTGTTGATGTAGTCCTGTTGTTGATGTGTAATTTGTTGATGTAGTCCTTAAGTTGATATGTAGTTTGTTGATGTAGTCCTGTTGTTGATGTGTAGTTTGTTGATGTGGTCCTTTTGTTGATGTGTAGTTTGTTAATGTAGTTCTGTTGTTGATGTGTAATTTGTTGATGTTTTCCTATTGTTGATGTGTAGTTTGTTAATGTAGTCCTGTTATTGATGTGTAGTTTGTTGATGTGGTCCTGTTGTTGATGTGTAGTTTGTTAATGTAGTCCTGTTATTGATGTGTAGTTTGTTGATGTAGTCCTGTTGTTGATGTGTAGTTTATTGATGTAGTCCTGTTGTTGATGTGTAGTTTATTGATGTAGTCCTGTTGTTGATGTGTTGTTTATTGATGTAGTCCTGTTGTTGATGTGTAGTTTATTGATGTAGTCCTGTTGTTGATGTGTAGTTTATTGATGTAGTCCTGTTGTTGATGTGTAGTTTATTGATGTAGTACTGTTGTTGATGTGTAGTTTATTGATGTAGTCCTGTTGTTGATGTGTAGTTTATTGATGTAGTCCTGTTGTTGTTGTTGTCCTATTGTTGATGCAAAAGTGTCAAGGCAAAGAAATGCAAATAAATAATGAGAAGCTGCAGTAAAGTTTAATGTGAAGGAGAATTGAAAAAGAAAAAATAGAAAAAATTGTATGGCTAAAGCTTTACGTAATTGATGGACGACACAAATTTGAATGACGTTTCGGCTCAATAGGCCTTCAGCAGGAACAAACAAATACACACACAGATATGTAAGCAAATAAAAATATTCCTATATAGTTAACTAATAATGAAGCATCCAAAATTAAATAATTAAAACTAGTTTGAGAAATAAACATTTCTTCTCTGTGTAAGAAAATGTTCACAAAATCTTTCCGCAAAACGTCTCCAAGACTTGCCAATATAAATCATGTGTTGTCCTATTGTTGATGTGTAGTTTGTTTATGTTGTCCTATTGTTAATGTGTAGTTTGTTTATATTGTCCTATTGTTGATGTTTAGTTTGTTTATGTTGTCCTATTGTTGATGTGTAGTTTGTTTATGTTGTCCTATTGTTGATGTTTAGTTTGTTTATGTTGTTCTATTGTTGATGTTTAGTTTGTTTATGTTGTCCTATTGTTGATGTGTAGTTTGTTTATGTTGTCCTATTGTTGATGTGTAGCTTGTTCACTCATAACCTCTCTGTCTTGAGACCAACATCTTGCCTCGAGACCAACCAGTCCCCAGAAACTACACATCAACAATATGACAGCATGAACAAACTAAACATCAACAATTGGACAACACATGACTTATATTGGCGAGTCTGGGAGATGTTTAGCGGAAAGATTTTGTGAACATCTTTGAGATGTTCAACAGAATACTGACACTCCAGTGGTGTCCCATTTAAATTTCTCAGGCCACAAGGACAAAAACAACATCCCTATCACTGGTATTATTCTTTGCCACTCTGGCGATCGCAGCCACTTCGGCTTGGAGAATCACCTTATAGTCCAACTGGGTTCACTGAACCCATGAGGCATGAATGTATCACACCCGTACATATAGTTTCCCTGTGGTTACTCCTTCCCTATTGCATATTCTACTCTGCTGCCCATGTTTGAGCATATTAGTATATGCACTATGCTATGCTATTCATAGCTCTCCTCTACTAGACTACACTGCGATACTTTGGTGGTATCCTATATCTCTTTTGTCTTGGCCGGTAAATCTGTTGTGCAAAGCTTTACCCTTCCCACCTGCACTACACGGTACCTTACCTTTCACATATTCTTAGTGTACCCCACTCTAAGACATCTAACTCTTTCCTCCATTCGAGCACCTGTTATTCATTTGTTCTATTCTTTTTCCTTTGTGTATGCACACTGACCTTGGTGTGGACACTTCTGGGTATGTATATACGGTATGGGTGTAGCCATATATATATATATATATATAAAATATATGTGCGTATGTGTAATGTGTATGTATATATGTGTAGGTGTATATATATGTATGTGTGTGAGTGTGTGTATATTATAGGTGCGTAGATGCGTATAAACATTGCCAGTGGCATTGTAACTGAGGCAACCTAGACAGTGTCCACACCCCCACATATTTTTAGAACCCTTGACATGTTGTTGACCCTCCCACTGGCTGGGCAATTCAGCTCATATCCGCCACTTGTCCTTGACCAAAGAAATGTTTGTTTCTCTAACTAGTTTTAATTATTTAGTTTTGGATACTTCATTATTAGTTAGCTATGTAGGACTAGTTTTATTCACTTACATATCTGTGTGTTTGTTTGTTCCTGTTGAAGGCCTATTGAGCCAAAACATCGTTCAAATTTGAGTCAACCATCAATTACGTAAAGCTTTAACCATACCATTTTTTCCCAATTCTCCTTGTTGATGCATAGTTTATGGATGTCCTGTTGTTGATGTTGACCTATTGTTAAGGTGTGTATTTTGTTGACATGATTCTGTTGTTGATGTGTAGTATGTTGCAGTGTTTCACTTGCTTGTTAAATCTCATGCACCACTTCTAAGCACATTTTATACTGACCACTTTGTGGATGTTTACTTTGCCGACTGCTCAAGAAACAAAGATTATCACATCATCATCATTCCTTCTTTCTTGGCAGCATTTGAAATATCTCCAGTAGCACTTAATCTTGCAGGATTAATCAATGTGATCTTCTGTTCCCTGACCAGAATGAACTTCAAGCATTCACTAAAATAACAGTTATGATACTTCTTTGTCTGAGTCCAGCACTCTTCCACCTTACCTTTTTACATTTTCCTTGAGTGAACTTGGTGGCAAACTTGATTTTGTATTGGCAATTACTGACCAAACCAGCCTTTCATTTTTATTCAAAGCAGAATGGCCATATCAACAAGTCTCACTTCTTATTCATCCCTCAGTGTCATTATTGACATTTTATCAGGTTTGTTTACTAATTTCCGAGTTTTACTTTTAGCATTTCTTTGTTAGTTTGATCTGACCTTACATATCACTTAACTTGATCATCAACAGACTGTGCTAAGTATATAATTAATGAAAATGAAAGGAGAATTTAAAATGCCAAAGAAGACAATGCTGACTTGCCTGTTTGACCTGTAAGGAATAGTTGCTGTGTTATGGTTAGCATTTAGTTCAGATCCAACTTTCTTGTCATTCAGATACACCTGAAAGAAAAGTCACAAACAGCATTTTCAATCTTCCCAGTTTCAAATTACCTTGACAATACTGACATCAGCAATCACTTAAATAAGGAACCCAAAAAGTCAGGCATAACCAGCACAAGCAGTGTGTATGTGTCACAAGATTTAATGCTCATACAAAATGATTGTTACATCATGGCATGCCTTTAAATATAAGAGCATTACCTAAAATCTCACCTGATATCCTCTTACTCTCACCCCTCCATAAAGCTTGGGCTCTCCCCACTCAATGCAGAATTCATCAAGGTCCCTAGACTTGATAACAATTTCAGGGGAGTCAGGTGGTCCAGGAATAATGATTTGTACTTCCTGAGCATGCTGAGACAGAATGTCTGTGTAGTATGTAGGCTCTACTTTGATGGTGTAGATAGTTCTGTAGTATAAACAATGATAGCACACAACATGTTTGCAAAGGAGATAAAGTACAGACATCAAATAGAAAAAATATTAAATATTATGCAAGTATAAAAGTAAGTAAAGTAAAGTACCCCCGTCATGCCAAGTGGCGTATAGGGAAATATGGTGTTAGTGACCCTATATTTTACAGACCTTCAGCACATGATTTTTGGGGTAATGTGGTCGGTATTACGCCCGTGCTGCTTTACTTTCCCAGAAAAAAATCCGGTACCCATTTAAGGCTGGGTGAATCCGGAAGCCATCGGTTGGGATCGAACCCTACCCCTTGTCCTTTGTAGTCCAGTTTACTAACCACATTTACATTATGCAAGTATAGCTGTATATATTTATAGTCTAGCAAAAGAAACACAAAATAGTATGAAGCAGCTAGACTAACAGAAAGACAAGATAAACTACTAAAAATGATATAGGCCTACATTATTTTTGGTTCAGACCTTAGTGTTCTTTATGCTATTTAACTCTTTTCGTACGTTTCGCCGCATCATGCCCCATGCTCAATTTGATTAGTGTGAACACCATCAAACCATATTCTTTTTACATGTCTTGTATCATCTTGATATTGGTGAAATCTAATACCTTGTTCAATTATCTAAAAATTCATATATAATATGTTATATGTCAGATAAATATAAATAGATTGATAGATAAGAATAGATTGATTCTTAAAAACATGAACAATTTTGTCTCTGAAATCTCTTCCGTTGGGTCGATAAAAAGCTTCCGTACGGAAAGAGTTAAATGTAAAAAGCATACTTTTAGTTGCTTTGACCATTACATTGATTGTCTATAGCAGTTTGTCTTGTCTGTTTGATCATTACATTGATTGTCTATAGCAGTTTGTTTTGTCTGTTTTACCATTACACTGATTGTTTATAGCAGTTTGTCTTGTCTGTTTGACCATTACATTGATTATCTAAAGCAGTTTGTCTTGTCTGCTTGACCATTACATTGATTGTTTATAGCAGTTTGTCTTGTCTGTTTGACCATTACATTGATTGTCTATAGCAGTTTGTCTTGTCTGTTTGACCATTACACTGATTGTTAATAGCAGTTTGTCTTGTCTGTTTGACCATTACATTGATTATCTATAGCAGTTTGTCTTGTCTGTTTGACCATTACATTGATTGTTTATAGCAGTTTGTCTTGTCTGGGGGCCTCGGTAGCCTAGTTGGGAAAACCACCCTACTGGACTACCGACGTTCGGACAACCCGTGTTCGATTCCCGCTGGAAGCAGTGTGAATTGTACTCGTGGTTGGAAAAAAAAAATACCCCCACGGTCGACCCAGCCGTTGGCAGAAATGGGTACCAGGGTATTATCCTGGGAAGGTGAGGAATGTCGCTTCGCATCTGAGTTTCGATGCTTGAGGCGACACTATACAGAAATATCCGAACATTTCTGGATAGGCGGCCGAGCACATATGGGTGTAAACTCGCGTGCTAAGACGCCGGTTCAAGTCCCGTACTTTACCTTTACCTTTAGTTTGTCTTGTCTGTTTGACCATTACATTGATTGTCTTTAGCAGTTTGTCTTGTCTGTTTGACCATTACATTGATTGTCTATAGCAGTTTGTCTTGTCTGTTTGACCATTACATTGATTGTCTATAGCAGTTTGTCTTGTCTGTTTACCATTACATTGATTGTCTATAGCAGTTTGTCTTGTCTGTTTGACCATTACATTGATTGTCTATAGCAGTTTGTCTTGTCTGTTTGACCATTACATTGATTGTCTATAGCAGTTTGTCTTGTCTGTTTGACCATTACATCGATTGTCTATAGCAGTTTGTCTTGTCTGTTAGTTTAGCTGCTCAATGCCATTTTATGTTTATCTTATATGTCATATCAACCTGGCAGCTACATACCTAACATGTCATATCTACCTGGCAGCTACATACTTAACATGTCATATCTATCTGGCAGCTACATACCTAACATGTCAATGCTACCTGGTAATTACACACAAAACACATTACATTTTCCCAAAGTGCAAACACATAATGTCACATTTACATAAAATTTATACACAAAATGTGACATTATTTAGGTAATAACTGTCAAGTGGTGTTTTGTCAAGCAGCTTCACTCAAAGCTGATTCTGCCAACATTTGAGTAACAGGTCCAGCAGCAGAATCGACAAGAACATTTTCTCATTTTGTTTCATCTAATTTTTCTTTGTGACTTTATCTTCAAGCTTTGTTTCATTTTCTAATGTTGTGTCATTTCCTATATTTGTTCTCCATGTGCTATGATATTCTGGCAGATTTTCCAAGATCTTTTCCATTAACTGAGAAGACTATCCTACTTGCCCTATTGTCTATTAACTCTTTCCGTACGGAAGCTTTTTGTCGTCGCAACGGAAGAGATTTCAGAGACAAAATTGTTCATGGTTTTAAGAATCAATCTACATATTTATTTTTATCTAACATATAACATATTATATATGAATGTTTAGATAATTAAACAAGGTATAAAATGTCACCAATATCCAGATGATGCAAAATATGTAACAAGAATATGGTTTGATGGCGTTCACACTAATCAAATTGAGAATGATGCACTATGCAGTGAATCATACACTGCCAAAATCGCATTTAGATTTAATCAGGTAATCAATAGCTACCTAAATCCTGGCCACAACTCTTTCTGCCATTTTTTCAGATCAGTGTTTGGCTTTCGTATTTATATTCCTTTGTTTATTTTAGAATAGTATTTGCCTATCATGTTGATCTTTGAATATTTTGTTGTTTTGTACTTGATGAAGGATTTAGCCTAAACATTGTTTGTCTCGTCTCTCTAATTTAGCTGTTAGATACAATTTTAAGTTTATTTTACATGTCTATCAGGCATGTCATGTAAATAAGTTCTAGTCTATTCACAGGTCATTAACCATCAATGAGTTCTCCACACAAATTTGCCTTAAGATGTGGTTGTTATTCATTCTTGTATCACGTCCCTGTCACTTTAATCTTCGACTCCTGAGCATTGTCATAATGAATAGATACTTAGAACACTGTAACATCTGAGTTAGTTACTTTGTTCTGACATTTTATATTCATTATTTTTCATAGGCAGCAGACATAGAAACTGTTTAGACTCTTCTAGTGTTCTGAATAGGTTGTCCAAGTTTCAGATCCATACAGAAATTATGTCAAGCTGACAGAGGTTTGATATATTAGAATCTTTCTGTTAGGTTATAGCTGGCTTGCTGACTTGTATATTTATTTCTTCTTCAAGGAAAAGGCAGTTGAATCTTTGTAGTGATTTAAGCAGGCCTCTTGTAAAGATTATGGTAGTGGGTTTGGTTTCTCTAAGCTTACAACAATTTATTTGACACATGGTAACTCAATCACTTGGAATATATAGGGTGTCCAAGTTATCTATTTTGCTTTAGTCAAAGTGCTGGACACTGCTTATTTTTTACCTTTGAAAGATCATGAAGAACAAAACACATTTCCACTCAAGATTGTAGGACAGCAATTTAACCAACTAGAACTGGATTTGTTGCCAGATATTGGCTAGTTCTAGTCATATCACTTTCCTATTGATTAGTGCATTAGTGATTGAAATACATGACTCATTTAATCCTATCTATAAGTATACTTTTGATTTAATCCTACTGAAATGTGTATAAATGATTCATTTCTAGCAGCAAATGTATGCCTTACTTAATCCTGCTAATACTTTTAACTCAGTTCTACTGACATTTGTATACTCCTTTAATTACAAAAATGTGTAAACTCAATCCTACTGACATTTGTATGACTCTTTAGATGACAGAAATGTATATGACTCACTTGGCTTTAGTAACAGGCAACAAGGCTTTCCTCAGTTCTGGCCCCACACATTTGGTCTGAATGACCCGGTCATCCATGTTGTACCAAATAATGTTGAACTGTTTCAGCATATTTGTCTTTCCTTGAACTGTCCACAACAGCTCAATGCTTCCAAAGCTCTTGCCTGGGTTGTGTTGGTACTTGGCCTCCAGGCTTTCAAGGTATCCTGAGGCACAGGAGTAGCAAATGAGATCACAAATGAGATCACAAATGAGATCACAAATAAACATGTTCAATAAACCAATAGAGCAAATGAGAGGATGGATCAGAAATGTGTAAAAGTAAAGGTAAAGTACGAGACTTGCACCAGTGTCTTAGCATGCAAGTTTTCACTCATATGTGCTCGGCCACCTATCCGGAAGTATTCGGAGACTTCTGGATTGTGTCACTTAAGCATCGAAACTCACAATGCAATCTGGCATTCCTCACCTTTCCAGAGTACTACCCTGGTATACATACCTGCCAGCGGCTGGGTCAACCACAGGGGTATTTTTTTTCCAACCACGAGTACAATTCACACTGCTTCCAGTGGGAATAAAACACGGGTTGTCTGAACGTCGGTAGCCTAGTTGAGTGGTTTTCCCAACTAGGCTCTCGAGGCCCCCTATAAATGTGTATAACCAGTAAGCCACAGGAACTGTTAATGTGCACACTTTAAATCATCTGTTGAGAACAACTAAGAACTTATGGGTCTGCCCTGAGTTGGTGAGACTGATTCTTTAAAAGGTTAATCAATAACAAAACAATAATTCAACAGAAATGGACTGAAAAAAAGAAAATCTTCAAAACAATTTAAAATAAAAAAATTGGGTCAAAAAAATGTTTTGTTTTTTTTAATTGTAAAATGCCAAATCTAATTTCAATCATGCAGATTTTGCACATTTGATCTGTTACTTTGCTTGCAAGTTTTGTAATGTTTTTCTGAGTGATAAAAATTGTGTCTGACAGTGGAAGAAGAATCTATCATAGCTGTGGGAAGTTATCTCCCTTACCATCTTGGTCCTTAGGCAATGTGACCTCCACAGACTCTGATGGTGACTCATCCAGGTGCTCATCATCTTGCAGCAGAGCCATATAATCAATCTTTTGACTGTCCACACTTGTGTAGTAGTCCTTGTACTGTCAACAAAAGAGAAACCGTTAGCTAACTCTTAATTTAAGTTGTAACAGACACAATAGAACAACACTAACAATGACAGCAACCTCTTGTATTTTTCTTCTCTTCCTTCAATGTAAAAATTGCTCGTACAAAACTGGGTAAATTGTAACAAAATAAAACCAGTTTTTGCACTTGATAACAAGAGATAGATTATAGTATCAATCCAGTTTTAACAGTGAATAATATAACACATGTTAGGTGATTTATCTTAAGTACAAGCTGTCATTTTGTTCTAAGTGATTTTATTAAAACTCTTTACATTAAAACAGAACACAGGAGCTAACAAAAAATATGGTTCCAGATGCAAAAAAAAACTGACAAAAATAATATTTCAGAATATGTTTAACCTTAGATTACGACACCTATCCATGAGCCACACTTTCAT
This sequence comes from Megaustenia siamemsis, assembly GCA_032433765.1. Lineage (NCBI taxonomy): Eukaryota > Metazoa > Mollusca > Gastropoda > Stylommatophora > Ariophantidae > Megaustenia > Megaustenia siamemsis. The sequence goes on along the minus strand of JAVIAB010000125.1, from coordinate 13,605,023 downwards.
GACACCTTAAAAAATAATTCCAAACACTAAACGTTACATGACAGTGTAGGTCCTGAAGAATCATGGCCATAGAGGGAGAAATAAAAAAAAATGATGGAGAATTTAATGTAGAGAAATAGAGATTTTTAGATGCAAGCAAGACACAACCAAAACATGCTAACCAGGATGAGTACAGCAGGATGAGGGTAGGAGACAAACTTGTACCGTTACAATTATGGGTAGTTGACTCTGGTTGCAAGGGCTTACAAAACTTGCATGAGCAGCAGAATTCCATGCAGCACAATGAGACTTGACAGGTAAGACCCCCATGGTGAACTATACACCATCTTGCCTTGCCATGATGTCTGGATACCAGTTGAAGAAGATAAAAGGAGCAAGCAAGTTCTGTCTCGTTCTCTTTTTAGATTTTTTGGCAAAATGACAAGAAGTACTAAGGTGATGGCAGATGCAAATTATAGTTAGGAAAGAACTTAGAATAATTTTAAAGTTTGACACCAGAGCCCAAAAATGACTTAGAATACTTTATTAGGTGCTAGCCAAAAGGACGTAGAGTGTTTCAGATGCTTCAATTATAGAACAGGAAAAGTGATGAAACTTACAAAGTAGCAACCACAGAAGTTGGAATCACATCTAGCAGGATAAGAAAAGTACTAGCCACTATTGAGAGGAGAGTGTTCTAACGACTGGCAGTATAGTCTAATGACCCTATCTAGGTAAATTGAAGTAGTTGACAAGGAGCAGACATAGAAAGACTTGAGACTATGGAACGAATAATAACCAGTTTTCACTATTTGTCATACAACCTCAAGTCTTGTGTTATTCAGTAGATTTAAGTTTGACAGAAGAAGCATGCCTGTTTGTGTCCAGCAAGAAACATGATGTGAGAAAGAAAAACAGAAAATCCTCAGTCAACCTGACTGCGTGCTTGGGCATGCAGGCTGAGAAAGGTCAAATGACCACAAGGTAGCCAGATAACATCACACTGTAACACATATGGAGTTCCATATATAGAATTTTCTTTGACATTTTGCTACACTGCTACAATTTCGCAGAACAGACACGAGAATTGAATGTGGTAATCCTTTTCTGACATACATTCTATTTATGGCCTGAAATCCAGCTGCTTGCTGCCATAGCTACCAAAGGTGTTATGTATGTTTGGCTTCCTCTTAACATCATTCACTGCCTACCCTTAGCCTGAGCTTAGCCTTAGCCTGTGTTACAAAGGTTAATTTGATGTCTCACTGACAGATGAAGAGATTTCCCCAGCCATAGAAAAACCTAATTTTTTTTAAACTGGGGCAAAATCTATTAAAAAAAACAGCTGTATTTTTATGACATCTTTGTAATTTTTACAAAGTGTAAGTGTTTGAAAAAAAAACCAACATCAAAGGAAACAAATCAAACACTCAGGTGTCACCGGAAGCAATAATTAGGAAAATCCATCCATCCGTCCGTCCGTCTGTCCATGCATCCATCAAAAAATCCATCCATCCATCTATCTATTGACCTTTTGAGCCATAGCAGGCCCATAGGGCATAGACCCAGACACTCTTTCTCTTATCTAAATTTGTATTCTAGCAGTTTTCAATCCTTGTAAAGATCTTTTATCAAATCCCATCATTTGTCTCTGTTCTGTGCAAGTAGCTCTATGTCATTGAAGGAGCTGATGCCTGCTACTCTTGCCTCTCTGATCTATGTTCTTCTCAGTGTCTCTCTGGAATGGCCAGGAAAATTTAAGGAGGGGGTAAATGTTTGCCTGCTTCAAACTGCTGAATTCCAAGAATTTTTATTTTGAGTTTGTAAATGTGATTAAGGTGTCATAATCTAGGTTTACCAAACAGATCAAAACACAGCTCACTTCTCTCCAGCTAGATCTTTATTTTAATCCAAAAATAAAAGCTATTTGAATCTTGTGAACCTTGTGTTTTAAGTCTCACCTTCTGCTTGCCTTCCTCTGTGCAGGTCATCGCTACCAAAACCACATTGTACGTACGCCCAGGTTTGCACTTTGTGAGAGTACAAGAGTTGACATCAGACGCTAAACAACACTGCAGTTTTCCATTGATCTCAAGCTTGTAACCTTGAAGATATCTTGACAAGAAAATATGTATAGATGTTGAAATAGAACAAATTATTCCCGCTGTATAAAAACTTAATATTAGTAAATCTTGTTCAAAAAAATATTTCACTAATTTAAAATTCTAAAATAAATCTTTTGATCATTGAAACATATTTGGAGGGCATGTGTATCAATGGATATATCCCATCATTCAAAATAAGCACATCATGATGTAGGCACAAATAAACCACAAAATGAAAGCAGAACAAGAAATGCCCAAGGTAAGTGTAATTCTAACATCATTATTCCAGCTCTTTGAATGCAAGTGTTACAGAAGAATGTTTAGAATAACACGGACAAAGAAAAGAATAAACATGTCAGTTTAGAAAAACTTAAAGTTCCAGAAGGGTGAATAACTTCAGGAGAAGAGCTATGTCTACAACAATCGGAAAAAAAATCACAAATAATCAACAACAGAAAAAAACAAAGAACAATAGATGGTCCGAAGCAGGATTGAACCCATGCTCCTCAACACAGCACCTTGTGACAAGAACCAAATGCTAGAGCACACAGCCAATCAGCTACCTTAGTTCCAGAAAACTCGATACCAAACTTAAAAGCAAGAAAAATAAAATTGTTTGGTCATGTAAAACAAATGGACTTAGAGATACTAATTGTGGAGGGCATGGTTCAAGATAAATTGCTTGCATTCACCCAATGACTAAAGGAATACACCTCTTCATTATCTGCTCTTAAAAGGACATTAACTTGGCGTGCATGCAATGTGTTGTAGTTTGCAGTAAAACTGTGATATTTGCGCCTTTCTGCCCAACACATCCAACTTCAGCATGTTGTTTTTGAGTATCGGATTGACTTCCCACTCTAATACCTACTTGGTTGGAAAGACTAAACAGGCTAATCTGTTTCAAGAGACATAGCAAAGAGGTGGAGTAGAGTCTGAATGGTTCTCATTACCTGATCCTGGTGCCAACCATCAGCCATGAAACGTTGACAGCTTCCAGCTCTGCTGCTGTGAGGCACCTTGCCTTTGTTCCAGGTAAATGAATGACAGGTAATCATAGAAGAAGGTGGGTGCAAGATATTACAGATGAGCTGGGAATGACTGCTGCAGAAGCTGTACACACAGGTCAGAGACAACTTCAGAGTAGCTGTCCAACAGCAACAAGTTCCAACAAGGACAAGCTAGATGATTCCGACTCCATACAAAAACATAGCAAGTATGATAATGGAAAAAGGGATAACAATATTTTTCTACATGCTGTAGACTCATTGTTTATGTTATTGTAAATGCATGTGCACATATACATGCAGAAACCCACGCCATGCAATTATATATCTTCCTATGTCTTCATTAGACAGTTGGAACAGTCTCTATCATGTGCCCGGACAATTATTAAGAAGCTGTATTGTATAGACAATTATTACATTGCCTAAATAGGACACACACCAAACACCACCCGCCCATACCACTTGAGTACTTTGACAACATAGCAAAAACCTCCACTTGACACATCTCTCAAGAGTTATAAAGGAGGGTACATCCATACACTACAAACAGAAGTAGAAGAGTTGCTTGAGTGCCAGACGATAAGTAAAAGTAAAAAGTAAAGTACCCCCCGTCACGCCAAGTGGCGTATAGGGAAATATGGTGTTAGTGACTCTATATTTTACAGACCTTCAGCACATGATTTTTGGGTAATGTGGTCGGTATTACGCCCGTGCTGCTTTACTTTCCCCAAAAAAATCCGGTACCCATTTAAGGCTGGGTGAACCCGGAGCCGTCGGTTGGGATCGAACCCTACCCCTTGTCCGTAGTAGTCCAGTTCACTAACCACTGAGCTATCGCGGCTCCCACTAATTTTTAGGGAATTAGTAAAACCCAGGTGTCCTCGCCAGGGTACGAACCCCGGCTGTTGCCGTGGTAAGCCAACCGCCTATCGATTGCGCTAACCGACACCCTAGATGATAAGTAAGACACACCCTATTGTTTAGTGTCTCTAGGACATGCCCCACTGTCAACTTTAGTGTCTCTAGGACATGCCTCACTGTCAGCTTTAGTGTCTCTAGGACATGCCCCACTATCAACTTTAGTGTCTCTAGGACATGATCCACTGTCAACTTTAGTGTGTCTAGGACATGCTCCACTGTCAACTTTAGTGTCTCTAGGACATGATCCACTGCCAATTTTAGTGTCTCTAGGACATGCCCCACTGTCACCTTTAGTGTCTCTAGGACATGCCCCACTGTCAACTTTAGTGTCTCTAGGATATGCTCCACTGTCAACTTTAGTGTCTCTAGGACATGCCCCATTGTCAACTTTAGTGTTTTTAAGACATGCCCCACTGTCAATTTTAGTGTCTCTAGGACATGCCCCACTGTCAACTTTAGTGTCCCTAGGACATGTCCCATTGTCAACTTTAGTGTCTCTAGGACATGCCCCATTGTCAACTTTAGTGTTTTTAAGACATGCCCCACTGTCAATTTTAGTGTCTCTAGGACATGCCCCACTGTCAACTTTAGTGTCCCTAGGACATGTCCCATTGTCAACTTTAGTGTTTCTAGGACATGTCCCACTGTCAACTTTAGTGTTTTTAAGACATGCCCCACTGTCAACTTTAGCATCTCTAGGACATGCCCCACTCTTAACTTTAGTGTTTCTAGGACATGCCCCACTGTCAGCTTTAGTGTTTTAAGACATGCCCCACTGTCAACTTTAGTGTCATTAGGACATGCTCCACTCTTAACTTTAGTGTTTCTAGGACATGCCCCACTGTCAACTTTAGTGTCCCTAGGACATGTCCCATTGTCAACTTTAGTGTTTCTAGGAGATGTCCCACTGTCAACTTTAGTGTTTTTAAGACATGCCCCACTGTCAACTTTAGCATCTCTAGGACATGCCCCACTCTTAACTTTAGTGTTTCTAGGACATGCCCCACTGTCAGCTTTAGTGTTTTAAGACATGCCCCACTGTCAACTTTAGTGTCATTAGGATATGCTCCACTCTTAACTTTAGTGTTTCTAGGACATGCCCCACTGTCAACTTTAGTGTCTCTAGGACATGCCCCACTCTTAACTTTAGTGTTTTTAGGACATGCCCCACTGTCAACTTTAGTGTCTCTAGGACATGCCCCACTGTCAACTTTAGTGTCTCTAGGACATGCTCCACTCTTAGCTTTTTTGTCTCTAGGACATGCCCCACTGTCAATTTTAGTGTTTCTAGGACATACCCCACTGTCAACTTTAGTGTTTCTAGAAGATCCCCCACTGTCAATTTGAGTGTTTCTAGGACATGCCCCACTGTCGATTTTAGTGTCTCTAGGACACACCCCACTTCAAATTTAGTGTCTCTAGGACATGCTCCACTGTTACCTTTAGTGTTTCTAGGACATGCTCCATTGTCAACTTTAGTGTCTCTAGGACATGCTCCATTGTCAACTTGTGTCTCTAGGACATGCCCCATTGTCAACTTTAGTGTTTCTAGGACATGTCCCATTGTCAACTTTAGTGTTTTTAAGACATGCCCCACTGTCAACTTTAGTGTCCCTATGACATGTCCCATTGTCAACTTTAGTGTTTCTAGGACATGCCCCACTGTCAACTTTAGTGTTTTTAAGACATGCTCCATTGTCAACTTTAGTGTCTCTAGGACATGCTCCATTGTCAACTTTAGTGTCTCTAGGACATGCCCCACTCTTAACTTTAGTGTTTCTAGGACATGCCCCACTGTCAGCTTTAGTGTTTTAAGACATGCCCCACTGTCAACTTTAGTGTCATTAGGATATGCTCCACTCTTAACTTTAGTGTTTCTAGGACATGCCCCACTGTCAGCTTTAGTGTTTTAAGACATGCCCCACTGTCAACTTTAGTGTCCCTAGGACATGCCCCACTCTTAACTTTATTGTTTCTAGGACATGCCCCACTGTCAACTTTAGTGTCTCTAGGACATGCCCCACTGTCAACTTTAGTGTTTCTAGGAGATGCCCCACTGTCAATTTTAGTGTTTCTAGGACATACCCCACTGTCAACTTTAGTGTTTCTAGAAGATGCCCCACTGTCAATTTGAGTGTTTCTAGGACATGCCCCACTGTCAACTTTAGTGTCTCTAGGATATGCCCCACTTCAAATTTAGTGTCTCTCCCAGGATTTTTTGCCATAGTTTACTCCCATAGCCTTAGTTACCTGTGAATCACTCATAAGGCAGTGGTTGTACTGTCCACTATTATGCAGTAATTTGTGACCTGTTCTGACTGGCATACATAATTAAGTCTTATTCATCAGTAAAATAATATCCAGGGACATTTTCTGTTAATGGGAAGTGAAAAATCAAATGTCATCAAACTAGACCACAGTGTTTGGGGGTGAAGGGTAGGGGGAGGCCCTGTGCTCTTCCTCACTTCCCATAGATTACAAAAAAGTTCATGACTTTACATCAAAATCTGAAAAATTTCAAACTCACCTGCGAAGGTATCTGGGAATGCCTTCATCATCTTTACCCACCTTAGACATGAGAGGTGGTTTTTCCCAGTACAAGACTGCACTGTTCTGTGTGTATGATGTGATGATAACTTTGGGTGGGTCTACAGGAGCACGGGTCCTCACGTAAAATGGCCTGGACATGATATGAGTTGTACGTCTGTATCTCTCAATGTTGCTGCCATCCCAGCTGTCTGGCTCTAAAGTTGTCTTGACACTGACGACTGCCTCAATGATGACCTTGTATTGGGCACCAGGGGAGAGGTCATCAATCGTCACTGTTTCCTCTGTAGGATGCAGACTAATATGACTGGCTATCTGAAGCTCTTCATATCCAGACTGACGGCTTTTCTTTACATCTGACCATCGCACAATCTGACCAGTGAGTTTGTTGGTGCCATACACAAGAGGAGGAGTCCAGCCTAGGGTCAAGGATGTTGTAGTAGCCTTGATTATTCGGATGCTTGTGGCAGGCTCAGTGCCAGAAGTTCTAGTGATAATGCTGGAGTTTGGCAACCATTGGGACTCCTCTTGTGATGCTAGCACATCCTGAGGAAAGCTGTGATGCTGTTTATGTTGGTGTTTCTCTGGCAGGTGGTAAAAATATTCTTCTGTTACTGCAATAACTGTGACACAGTAGTCAATCTTTTCATGTAGTCCAGTCACTTCTGCCACTGTACAATCTGGCAAGACATCAACAGCCACATGGTGGTACTTCTTTGGGTCAAGTGATATGCACTCTACACGGATACCTACACAACAATTAAAAAAAAGTTTTTTTATTAATGAAACAGAATATGACAATAACCATTAACAAACTAGGTTATTAGGACAAGACTCAGACAAATTCAGCAGAAAAGCCAAAAAAAATTAGCCAAGATAAGGTAATAATGGGTATTTAGGACATTTGATAGTTTACAACCAGACTCACAGATAAGTAATTATAATTTCAAGGACAGAGAATTGGGACATGTTATGTAGTCAATTTAATGCAGCAAGGCAGCTTAGCCTTAGAGACAGATATAGAGATTAGCTTCGATAAAAAAAAACAAGTGGTAGCTGGTGGCAGCACTGACTGAGACAACTGTTGATGAAACTACTTTAACAGACTGGGCAAAAATAGTGGATGGTCAAGTATAGATGTTAAAGAATTAGATGAGAAATGACATACATTGGGTTCTGGTGCAACATTAGAATGTCAAGAATTGGATGGGAATGGACTATAAGTACCTTGAGAGAAAATGATTTGGTCTGTTTCCATCACAGATGTTTCTCCACCACAGGGGCTCTTTTTATCACAGACACTCTGGCACTGCAGACACTTAGCAGGGCGGTGTTAGTAACCAACTATAGCACAATATATACAAAGAGACAGCAAGTAGCACAAGTCTCAACTATAGCATAGTATATACCAAGAGATAGCAAACAACACAAGTCTCAACTATAGTACAGTATATACAAAGAGACAGTGAACAACATAAGTCTCAACTATAGCACAGTATATACACAGAGACAGTAAACAACACAAGTCTCAACTGTAGCACAGTATCAAGTTTCAACTATAGCACAGTATATACAAAGAGACGGCAAACAACACAAGTCTCAACTATAGCACAGTATCAAGTCTCAACTGTAGCACAGCATCAAGTCTCAACTATAGCACAGTAAATACAAAGAGATAGTAAACAACACAGGTCTCAACTATAGCACATTATACACAAAGAGACAGTAAACAACACAAATCTCAACTATAGCACATTATACACAAAGAGACAGTAAACAACACAAGTCTCAACTATAGCACAGTATACACAAAGAGACAGTAAACAACACAAGTCTCAACTATAGCACATTATACACAAAGAGACAGTAAACAACACAAGTCTCAACTATAGCACATTATGCACAAAGAGACAGTAAACAACACAAGTCTCAACTATATTCCAATATATACAAAGAGACAGCAAACAACACAAGTCTCAACTATAGCACAGTATACACAAAGAGACAGCAGCAACACAAGTCTAAACTGTAGCACAGTATACACAAAGAGACAGCAAGCAACACAAGTCTCAACTATAGCACAGTATATAAAATAAACCATTGGTGAAATTTAGCCTCAATTTTCAAATCCACAACTAAAGCAAATATTTATAAATGGATAAGAAAACAAAATCCAAATTTCTAAACAAATTCATCATCATCATCATCATTGAGTGCTTTCTCCGCAACGAAGGTTGGCTACCATGGAGCGCCATTCTGCTCTGTCTCTTGCTTTGATGGTGCAGGTTGTCATAGGCTGATTTGTCCATCTTTTGATGTTCCTCATCCATGTTAGTCTTGGTCTGCCTCTGCCTCTTTTACCTTGTATTTTCCCCTCCAGGATTACTTTTAGTAGGCTGTTGTGTCTTTTAACATGGCCCAAAAATCTCATTTGTCTTGTTTGAATTGTGCTTGGTAGTTCTCTTTTCATTTTTAGTTGTTTTAAGACTTCATCGTTTGTTTTCTTTTCCTTCCATCCAATTCTACCTATTCTTCTATATATCCACATTTCAAAGGCTTCAATTCTCTGTTCTGTTTTCTTGTCTAATGTCCATGTTTCTGTACCATATAGGAATATTGAGAACATGTAACATTTTGCTATTCTTAGTTTTAGCCCTGGTGTTATTTGTTTTGATGTTAGTATGTTCTTCATGACATTAAAATTACTTTTTGCCATTCCTACTCTTTTGTTTATTTCAGTTGTACATTTTCCATCACTGGTTATTTTATGTCCAAGGTAGTTATAGTTCTGAACTGTCTCCAGGTCTATTCCTTCAATTTTGATATCCACTTGTGGGTTTTGAGTATTTTCTTTGTTTATGATCATAGTTTTAGTCTTTTTGATATTCATATCTAGTCCATATTTTTTGCTTGTCATGTTTATTTAATTAAGTAATTGTTGTAGATCTTTAGGATTTTCTGCTAGTAGTACAGTATCGTCAGCATATATTATGTTATTGATTATCTTTCCATTAATTTGTAGGCCGGGCATCTCTATGATGTTTTTAAAGATTTGCTCAGTGTATAGATTGAACAAGCTTGGTGATAGGATGCATCCCTGTCTTACTCCTCTTTTTATATCAATGGGTATAGAGTTCTCTTTGTTATATTTTATCATTGCTGTTTGCCCCCAGTATAGATTACATAGTAGTCGTATGTCCATGTCATCTAGATGTATCTCTTTTAGGCATTCTATAAGTTGTTTGTGGTGTACTCTATCAAAAGCTTTGGTGTAGTCTATGAAGCAGGCATATATTGGTTTGTTTAATATGTGTACTTTTTGATTAATGTTCTCATGCAGAATATGGCTTCTTTTGTCCCGCTATTTTTCCTAAATCCAAATTGCTGCTCATCTAATTCAGTATTGTAATTATGTGTTGCTATTCCCCGTTTGGTGTATGTTTTACTTCTGACATGTGGATGAACCTCACATGGTTTGACAAAAATGTCGCCGGCAACCGGGTGTGTTCAACCCATACATCTCTCTCTCTCTCTCTGCGATCAAGACTCAATCAGAGTAGGATTCCAGACTCTCTCATGAAGTCAGCTGTCTGTTTAAGCGAATCCATTGCCCCATCAACCCATATATGAAAAGTCTGTTACGGTGTATGGGGCAGATGAATCAGAAATGATCAACGGCCCAGAAAGTGAAAACAGCAAAGTGTGTGGTACACACGAGGCATATTCAGAACATGAAAGACGAATATGGCTGACCACCATGAAAGAGATTGGAGCCTCATCACGTACTAGTCCAGAGGAAGCCATGGAGAGGAATACGAACTTATGTCGGAGGAAAGATCTTCAAATAAGTACTTGGAATGTTAGGACTCTATATCAAGAAGGGAAATTGGAAAATCTGATTCATGAAGCAGAATGAATAAATATAGATATTTTAGGCATATCAGAGACAAGATAGAAAGAATGTGGGTACATAGAGGACGAAACATACATTTATAAACAAATTAACTCCAGTTTATCCAAAACATAAAATTCATACATCTGTAATAACACATTTGAGAAAAGTTACATTAATAATCACAAGTTAGCTTTATGAACAAGTACTAATACACACAAACATATTCTGTCTGTGTACGCATCGCTGAGTTAGAGATATTAAGAGATGACAAGACAAAAAGACATTTTATAAATGAAGACATCAATCATCATCAAGTACCGGGCCTGCTGGTGTAGGTGATCATGTCTCTCCACAACTTTCGATCTCGGCAGCTATTTATATTTCTGTTGTTGACCTTCTGCCAAGCCATTCTCTTAAGCTGTCTGTTATTTTTTCTCTTTGTTTCCCTCTATCTCTTCGTACCTCAATTTTTCCAGTTGTTACAATATATTCCAATTGTTCTCTTCTCATTACATGGCCAAAAATGATGATCTTCCTAATATTGGAAATTAGCTCTCTTTTTGCTTTGACCTCTCTCAGAACATCTTCATTACTCTTCTTAGCTGTCCATGGTACTCTAAACATTCTTCTGTAAAACCACATTTCTACAGACTCCAGTGATTTTCTTGTCTGTTGTCCTATTGTCCATGATTCGCATCCATATGTTAAGACTGGCTCTACGTAACATTTAAGAACTCTTTTTCTAGTTTCTATTGTCAAAAATGGATTGCATAGTATCTTCCTCATTTTTTGGAAAGCTGCTTTTGCCTGAGCCATTCTGCATCTCACCTCTTTTGTACATCTTCCGTCTGAGGTTAACAAAGTTCCCAAATATTTAAATTCATTTACCTGTTTTAATATTGTTCCACTTGTCTTTATTTTGCATTGAGGTGATGTCTTTTTCTTTGTTGTTACCATTATCTCTGTCTTTTTGCTATTAAGGCTGAGTCCTTTATTTTTGCTTTCTTTCACTATAATGTCTAACATTTCTTGTAACTCATTTTCATTCTTAGCGATTAAGACTGTATCATCAGCATACCTTAGATTATTTATGTTATGACCTCCAGTTTTTATTCCAGGCATGCCCCTTATGGATCTTAAAATAATCTCACTATAAATATTAAACTAATCTGGTGACAGCATACAACCTTGTCTAACACCCTGTTTTATTTGTTGAAACATTCCCAATTTGTTTCCAGTTCTTATGGCCGCTGTTTGTTGCCAGTACATGTTCTTTGTTATTCTTAGATCTTTGCTGTCTACGTTTATGCTTCCTAAAATGTTGATTATTTCTTGGTGCTTTACTTTGTCAAATGCCTTGGTGTAATCTATGAAACATAGGTATAGATCTGTTTTCACCTCTATGGCTCTACTAAAGATCTTATGATATAAATGGCATTGCTTGTTCCTTTATCTCTAACAAAACCACACTGTTCATCGCTAATTTCTGGACTGATTTTGTTTCGCACTCTTCGCATGATGATTCTTAGTAATATCTTAGTCATATGACTCATAAGGCTTATTGTGCGATGATCATCGCATTCAATCGCACCCTATTTCTTTGGTAGGGCTATGAATATTGATTTCAGCATGTCGTCTGGTATATGTTCGCTGTTGTGGATATCATTCAATATTTTTGTTATTATTTCTATTCCAAAATCACCCATGGCTTCAATTTCTTCTTTAGTTATATTATCTGGTCGAGGAGCTTTGCCTGCTTTCATATTGCGCAAGGCGTCTTCCACTTCTTCTCTGAGTATTTCTGGTCCTTCTCCATTATCCTTAATATTTACTTCCGTTCGTTCATCATTATAAAGATCTTTAATGTATTCTGTCCATCGTTCCCTTATGTTTTCTTGATCAATCAACAGTTCTCCTTGATTTGATCTTAAACATCCTTTTTTGATTGTGTTTTTCTTCATGTTAATTCCTCAATTTGTTTGTATATAGCTTTAGCATCTCCTTTTTGTTGCCTTTCAATCTCTTTGCATCTCTCTTTTAGCCATGCTTCTTTTGCTTCATTGCATTTTACTACAATTTCTTTATTTAATCTCTTAAAGAAATTGTAAATGAAGACTTGGAAACAAATACAAGGATGAAGCAACTAACATAAGATTAAAAAAAATAAAAAAAAATAAATAGACCAAATAACATAAGTGTACATGTTTTATGAGCTTAGTTGTACAGAAGCATATTTTATGAGCTTAGTTGTACAGAGGCATATTTTATGAGGTTAATTGTACAGAGGCATAATTTATGCGGTTAGTTGTACAGAGGCATGTTTTATGAGGTTAGTTGTACAGAGGCATGTTTTATGAGGTTAGTTGTACAGAGGCATGTTTTATGAGGTTAGTTGTACAGAGGCATGTTTTATGAGCTTAGTTGTACAGAGGCATGTTTTATGAGCTTAGTTGTACAGAAGCATATTTTATGAGCTTAGTTGTACAGAGGCATATTTTATGAGGTTAATTGTACAGAGGCATAATTTATGCGGTTAGTTGTACAGAGGCATGTTTTATGAGGTTAGTTGTACAGAGGCATGTTTTATGAGGTTAGTTGTACAGAGGCATGTTTTATGAGGTTAGTTGTACAGAGGCATGTTTTATGAGCTTAGTTGTACAGAGGCATGTTGTATGAGGTTAGCTGTACAGAGGCATAATTTATGCGGTTAGTTTTATAGAGGCATGTTTTATGAGGTTAGTTGTACAGAGGCATATTTTATGAGCTTAGTTGTACAGAGGCATGTTGTATGAGGTTAGCTGTACAGAGGCATGTTCAATGAGGTTAGCTGTACAGAGGCATGTTCTATGAGGTTAGTTGTACAGAGGCATATTCTATGAGGTTAGCTGTACAGAGGCATATTTTATGAGGTTAATTGTACAGAGTCATGCTCTATAAGGTTAGTTGTACAGAGGCATATTGTATGAGCTTAGTTGTACAGAGGCATGTTCTATGAGGTTAGCTGTACATAGGCATATTTTATGAGGTCAGTTGTACAGAGGTATATTTTATGAGGTTAGTTGTACAGAGGCATATTTTATGAGCATAGTTGTACAGAGGTATGTTCTATGAGGTTAGCTATATGAAGGCATGTTCTATGAGCTTAGTTGTATAGAGGCATGTTCTATGAGGTTAGTTGTACAGAGTCATGTTCTATGAGGTTAGGTTGTACAGAGGCAGTCAGGGACATGATGAGTAGCTTAACCGAGTTGATAAGTTCACCATGACCTACCAATAATCTCTGACCCATGCTCTTTGGGTGGGTCCCATCCAACTTTCAGGCTATGACAAGTCATGGCAATCACACCCACATTTGATGGAGGGTCTGGTGGTCTGGAGGTAGTCACCACGAGCTGTTTGGACTTGGATGACAAGATAAAGGCATTCAGTCCATCAGGAGTCTCAGCCACTGCTAGAGGTAAATCATGTGAGCAGTATCAGACTTATGTATAATGTTCCTGAGCATACAGAAGATGTGTAAACAGAGTGGATTAATACCTCAATCACTGATGTCATAGTCTGATAGATGACTAAACATGTTGCAAATACAACAGTGATCATTTGAAATTGCCATAGAGGCTTTGATATTCATTAAAAAAAACCAAAACTTTCTTTCTATTATGAGATCAATAGTAGACAAAAAAGGAATTGAAGTCAATGGTCACAACATAAATAATTTGTGATATGTGGCTGATACAATCTTAATAGCAGAGACAGAATGAACTACAAGAAATGATAGACATAATAGTGAAAGAAAGCAACAAAAAAGGTCTCAGTTTGAATAGTAAGAAAACAGAAGTAATGGTCATATCAAAGAAACAATCATCACCACCATGCGGCATAAAAATAAACAGGACAAATCTGAAACAAGTGCAACACGTCAAATACTTGGGCAAAATAAATAACATCAGATGGAAGATGCACCACAGAAATAAAAAAACAGAATAGCTCAGGCCAAAATAGCATTTCAGAAAATGAAAAATATCTTATGCATCAAATCTATGTCAATAGAAGTGAGAAAGAGAGTTCATTGGTGCTATATAGAACCAATTCTGACCTATGGAACCGAATCATGGACAGTAGACAAACAAATGAAAAAACGATTAGAAGCCACAGAAATGGGATTTCTCAGAAGAATGTTGAAAGTTCCCTGGACAGCTAAAAAGACCAATGAAGAAATTCTCAAAGAGGCCAACACAAAAAGGGAACTCCTAAAAAAACATCAGAAAGAAAAAAATCAACATTTTTCGGGCACATCATGAGAAGAGGAAAGTTGGAATACTTGGTTACAACTGGCAAAATAAAAGGAAAGTCAGATTGCAGACGACAATGAGAGAAAATACTGGATAGCTTCGTGTCATGGCATGGAAAACAGTTAACAGCAGAACTGATACGATGCACTGTAGATAGAAGATTGTGGAAGAACATGATAAAATACGCCAACCAGTATGGCAAATGATGATGATGATGAAAAGGAAGAAACATGTAGAGACCAAAGTAAATATAGCTAGAAGATACAGCAGAAGCTGTTAATTTTTTCTGGAAAATAGTTCACAAATTACGCTCAAGATAACCACTGCTGTTATATTTTGTACAAAGAACAAGTGAGATGATCTTATTGTGAGGACAACGCTTTCATTTGTGAAACTACTGCCAACACTCAGGTACATTTACTGATCAATTTAGTTATCTTAAATTTAAAACTGACATCTGAGTTTATTTTAAGATGTGGCAATAATATGTTTAAGAACCAAAGACTATACTAAATGATCACAGACATAAAAACAAATCCTAGACATGACAATAACATGTTAACAAATAATGGACATGACAATAACATGCCAACAAATAATGGACATGACAATAACATGCCAACAAATAATGGACATAACAATAACATGCCAACAAATAATGGACATGACAGTTACATGTAAACAAATAATGGACATGACAGTTATATGTCAACAAATAATGGACATGACAATAACATGCCAACAAATAATGGACATGACAGTTACATGTCAACAAATAATGGACATGATAGTTACATGTCAACAAATAATGGACATGACAATAACATTTCAACAAATAATGGACATGACAGTTACATGTCAACAAATCCTAGATATAATGATGGTTGGTCACTTTTAAAGACTTCATTCTACTTACATGACCCTTCATCAAAATCTTTGTACTTCTCAATTTTGCGTGCCTCAACCACAACTGTGTACATGGTAGAAGGTCTCAAACCAGTTATCATGAGATGATCCTCTAAAAAAAATGAGTAAACAGCAGTAAGTTAGTCCATAATTTTTGCACCAAAAATAAACATCATCTTGACCAAGGATAACAGTAACATGATATTATGTATCTGCCAACATTTACATATATTTATGTATGGGAGGCATGTCTTGTGGGATAATGAACTGTCTGTTTGGTCTAGGAATTTTAGTGCTTTCTTCTTGCCCATTTAGATGCATTCATTTGCATTTGTTTTACTTGTTCTAAAGTTGCCACTGAAAGTTTTCTTTCTCCTGGACCTGTCCACCTTAAGAAGTTTTTGCTTATTAGCTGTGTTTAGATCTAGTGCACTCATATCATGTATCATGGCATCTCTGCAGCAGAAGACCAACTTTTTATAAAAGATATCTTTGGAAATTTGTCCACTCTCTAACTGGCATAAATGATAAACCTACCATCTATCCATCCTTCCATCCATCTGCCCCATCCTTTCATGCCAAAAAATGGCACACAGTTAAGAAATTCCAGACTTTCCTTGTGTGACAATTTTTGCTATTAAACATCAAACTTTGAAAGAATCCACATTGTATCTCATTACATGTTCATATTTTGGGTGAGTTTCTAAATCTAAAAGAAAGTTGATATCCACTGTTGTTGCCTCTCACCTCAATGTTGTGCTAAGTGTTTTTCTACTTTGACCTCATTCTTTTGTCCACTCTTCCCTTTAGGAGCCAAGATTTCTGATTCAGTAACAATGAATGTTCCACAATGTGGCTTATTAGGCCGATGATTAACCATCCATCACAAGTTGAAGAGGAGCTCAGCTTAGTGGTTCGCGTGCTTGCTTCTGATCAGAAGGGTCCGGATTCGATCCCAAGATGTAGCAGATTTTTTTTCAGACTGACAAGGCACAAGGGTTCACCCAGTCTCTAGAAATAGGTACCAGTGATTTTTCTGGAAAGTAAGGGCATCATGGCATGATACCGACAACATCAACCAAAAATCTGTCATGGTCATAGAAGAATAAGATCACTAACATCATATTGTCCATATGCCAAGCAAGGCAGGGGAGGGAATTTTTACTTTTACAAGATGAAGAAAAACAACCCACTTTAGGTGACTTTAACAAAACAGTTGAAGTATGGTCCTGATGTGTCCATCTTTGTTTCTCACTTTATCACTTGTTGAGATTGCAAATATGAGCTTGAGGTATAAATTATGAAATACATTCATTCTTGTTTCTTGTTATGAGGTGTACATGACCAACAAATTGTTAGCATTAATTAGAGAACTTGGAACATAGACTTTGTACAGTTTACAAAACCTCAATACTTACATTTGGTATCATTTACCTATTAATTAATTATCAATTATACATTGCAAGAGTTACTAACAACAGTTAACACATTCGTTACTATGAGCAGTAAATTGCAGCTTTTGTAACCGGCGCAATGAGCCCAAAACAGTGATTTACTGTTCCAACAAAATGCATGTTTTAGATCAATTTTAATTAATTTTATTGCCCTCATTTCAAATTACAAAAATAAAATATGAAAAAAGGTGTATATTAAACAGCATATTAAACTCCTTTGTGGCGAATGTGCTATTGAGTTATTGAGTTATTTGCGGGTCATTACCATTGCACTCTGAACATCTGTGAGCACTCTGAACCTGACACGCAGTGTCCAGCGACTGACGACTCCAGTTCTATGTTGGTTGATAAGTCTTCATACACGGTCACTAAGTTTCTCATTTCTGGCTGTGCCCATCTTATCTCCCATTTCCATCATCCAAAGAAGTGACGTGGATCTGTGTTTGTCGAAGTCCTATGTCTTCCTACATCTCGGAGGACATTGAGGACATTGATGATGTCCGCCGATCCATTGGTTGCCCATCCTCAACAACAGCACAGCTAGCCAACCTGCCCGCTCTTTCATTTCCCCATACGCATGTCCAGGGACATAGACAAAGGTGACCTTACATATTTTGGATTTCTGCAATGACTCCACCCATTGCATGCGTACAGAGCCCTTATCCACTTTTTTTATCATGCTCATCGAATCACTCAGTATACATGCGTGGGTGTAGTCTTGTGACTCTAACCATTTGAATGCCTTGGTCACTGCCATCGCCTCCATTGTCATGCTACTCATGGTCATGACGTATGCACCACTGTCTTCATAGACTATTCTGCCTGCTGAGCGTGCTGTAAATGCCCATGCACTTCTTTGGTGTCGTCTTATAGATCCGTCTGTATAGATGGCTGCATCTTTCTCATCAGTGTTATCGCAGATGAGACCGTTGACCTCAGCATTAACCACGACCAGGTTCTGTTCCCTACTTTTCCTGTTGAGTGTGACAATACACAAGAAAGTCCCCTTGAACGACGTAGGCACCGGTATCCACTCCTCACCAATGCTGATATTGGTAAGCCCACAGACCTGTTTAATGACATCTTCTGCTCGACCCACACATGATTTGCCTCTTTTTAGCCTGGCACCTTTCCTTGTGTTGAGCACGTGGTGCAATGGGTGCTCTTTATCTGTACTAATCTTCAGGTATGCTCGTGCTCTCCAGATCTTGATTCTGTCATCCATAGTTGGAAAGTCAAGAAGATGCCTCATTGCTACACAGGGAGTGTCCCTTGTACATCCCAAGATAATGCGCATGGCTTCATTTTGTATTTTCTCCAGCCTATCAATTTGAGTCGTACTGACAGTACGAATTGCCAGGGCATACTCGATTGGTGCGAGGACTAATCCCTGGAACAGAAGAGTAAGTAGCCTCTGCTTGATGTTGGCAGCTGCCATGACCTTCAAGGTGGCTAATCCTTTGCGGGATTTTGTTATCACATGGTCAATGTGGTCCCAAAAACACAGGCTGCGATCAAACTTAACTCCGAGGTATGTCATCAACTTGTCCCTGGTCACCTCATCAGCTCCCATTCGTACTACCGGTGTGGTCATATGATCGTATGATTGTCAAGGGAGAACCATGAAACTGATGCTTTATTAGGATTAACCAAGGCACCTGAAACCCCACACCAGGAAGAAATGTGACCGAGTTCGTCTTGCATTGTGGAGGCGATTCCCCGTATGTCTCTTCCCTGTCGATATACCAGAATACCATCAGCAAAAGTCATAGTTCTTCCCCTCCCATCCAGCTTTTGTTCCGTGATCGTTATTGTGTACACGTTAAATAGAACTGGTGACAATGGTGAGCCTTGTGGCAGCCCTGGACAAATGGATGTTGGCTCGGAAGACCAACTTCCACATCTGAGTATCACCTTCCTCTGAAACAGTGCCATGGCAATCCATCTAATGAGGAAGGGGTGCACCGCCAGTTGGATGACCATATGCATGAGATATTCATATCGTACCCTGTTGTATGCATCCTCCAGATCTATAGCAGCAGCACATCTCATCTGTGGAAGCCTTTGAAGACGTCATAAGCAAAGACTGCCACGTTGAGCCATGTCTCTTTGCTATCTATAACCTCCTAGTGTGGGTGGGAATGCACGTTTCTGTTCAAGGTGACAGGTGAGGACACGGGCAACTATTTTCTCCAGCAGCTTGCCCGCAGTGTTCTGCATTGTGATGATTCTGTAGGCACTGATCTGAGAATGGTCCTTGCTTGGCTTCGGTAGCAGTAGTAAGTAGCTGTGTAGCTACTCCTCCTTAATCTGGCCACTCCGAATGCTGGCATTAAACCCATTGGCCAGTTTTGTCAAGTCGTCGTCAGCTAAATCGCCTATGTCATTGTACCGAACACCATCTGGACCAGGAGCAGTGTTGTGTGACTTTTTAAGTGTCGTGCGAATGGTATCAGTTGTGATTGTGAGATCTTCTTCCAGCACTACATCCTTACACAATTTTGACAGCGATCTCCATATCCTCATTCTTACAGCCTAATTTCTTTGGTCTGTCTGCTCAATGTAGCAGGGCAAGCAGGGCCTTCCCTTTGCTCTCATCAGATTTGTGCCATATCTGGCCTGTGCTCTGAAAGTCTGATATGCCTCTGTGTCGTGTTGTGCCATTCATGCTCTGATGAAGGCGCCAGAATCTGGCTAGCAATTTTTCTGAGCACACTTTTTTACAGAAGTCATCCCATTTAGCATCCTTAGCCTGCTTAGCACATAGTTTAAAGTGCATGATTTTTTGGTTGACCTCTACTTTCAGATGCTTCAAGAGCTCAAGTTGTGTTCTTCCATTCTTTCTAGCTTTCTGCCATGTCTTGGCCGTATGTCTCTTGCTCCATCAAGCTTTCTCGAGTTCTATGTTCCACCAGGGTGGCTGCACCCATCTCTCCTGCCTCCTATGAGGGGCGCTCTGTTTCCTATGTCTGATTTTGCTAAGAACGTCCTGGTCTGTTTTCTCATAGTGGAATGTGTGGAGCTTTCTTTTCTGGCTTCTATTTCTGCTTTTCTCAATTAGGAGGAAACATGGATAGTGATCACTTCCGTGGAACCCCAGTGCACTCCACCTGCAAACCGGTGCGAAGGTGGAAGACATCAGTGCAAGGTCTATGACACTATCAGAGTCCCTTGTTCGAGTGACCCTTCTTGTTGCCCTTCCATCATTCAAGCACACTAAATCGACTGACACCAGTGCATTCTCTAGGTCTTCTCCCTGCTTGTTGGTTATGACGTTACCCCACTGGTTTCCTCTAGCATTAAAGTCTCCGCAGAAAATGACGTTCTCTTCATCGAACTCGAAGAGATTCTGCCATTGTTGTGTGTTCATCTTCCCATTACAGGCATACACATTTACAATCATGAAATGAACTGGGGTCTGCACCCTAACCACATGTACCTGCAATTCTGCATTGTCCCACGCAGAAATATCAACCTCAGCTGCCACCATATTGTTGCGCACAAGGATGGTCTGCCCAAGGTGTCGCCTATTGTAGAAACAATGAAATCCAGGAGTACTTACTGTCCTGTCACCAAGAAGAGTTTCTTGCAAAACCATTATATCGGTGCCGCACAGTAGCTTATCAATAATGGACCGTTGTTGATTTATGGACCCACAATTCCAATATGTAATGCACACATACTTTAGGCCTAGCCTCTCACACTTCGACAGCTTAATGCCTTACCTTGTCTTGTTTTCCTTCTTCAATGTTGTCATTTGGGCTGCATCTGAATACTTACCATTGTCATAGTATCAAATATATTGTTGCTGAACATCAATGCTGTGGATGGTCTAGACTCATGTGCACTTACTCAGTCACACAGTCCAGAACCCATTTCCACGTTATAAACTGGTCAACTCCAGTAAATAGCTCTGCAGCACTCGGATACACTGTGAGCCTTTTACAAATTAAATGAATTATGCGTCCTTGACAACAGCGAATTGCTAAAGTCTTGTATAGTTACATTTTTCTTGTAAGCGTAACAGAGGTGGGACATATATGAAGGGAATTGCTAGTTTAGGTGTTGATTCAACAAGCTCTTCATTTTGTTTCTTGTTATTGGTTGACTGAAGTTCTAGCTTGTGCTGAACTTTAATTTAAATTTTTAAAAGAACTGCATTGCTCATAAACTGCACTCTCATGTCACAATCTACTGAAAGGAGTAACTAGACAGAGTCAGGATGATTAGACATAGTTCAGATGTAGTGGTGAACATCCAAAGCTTTCTGAGTGTCTAGCCATGCTCTATGTGGTCCATAAAGCTCTTCTAGAGTTGTCTTTATACCTGTTAAGCCGCACATATGTGCTAAACCAGTGACTGTCGCACAAATGTACCAACCTATGGTGCTATCACTCTGTATGTCATCTTGTGGTCTGTCTCCTGGCCACCAAGTTACTTGGTAACTGTCTGGCTGCAGGAAGTGAGCTTTAGATTCACTTGCTGGAACAAGAGAATTTGACAAAAAAATCATATAGTCACAAGTACAAGATTAGTGCTTCTGATGTTTTCACATGAGCAATCAAAATAACCAGGGCTTTTTCAAAATTAACCCTATGATACCAACATAAAAATTACCACCTCAAAATACAAATTCTTGAATTGGACAATTTGGTGCATGCAAACATCTCCGCTAAGAGGGAGCCACATATATGACTGGATGGACAGTTGGACTGATGGCTGCTGTGTCAGTAGACAATGTAACAACTTTGGTAGCCATGCCGTGATGCTGTTTAATTTCAGACCATAAATCTTATCTAAGCCAGAAAATGATGACAGCATCCAATTCTCATGACTCTGCTAGGGGACAGCACAGCTGTGTAGCAAATGTTCAATGAAAATCTTATTTTCCAAACTCTGAATGTAGCAATTAAGTGGTGATAATTATTTATGATGGTATCCTGAAAACATGACTCATAGATAAGTATCATAATTTAGGGTTTAAAAAAAGTTTATTGGGACTCTATCATTCCAACCTAAGCAAGAGTCATAAAATACCAACTTTGAAACTCAGGTTTACTTATATTTTTTTAATAAACATGATATTTATAAATTATATTATATCCTTTTATTGCATAATGTGTTTATCAAACAGGAATTAAAACATGCAGTAAGTTTAAATAAATGGTGAATTGTTAATTTCAGTTATGTTATGTTAGGATCAAGCCAAGGTTAAAAGGTATAATACAATTTTTTTAGTACCACATGAGGAAGAAAGGTGGGTGGTGATTTTAAAAATTGGGGCTACATGGTGGGAGTGTCGATCACTAAATACACTAACTTATCTTTATTACAAATTTGGCACCAAATACTAATTACTAAAGAGACAACTAGACAACGACCGACAACTAAAACAAGTAGAGAAATTTAAATACCTGGGAAATCTAGTGACAAACGACAATTCACAAACAGCAGAGATTGAATCAAGATGCAACAAAGCTTGTCAAATCATTGGACAGTTATCAACATTATTATCCAACAAGGAAATAACCCTAGAGGCAAAACGAGCACTATAAACACAATCTTCATCCCAATGTTGTGCTACCAATGCCAGACCTGGAAGAACAATAAGAAAAATAACCTCTACCAAGATTAAATGTGTTAGACGAATGTTAGGAAGCAGCCTCAGAGATAAGATCAGAAATGAAGAATTTAGAAAAAAAGTTAGGAATAACCCCCACCATAGAATATATAAAGAAACAACAGATAAAATGGTATGGCCACATGATAAGGCAGAAAGGTTAAAACACAACCAACACAATGAGTCCTCAATAAATGTTGTGAGAATACCAGACCCAAGGGTCGACCACGAAAAAGATGGATTGATGGAATACTAGGAGCACTAGGAAACATAACAGCAGCAGAAGCGAACAGAAGAGCAAAAGGCAGCAAATTATGTCTCCCCTCAATGCTGAAAGGCAAATGAGGAAGGAAAGAAGAAGAAGAATGGAAGAGATTTCAGAAACAAAATTTTTCATGGTTTTAAATATCAATCTGCATGCTGTACATTTACCTAAGACATAACTTATTGTATACGAATGTTTAGATGATTGAACAGGGCGTTAGATCTCACCAATACCAAGATGATACAAGACATGTACAAAGAATACAGCTTAATGACATTCAACACAAATTAAATAGACATTGACACACTTTGCTGCTAAATGTACATGACTGAAATCTGCATGATGTACAATATGCTGAAATGTGCAGAAAGAGTTAAAACAATACATTCATTTAAGTAAGGGAAGCAACCTATAATTATTGTCAAGACTTTTCATGATTGTATCCTTTCCATCATTGTTATTCATTGAGTTTTTTTTAGCTGTATGTGGTAAAATGTAGTTAATAGTGATTTTGAGACTTGACCTGCACTTTCACTGTCTTAAGAAGATTCTAAACTTCTGTTGGGATCAACACATCACAAACAAAGAAATCATCAGAAGATCAGGCATTAACAACATCAACCAAGAAGTGAAAAGAAGATGGAAATGGCTAGACCACATTCTATGAATGGAAAGAGACAGGTATCCGCACCTTACTTTAACAAGAACACTACCCGGCAGACAAAGAAGAGGCAGGCTGTTGGAGACACAGTGATGATCCATAGATGATGAAATGAAAGATGCTGGCAGGTCTTGATGCCATGCTAGCTCCAGGCAGCATTGGGGTGGAGATTTCTTGTGGGTGCCCTATGCTCCAAATGGAGTTAAGAGAATTATGAAGAAGAATATGGAAACTGTAGTAAATAGTGATTTTGAGAGTTGACCTGCATTTTCACAACAATGGCATCAGGTGGAAAACCCTCCTCCAAACTGTAGCATACAAAACTGAACTATTTGGAATAATAATGTAATAAATAAAACAGTACATAAGATTCATAAATTGAAAAATATATTTTGTGTTTGTTATATTCTTCTGTTGCTGTGACTTGAAATTATTTAAAAAATAAGAAACAAACACAAGGACAAAAACATTCAAAGATTTTCAATGCTTGGTAAAAAAAATATTTAAAAAAACCATATTTTAAAATTTACATATTTCTAAATCATTACACTGACATAATGTTTACATATTAAAATTCCTCATCCATTTTGCTTCATCAAAATTATATAAATTAAGCATGCAGGTACATTGATCGAGAAGGGGATACAAGCAAAGAAATTAGAATCAGAATAGCTAAAGCAGCAATATCTTTCAGAAGCCTTGAAAAGTTGTGGAAATCAAAACTCATCAGCACAAACATAAAACTTAGACTATTCACATCAAATGTACGATCAACCCTTATGTACGCATGTGAAAGCTGGAAAACAACAAGAGATATAGAAACAAAGTTGAACGCATTCGAAAATAAATGTCTAAGGAAAATACTTGGTATAGTATGGAACGAATTCAAAACGAACAAGGAAATTAGAGAAATCGCCAATCAGCCACTAATATCTTCAGTAATAAAGAAAAGACGATGGCCATATGTTGGACATGTGATGAGAAGAGATAATAACCGAATAGCAAAGCAAGCCCTCATGTGGGAAACAACAGGTAAGAGAAAAAGAGGAAGACCAAGAGAGACACTGAGAAGAACATTGCTGAGAGAGGCAAAAGCAGCAGGAATCGGCTCCTTCAATGAGATAGGGCTGCTTGCACAGAACAGAGACAAATGGCGAGATTTGATAAAATATCTTTAAAAGAATTGAAAACTGCTAGAACAAAAATTCAGATAAGAGAAGGAGTATCTTGGTCTACGCCCTATGGGCCGGCTACGGCTCGAAAGGTCAATAGATAGATGCAGGTACAGTAGATCCAGAGATATACCTCTCTAAAGAATACATGCTATTGCCCTAATTTTTTTTATCTGGTATTGGGTGGTACTTTTTTAAACATAAGTCCAGTAGTTAAGGAGTTAAATTGAAAGTCCTCAAACTGTACTGGAACCCGATCTTGAATGTTTTGACTGAAAAAAAAAGCCCTGAATGTAACCTCATTATCTTTAATGTGACTAATGGTTTACTATTTTAGTTTATTAGACTTGTCCTAACTTACTTTTCTTCCAAACAATAAGTGCTGAGTGGCCAGTGACCTTCTCACACCAGACCTCTGATGGTGCGTACACTAGACCTGTGTAGTGTACTACAAGTTTTGGCCCTGGCTTGCAGCCTGTGTATCTCTCTCCAGCACTCACATCTGTAAATACATAACAACTATTAGAATATGACAGCCCTGCACAGAAAGTTGGATACATTTCTTACTATCAAAAATATGTTTGATATTCTCCAGTAACATTTTCAATATCTCATTAATATTATTCCAACTCTTCTTGAAAATAAAAATCATTTACAATAGATGATAACTATACCCCATGTCGCTCATGGAACAGTTCATTGCTGGTTTTAATGTTTCACAAAAGCAGAAAAGATAAAAACAGTCACAATTTACCAAATCCCTCATTGACCAATTGTGGGGGACTGTTGGTCTTGGCCTTGTGGGGGAGTGGGTGGGTTTGTGAAATAAAACCCTACCTGAACACCTCATGGTGGACTGGGCATGCAGCCTCTATTCTCCAGAAACCCCCTAATAGACACCAGAAATGGGATTAATGCTAGTAACGATAACAGGAAACTCTTTATACACAACTTTGCAGCAGAAGGCAATATGTTCATCAAAACAGCACGCCTCGTTGAGCAAGTGTTTCTGCCCTTTAGCTTCTTGACACTCTAGGGGAAGTGAGCCTGACTGGGTCATGACTGCCAGGCATTGACCTCCTGCTGCATGCTATAATTATAGCTTTTTTTAGAAATCAAATCTCTCATAGACTTGTCCATCTTTAGCATCAACACTTGAACATTGAGGAAGATAAGTACAATCACATTTCGTTTAGTAGAAATTCAAAATGGTTAAACCACATAAAACTAAATCAAAGTACATAGAAGAAGTGACATAGCTTATACTTTCCATATGGTATCTAATCACCTTCGTTTCTGCTGAATTTTCTAAAATAAAGGACTTACATGTTGTACCACCCAATTTTATGGGCCACAGACCATTTGTGTGACTTTACATATTTTTTAAATCACACAATTAACACACACATAAAATATTACTTAAAAATGTATGCAGGAAAGCAAAAATTGCACTGCTTATATATAAAGCTAGTCAACAACATCCAACAAGTACTAAAAATATAATTTAACTTAAAAAAAAATTATGTGTAGCTTTTTTCCATTTGTACACTTTTTTTTTAAAGTCTGCACAGATTTGCTTCTAAAAAGTATTGAAAGTTTGTTAGTTTTTATTACCTTTCTTAAACATGTACATCGGATGATGCCTATCTTAAACATGTACATTGGATGCTGCCCATCATAAACATGTACATTGGATGCTGCCCATCTTAAACATGTACATCGGATGCTGCCCATTTTAAACATGTACATCGGATGCAGACAATCTTAAACATGTAGATCGAATGCTGCCCATCTTAACCATGTACATCGGATGCTGCCCATCTTAAACATGTACATCGGATGCTGCCAATCTTAAACATGTACATCGGATGCTGCCCATCTTAAACATGTACATCAGATGCTGCCCATCTTAAACATGTACATCAGATGCTGCCCATCTTAAACATGTACATCAAATGCTGCCTGTCTTAACCATGTACATCGGATGCTGCCCATTTAAACATGTACATCGGATGTAGACAATCTTAAACATGTACATCGAATGCTGCCCATCTTAACCATGTACATCGGATGCTGCCCATCTTAAACATGTACATCGGATGCTGCCCATCTTAAACATGTACATCAGATGCTGCCCATCTTAAACATGTACATCAGATGCTGCCCATCTTAAACATGTACATCGGATGCTGCCCATCTTAAACATGTACATTGGATGCTGCCCATTTTAAACATGTACATCGGATGCAGACAATCTTAAACATGTACATCGAATGCTGCCCATCTTAACCATGTACATCGGATGCTGCCCATCTTAAACATGTACATCGGATGCTGCCCATCTTAAACATGTACATCGGATGCTGCCCATCTTAAACATGTACATCAGATGCTGCCCATCTTAAATGTGTACATCGGATGCTGCCCATCTTAAACATGTATGTAGGATGCTGCCCATCTTAAACATGTACATCGGATGCTGGCCATCTTAAACATGTACGTCATATGATGCCCATCCTAAACATGTATTTCAAATGCTGCCCATCTTAAACATGTATGTCAAATGCTGCCCATCTTAAACATGTATGTAGGATGCTGCCCATCTTAAACATGTACATCAGATGCTGCCCATCTGAAACATGTATATCAAATTCTGCCCATCTTAAACATGTACATCGGATGCAACCCATCTTAAACATGTACATCGGATGCTGCCCATCTTAAACATGTACATCGGATGCTGCCCATCTGAAACATGTACATCGGATGCTGCTCATCTTAAACATGTACATCGGATGCTGCCATCTTAAACATGTACATCGGATGCTGCCCATCTTAAATGTGTACATCGGATGCTGCCCATCTTAAACATGCATGTAGGATACTGCCCATCTTAAACATGTACATCGGATGCTGCCCATCTTAAACATGTATGTCATATGCTGCCCATCCTAAACATGTGTGTCAAATGCTGCCCATCTTAACATGTATGTCATATGCTGCCCATCCTAAACATGTATGTAGGATGCTGCCCATCTTAAACATGTACATCAGATGCAGACAATCTTAAACATGTATATCAAATTCTGCCCATCTTAAACATGTACATCGGATGCTACCCATCTTAAACATGTACATCGAATGCTGCCCATCTTAAACATGTACATCGAATGCTGCCTGTCTTAACCATGTACATCGGATGCTGCCCATTTTAAACATGTACATCGGATGTAGACAATCTTAAACATGTACATCGAATGCTGCCCATCTTAACCATGTACATCGGATGCTGCCCATCTTAAACATGTACATCAGATGCTGCCCATCTTAAACATGTACATCGAATGCTGCCCATCTTAACATGTACATCAGATGCTGCCCATCTTAAACATGTACATCAGATGCTGCCCATCTTAAACATGTACATCGAATGCTGCCCATCTTAAACATGTACATCAGATGCTGCCCATCTTAAACATGTACATCAGATGCTGCCCATCTTAAACATGTACATCGGATGCTGCCCATCTGAAACATGTACATCGGATGCTGCCCATTTTAAACATGTACATCGGATGCAGACAATCTTAAACATGTACATCGAATGTTGCCCATCTTAACCATGTACATCGGATGCTGCCCATCTGAAACATGTACATCGGATGCTGCCAATCTTAAACATGTACATCGGATGCTGCCCATCTTAAACATGTACATCAGATGCTGCCCATCTTAAACATGTACATCAGATGCTGCCCATCTTAAACATGTACATCAAATGCTGCCTGTCTTAACCATGTACATCGGATGCTGCCCATTTAAACATGTACATCGGATGTAGAAAATCTTAAACATGTACATCGAATGCTGCCCATCTTAACCATGTACATCGGATGCTGCCCATCTTAAACATGTACATCGGATGCTGCCCATCTTAAACATGTATGTCATATGCTGCCCATCCTAAACATGTATGTCAAATGCTGCCCATCTTAAACATGTATGTCAAATGCTGCCCATCTTAAACATGTACATCGGATGCTGCCCATCTGAAACATGTACATCGGATGCTGCCCATTTTAAACATGTACATCAGATGCAGACAATCTTAAACATGTACATCGAATGCTGCCCATTTTAACCATGTACATCGGATGCTGCCCATCTTAAACATGTACATCGGATGCTGCCCATCTTAAACATGTACATCAGATGCTGCCCATCTTAAACATGTACATCAGATGCTGCCCATCTGAAACATGTATATCAAATTCTGCCCATCTTAAACATGTACATCGGATGCTACCCATCTTAAACATGTACATCGGATGCTGCCCATCTTAAACATGTACATCGGATGCTGCCCATCTGAAACATGTACATCGGATGCTGCTCATCTTAAACATGTACATCGGATGCTGCCCATCTTAAACATGTACATCGGATGCTGCCCATCTTAAATGTGTACATCGGATGCTGCCCATCTTAAACATGCATGTAGGATACTGCCCATCTTAAACATGTACATCGGATGCTGCCCATCTTAAACATGTATGTCATATGCTGCCCATCCTAAACATGTGTGTCAAATGCTGCCCATCTTAAACATGTATGTCATATGCTGCCCATCCTAAACATGTATGTAGGATGCTGCCCATCTTAAACATGTACATCAGATGCAGACAATCTTAAACATGTATATCAAATTCTGCCCATCTTAAACATGTACATCGGATGCTACCCATCTTAAACATGTACATCGAATGCTGCCCATCTTAAACATGTACATCGAATGCTGCCTGTCTTAACCATGTACATCGGATGCTGCCCATTTTAAACATGTACATCGGATGCTGCCCATCTTAAACATGTACATCAGATGCTGCCCATCTTAAACATGTACATCAGATGCTGCCCATCTGAAACATGTACATCGGATGCTGCCCATTTTAAACATGTACATCGGATGCAGACAATCTTAAACATGTACATCGAATGCTGCCCATCTTAACCATGTACATCGGATGCTGCCCATCTTAAACATGTACATCGGATGCTGCCAATCTTAAACATGTACATCGGATGCTGCCCATCTTAAACATGTACATCAGATGCTGCCCATCTTAAACATGTACATCAGATGCTGCCCATCTTAAACATGTACATCAAATGCTGCCTGTCTTAACCATGTACATCGGATGCTGCCCATTTAAACATGTACATCGGATGTAGACAATCTTAAACATGTACATTGAATGCTGCCCATCTTAACCATGTACATCGGATGCTGCCCATCTTAAACATGTACATCGGATGCTGCCCATCTTAAACATGTACATCGGATGCTGCCCATCTTAAACATGTACATCAGATGCTGCCCATCTTAAACATGTACATCAGATGCTGCCCATCTTAAACATGTACATCGGATGCTGCCCATCTGAAACATGTACATCGGATGCTGCCCATTTTAAACATGTACATCAGATGCAGACAATCTTAAACATGTACATCGAATGCTGCCCATTTTAACCATGTACATCGGATGCTGCCCATCTTAAACATGTACATCGGATGCTGCCAATCTTAAACATGTACATCGGATGCTGCCCATCTTAAACATGTACATCAGATGCTGCCCATCTTAAACATGTACATCAGATGCTGCCCATCTTAAACATGTACATCAGATGCTGCCCATCTGAAACATGTATGTCAAATGCTGCCCATCTTAAACATGTACATTGGATGCTACCCATCTTAAACATGTACATCAGATGCTGCCCATCTTAAACATGTACATCGGATGCTGCCCATCTGAAACATGTACATCGGATGCTGCTCATCTTAAACATGTACATCAGATGCTGCCCATCTTAAACATGTACATCGGATGCTGCCCATCTTAAACATGTATGTAGGATGCTGCCATCTTAAACATGTATGTCATATGCTGCCCATCCTAAACATGTATTTCAAATGCTGCCCATCTTAAACATGTATGTCAAATGCTGCCCATCTTAAACATGTATGTAGGATGCTGCCCATCTTAAACATGTACATCGGATGCTGCCCATCTTAAACATGTACATCGGATGCTGCCCATCTTAAACATGTATGTCATATGCTGCCCATCCTAAACATGTATGTCAAATGCTGCCCATCTTAAACATGTATGTCAAATGCTGCCCATCTTAAACATGTATGTAGGATGCTGCCCATCTTAAACATGTACATCAGATGCTGCTCATCTTAAACATGTAGGTTTCCACGAGAGAGTGTCTTTCAGGGGACACATCTATGATCTTTAGACTCTATTGAAAAGTATCTTTCAGTGGCGAAATCTATGATTTTTGGAGCTCTACTGAAAAGTGTCATTCAATGGACATTTCTATGATCTTTGGATACTATTGAAGAGTATCTTTCAGAGGACACATCTATGATCTTAGGATACTATTGAAGAGTATCTTTAAAAGGACATGTCTATGATCTTATGACTCTTTTGAAGAATATCTTTCAGTGGAGAAATCTATGATTTTTGGAGCTCTACTGAAAAGTGTCATTCAATGGACATGTCTATGATCTTTGGATACTATTGAAGAGTATCTTTCAGAGGACACATCTATGATCTTAGGATACTATTGAAGAGTATCTTTAAAAGGACATGTCTATGATCTTTGGATACTATTGAAGAGTATCTTTCAGAGAACATGTCTATGATCTTAGGATACTATTGAAGAGTATCTTTCAGAGAACTTGTCTATGATCTTAGGATACTATTGAAGAGTATCTTTCAGAGGACACATCTATGATCTTAGGATACTATTGAAGAATATCTTTCAGAGGACAGATCTATGATCTTTGGATACTATCGAAGAGTATCTTTCAGAGGACACATCTATGATCTTTGGATACTATTGAAGAGTATCCTTCAGTAGACAAATCTATGAACTTTGCAAGATGAATCCAAATAACACTAACCAAGTAAAGAAAAACGTTAAGAACCCTGTCACACCAAGTGGTGTATAGGGAATATGGTGTCTGTGACCATAATTTTTATAGACCTTCGGCACTTTTGTTCTATTGGTAAATAACGAGGTGTGAACTGGTATATGTGTAGCAGTAGTAAAGTTAGCTAAAGCTAGACTTGAAGAGAAATGTTTGGTCACAGCTTTACTGCAATAAAGAACAAAACAAAAACATTACAACACTGTGGCCTAAAAATAAGCTTTTCCAGAAACACAGACAACACAAACAAACGAATTAACAGAAATTAGATACAAGGGTCTAACTAAAACATGGTGAGTAACAGAGTTACCTTAAAAAAGTAAAACTAAATCAAAACAATGAAAATGACAATAATTAAACATTCATTTGCAGTGGAGCATAAACACTTGTTGATCTTCTGGTTTCCTTTGTTCTTCTGTTGGTAAATAACAAAGCCGGCTATGTTGATACATTCAATATTATGCTCATCATCACAGTCAAAACCTAGCAAGCGGTGATTTTAATTGGCACAAACAACATTTGTGAGTAGTCATAAGTAGAAACTATGTTGTGAAAGGCAAATAAGAAAATATAAGTAAGTTAGTTTTTAGAAACCCACAGGTGGGAAATAATGAAAATATTATTACATACATGCACATATATTTATGTGAAGAAACAGTGACAATATTATTTAAATACAATACATAATAAATTCAGGTAAACAAACAGTGTAAATGTTACTATATGAATACAAAACATGAACATAAATTCATATGGATAAATAATGAAATTATAATTAAACTAATATAACACACATATGCATACATCATAAGGTTGCATGTTGTTTTTGCTAAATTTTGAACTTATCAAAGACTGTTTGAAAGAATCTGTGTCTCTAAACAGATCTCCCACTTCTTCTATTGTCAAATTCAGAGTCTTTTTGATGTCCTTAAATCACTGTCTTCTTGATCTGCATCTAATGCATCACCCAGGAACCATATCTTCCATTATTGTTCTTTCCAACCCGCTGTGTCTTGACATGGCCATAGTATTTTAATTTCCACTGCAGAGTGGTGTTTATAAAGCCACATATTTTAAATGTTTCTATCTATTGACCTTTCGAGCCATAGCTGGCCCATAGGGTGTAGACCCAGATACTCCCTCTCTTATCTAAATTTGTATTCTAGACGTTCCTATCCTTGTAAAGATCATTTATGAAATCTCGCCATTTGTCTCTGTTCTGTGTAAGCAGCTCTATCTCACCAACATATGACCATTGTCTTTTCTTGATTACTGAAGATATTAGTGGTTGATTGGCAATTTCTCTAATTTCCTCATTTGTTTTGAATTTGTTCCACGCTATACCAAGTATATTCCTTAGACATTTATTTTCGAATTCATTCAACTTTATTTCTATGCCTCTTGTTGTTTTCCAGCTCTTACATGCATACGTTAGGGTTGATAGTACATTTGATTTGAATAGTCTAAGTTTTGTGTTTGTGTTGATGAGTTTTGATTTCCACAACTTTTCAAGGCTTTTGAAAGACATTGCTGCTTTAGCTATTCTGCTTCTAATTTCTTTAATTGTATTCCCTTCCAGATCAATGTGACTTCCAAGATAGATAAAGTGATTGATCTCTTCCACTGGTTTGTTTTACATGTATATTTTGTCATCTGTTGGAATTAAGCTTTTCATGACCTTAGTCTTTTCATGATTGATCTCAAGCCCAATTTTGCTGGCTATTGATGATAGTTCATTTGTATTTTCCTGCATCGTTTTTATCTGACTGCTGATGATGACTATGTCATCAGCAAAGTTGAGGTCCTCCAAATGGTCTCCTTGTATCCATTCGATGCCTTTATTACCAGTGCAACATTTCTTCATTATGAAGTCCATTCCACTTCTCATGTCACACTTAAAAAGGATAGCATTTTCAAAATGAAAAAAACTGTTTCCCCCTAGTGATGTAGTAGTTTTCATATTAATTATGGTAACAGTTAGTAAGTGAAATTTTGTGAGTAAAGATTACTTTATGTTGATATCATAGATGTAATATTAGTACAGTTTATGTTGTAATTGTTAAAAGGTATGTGTTCAGTCTAAGTGGTCTAGACGTTAAGATGTGATCTTGGACAAGAATGTCCTGGGCTAAAAAATTCCACAACAGATGGTGGAATTTTTCTCTTCAAATTCATGGTTTCTTTGTGTCTTTCTGAGAAATAAGATCAAATATCTGGCCATCTTGAATGACAGGAAAAAAACAGAAGGTGCCATGTACACTATATGCACTTTGAAACAATCTTGGCACTTTATAAAATATTCTTGGCAATTACAAGTCAAAATGTGTAGGCCTAATGGCCACTGTGAGAAAAAATTATTAGATAAAATCTACCCAAAAAATTCAGACGCTCGATGATAAAATATGAGTGCTTCTCATGTTGGAGGATATTTGCCTATATGGCAAGGAACATCCACTCATACTGAGGACACTTTCAGCTGAATGTTGAGGATGTCAGTGTATACTGGAAACAAAATAGGCATTCATGCAAACTTAAATCCCTTAAAAAAGTCCACAAATCTAGAGGATCTTCACCAGAGGTTACAATCTGGCAAACACAAACAAAGCTTTGTGTGCATATCTTTGTTCCAGTTTAGTAAATATAAGTCATACCTTCCATATTATAAGGTTTTGCTTTAATTTGTGAGGGTTTTTATAAAAAAAATTAACTTGTAAGCCTCACAAGGCAATTTGTAAGGGAAAATAAACCATCTGTGTGAGCTTCTGCATCTTTTACTTATTAAAATAAATCTACACAATTTTACATAGTTAAAATTTATGTAGAATTCAGAAAATGGCTCTATTTATACTTTTCTTAGCCAATCAAATTGTACCAGACCTACATTTGAAATGGACTATATAAATACATGTGGGAGCCGCAATGGCTCAGTGGTTAATGAATTGGACCACTAAAGACAAGTGGCTAAGTTTGATCCTGATTGACAGCTTCCAGGTTCACCCAGTCTTAAGTGGGTACCGGAATTTTTTCTGGGAAAGTAAAGCAGCATGGGCGTAATACCAACCACATTACCTCAAAAAATCATGTGCCAAAGGTCTGTAAAAATTATGGCCACTAACACCATATTCCCTATGGGAATAGTGCCACACCACTTGGTGTGACGGGGCACTTTACTTTTAAAAAAAAATATAAATACATGTAGGCAGTTATCCAATTGTGTCACTTGTATGTTATTCATTACATGTGTTAAGGATTGAAAATTATGAGAACAACTGAACTAACGGGCACCAACAAGATGTTTAATTGTAATCCTTTGACATGTTTTCTAAATCTACCTCAACTGAAGCTTTATAAAAAAATTGTAATTTGTTACTTCTTCATTAATTAAAATGCCATCAATTGAGTTACAAAAGGGGTTATTTGTTTTTGAGCTGCCAGTTATCACTCATTTCTTGGTCAAAAGCTATGGGACTTTACAAGTATTTGATAAGTTCAGACCAATCTTTGGAGCAGCTCCACAGAAAATAAGTGTCCCTGACAACCATTTCAGGCAAAGAACAATCACTGGAGAGTTCAACAAAAAAGTATTTACTAAAAAGGTGAACAGCTTAAAAAACAAATAAATAAATCTCAAAGCATCTTTCCTAATGTCATCAGCACTGGAACAGAAAAAAAAAAAAATGAAAGATTAATAATGAAATGTGCTTGTGTATTTTGTTTAAGTTTAGTTGATAGGTCATCTTCATTCCACAACAAACAATTGCACTTGCTGAGATCTCCTCCTCAGCACATTCCCCAATATGTTGCATGCCTGCCAGTCAGCACCAAAAGCAATGAAGATGTTTTCAGCTTTCATGCATGAAAAACTATGAAAACTTTGATCCTAACCTTCTTAGCTGTCCCTTACAACATGCACGATGACACTGGCTATATTGTTTTTCTTCCCTGACCGTGGTCTGGGTCTCAGTAGTCACATGGTTGATGTTTGGTATTTGTATAAAAACCAAAACCATTGTACCCTAGAGTCCATTATAACTTCAATCTCTTTACAAATTAAAAGAGAATATTTCAACACAGTGCCATCTTTTTGCATGAATGAGAGTCACACTTTTGGTTGTATTTCACAAATATCATTGTTTCAGGTCATGGTCAGTACTCATAGCAAAAGTATGCCATGAGTATATAAATTACATTATATATACGTTGCTCCAAGTTATCCTCTTATGACATTCTTAACAATTTTTTTTAAGGTTTTGCATTTCTTCTTCTTTAACTGTCCTTGTCCTAAAAAGTAGTAGTTGTTCTTTCTGTTTGAAGGACATGAATTCATATAATAGTAAAATGATGTTAGTATAACAAATAATGAATTAGTAACTTGAAATAATAACACACTCAAGAATTTTCATTTAAATGGAGGGAAACTTTGAGGGGAGACATAGGTTCTCCTGTATCATGTTAGTATTTAGTTGAAACACAGATTCTCAATAACTATCAAATCTAGCACAAAGGTATCATATTATGTTAAAACTTTCACTAATGCCTGATTAATATTTAAGTTGCGAGGCATCAGAAACAAGGCTTAAAAAACACACGGCTGGTAGTATATCTACAGAGATGGTTAATGAAAGCAAAATGGATTGTGGTATGATGCATATAAATGAAAGCACAATCTACACTCAAGCCATGCACACATGCTCTAAGGAAAGAACCAAAAACTTCACCCAGTGGTGGCTCTGTCTTACGTATTGGAACCTCTCCCATAATCGTGCCATAGTAAATATGCTTCATGCAATATATTAAATATATGCTCAAAAAATGCTTGGATGAATACAGCAAGTTAAGACCAAAATAACACAACCAGAAATAATTATATGATTGAAACCCGAATATAATGTGCATGTGGCGTTCTTCTCTTCTGCTTATATTTGATGCTACATATAGTCAATGCCTGTGATTTAACAAGTCTATGACTTGTATAAATGTTGCACAGATAAAAATGTTGAGTGTGAGGAATAGTCTGGAAGGTCATCAACCAGCAGAATAAAATAAAATAATGTTAAAAATGCATACACAGCAGCTGAAATTGCCAAGTTACTATTTGTGAGTATTTGAAGATTTACATATTAGTTTTGGTTCTGTTGAGTCAATTCTAACAAATGATTGGTGCATTTCATTGAAACTTGTTTGAAAATTGCTGTCAGTTGACCAGAAATAGGCCTATGTCTCAGTTACTCAGAATCTACTTAAGTGAACCAAAATGAAAAAAAAAACTGAACCAAAAAAAAAAGTAAAAAACAAAAAAACAAAATAAACTGGGATGAATCAAATATCAAGACAAAAGTACAGTTTTTCTTTTTGATTGTAAGGTACAGTGAATCATAGATTCACCTCTATAGGGTCAGACAATCAGCCAAGAACACTGCTCTCAAATTTTTCAGCTTTTCAGGGACATAATTTGTTACAAAAAAGTATAGCACTGCATGAAAGTGGTGAATGACTAACTTCATCGTGACTTGCTAACATGCAGCAGTTCTTGCTTAGCACCACAATCCGCACACTTCATAGAACCAACAATTCACCACCAGGTCAGTGAGAGAAAAATATCTAGATACATATAAATGGCATGAGTAGAAACTGGAACAAGGAATTCACACAGTAAATGACAATATTTTATAATCATCATCTTCATGTTTTATGCTCAATGTTGCTAATTAACTAACAAAAGAGATGGAAAGAACAAACAATAAAAATAAAACAATTAAAAGATGAATCAATAAAACACACTCTTGAAGAAAAACTAAAGGAGGAATTAACAAAACTCCCAAATGAAGTAACCACTGTAGAACAAGAGTGCAAACAGCAATAACCAACATGGAAATAACAGTATTTGGAGAAAAGCTAAGAAAAGAAAGAAAGGAAGAAGATCACCTGTGGTGGATGATGAAATCTGAGAAGCAGTTCATGTAATGATGAAAATATACAAAGATTGGAATGAAAAAAGAGCCAAGAAGGATGTGAAAAATATGCCTTAACAGGGAAACAAGTTAAAATTGTTATCAAAGAAGCAAAACAAAATACTTGGACAGTTCAGTCTAAAGATGAGCAGGGACTTTAAGACAGCAACAAGAGCAATAAAAGAAAACTATGACAACACTCAAATCATAAACAAAAAAAGGACAACAACCAATATCAAACAACCAAAAATTGCAACAAAGATGGAAAGTATATCTCAAAGACCGACTGAACATGGGACCAACTACTAATAAACAACTAAACCACACAAGGATGCTGAGACACTGAATCTTACATCATAAAAGAAGAAATCTAAGAAGTTATAAAACATACACCAAGAAATAAAGCACTATGAATAGATAACATACCAGAAGAAACAATAGAAGTAGTAGGAGAAACAGGAGTTACATGATTTCACAGAATATTCAATGTAGTATGGCAAGAAAAGCAAACCCCAGAAGACTAGAAACGGGCAATCGCCGTACCTATATGGAAAAAAAGGTAGCAAGAGAGAGTGCAACCAATACATAGAATCTCCCTACTCAGCCACGTAGGAAAGTTATATGCCAAAATTATGGTGAAAAGGCTAATACTAATTATAGCACTACAGATCAGTGACTCTCAGATGGGCTTCTGCGAGAATAGAGGATGTACTGACACACTATTAACCTTAAAACAGCTAACAGAAAAGATGACAAAACACAATCAACATATGTTCTTTGGTTATGTAAGGCCCCGGTATCACTGCAAACGAATTAAAATCCATAATTGCTCAACTGCCCTTGCCAGTGGAATCATCAGAATTACTAACTCATCTCCCAAACAAAGAAAAATAGCTGTAGTCCCCATCATAGCAGTCTCAGCACATGCCAAAAGACATAAGGCGAAACCACACAGAAAGTGAACACAGCCAACTGTTCCCTGCCATACGATATCATCATTCATCATTAACAATTGGAATATCGAAACATGATCAAAACAGATGAAACACACAGCTCATGGTGTGCACAGAGCACCTAACTCAGTAGCTCCTGCAACAAGCTGGACTTGGAATATGAGGAAACTGTAACAAGGAACACTTTTCAGACATAGCCTTTAATGGTTCCTGCCGCCTATCCACCATATTGACCGGAAGTTCACATCCTCCTGAAAATGATGATCATCATATTTTAAAAAATGTATAGCGCTTGATGATGTTAGGACATCATTTTTTACTCCAATTCCGAACATATAAAACACAGTCATCAGATTATCCCCATTGCACATCAAACAACAGACCATAAGATTAGTGTATGGCCAGTCTAGGGATATATGATGAGCCATTATGATGACGTAGCACACACAACAATGGCTGCGCCCATAGACTCTTGATTACTCTAGTGAATGCAGCCTACAATGAATGAAACATGGTGCAAATTCCCTAAAGAGATAAAACTTCGGCTGACTTGACAGAGCAATCCACATTAATGAGTTGCAACATGTAAATGACTTGCGTCAAAGAATTCCAACAACAGTCATTGAACAGCACTCAATGTGACGTAAACCACAGATCAACTCTAGATGGTGGAATGGAAGGTCGCATTCACAACACTTGATTTGTCAATAATGAATATTGCCACGCCTACTACTCTGCTTCATTGGTGCAGATGTGTTAAGTAGAACATCATTTTGACTTTAATGCAGAAAATAGCAATGGAGAGTCAAAATTAATCAGACCCCACATGCAACTTCTACAGTGATTGAGAGAACGTGAACTAATTCCACCATCTTGGAAACGGAAGTCCAATCAATCAATGTATGTACATAGATCAAGTAAACACATTAGACAGAGTAAACAGATAACAACTATAGCAGACACTAACAACATTGGAGTAATCTAACATCTAACTAATTTATGTAAAAGTTTGTATATCAACAGCAGCTGCTCAGTTAGAACAGCAACTGCTCAGTTAGAACAGCTGCTGGCTTCACAAACAAATTTGAAGTTAGAACTGGAGTAAAACAGGTGTGCATACTTCCTCCCTTATTGTTTATTACTTATATGGATTACATATGTAAGTTAGCCAACCAACTGAAAGAAAAGGAAATTGCTTCTATATGTTGGTGATCAGAAACTAACACATGGAAAAATAGAAGACCTATAAGAACACTTAAATAGTCTTAACAATACAAAAACCCAATACAACATGAAAATCAACACTAACAAGACAGAAGTCATGAACATCTCAAAAGGAAAACAGAATATCAGCACAATGATAGTCTGCAGACAAAACAAATGGAGGAATTTAAATACCTAGGAAGTCTAGTGACTAACAATAATTCAAAAGCAGCAAAAATAGACCCAAGAAGTAAAAAAGCATGTCAAATCATCAGACAGATGTCATCGCTACTGTCCAACAAGGAAATAACTCATGAGGCAAAACAGGAAATCTACAACACAATTTTCATTCCAACATTGTGCTATCTATCTATTGACTTTCGAGCCGTAAACGGCCCATAGGGCGTAGACCAAGATACACCTTTTCCTATATGAATTTTTTGTCCTAGCAGTTTTCTTTTAAAGATATTTTATCAAATCTCGCCATCTGTCTCTGTTCTGTGCAAGCAGTTCTATCTCATTGAGGGAGCCGATTCCTGCATTGTGCTACCAATGTTAAAACTGGGCTCAAGAATAATAAGAAAAATAACCACTACCGAGATGAAATGTGTTAGACGAATGACATAATACAGCCTGAGAGATAAGATCAGAAATGAAGAACTGAGAAAAATGGTAGGAATAATTTCCACTATAGAGTACATCAAGAAACAACAGATAAAATGGTTTGGCCATGTGATAAGGCAGACAGATCAAAACACAACACAAGCTTTAACACATTCTGTACGATGAGCTGCAAATCGTGCTTTTGTAACCTGTGCACCACGCCCAAATGACGCGATTTATGGCAAATAATTTATCAATTTTTGCAATTATTTCTGCTAAAACCTTGTAATTCTCTTATTACCCATTTTTACGACTTTGTGAGGAAATTGTCCCAATAAAATGAGTGTTTTAGATCAAAATTTAATTAATTTTATCTCTGTTATTTCAAATTTTTAAAAAATCTGAAAAACTGCACAGCCAGAGCGTGTTAAACTCCTTGGTAGCAAATGTGTTAAAATGTGCTAACAAATGTTGCAAGAACACCAGACTCAAGGGTTGACCATGAAAAAAGATGGCTTGATGGAATATTAGAAACACTAGGATACATAACAGCAGAAGAAGCCAACAGAAGAGCAAATGACGGCAAACTATATCTCTCCTCGATGCTGAAAGGCTAATGAGGAAAGAAAGAAGAAGAATAAAAAGCTGCTAATTAAAATAATTCTATATAGCACCAAACATTTTGAGCACAGCAGTAGACCACTGTTTATTTTAGAGCAAATTTATAGTTTAATTACAAGTTTTCCCTCTTCACCATTTTGATCTCCCTTTGCTAAATATCCTTAATGGTGACAATTTCATTACTGAACTCACTGCTAGAAGACAGAATGAATTTTGTCTGCTGTTATTTTTACAAAAGTATGAAATTAACAAAAATATAATAGATACATTTTTCGCAGGAAGAGTTTAAAATAACTTTACCTTCTATCTATCTAATGACCTTTCGAGCCGTTGCAGGCCCATAGGGCGTAGACCCAGATACTCCTTCTCTTATCTAAATTTTTATTCTAGCAGTTTTCAATTCTTGTAAAGATCTTTTATCAAATCTCGCCATTTGTCTCTGTTCTGTGCAAGCAGCTCTATCTCATTGAGGGAGCCGATCCCTGCTGCTCTTGCCTCGCTCATCAATGTTCTTCTCAGTGTCTCTCTGGGTCTTTCTCTTTTCCTCTTACCTGTTGTTTCTCACATGAGGCTTGCTTTGCTATTCGGTTATTATCTCTTCTCATCACATGTAAAAGTAACTTATCCTCTCCAGAAGCCTTGTTGTTGGTTATAAGCTTTAAAGAGGTCTCTATTCAAGGTGAAGTCATCTAAATTTATATCTAATTCTGCTGCTGGTATTTCAGCTTCAAAATCTATTACATTGTGGGGTAGTGGACGGTTAAGAATTCTACGTTTCATTAACAAAATCATTTTTACGATAGTGGCTTACTTTACCTTACAAATAGTTTAAACTATGATACAGTGAACTGCTACCAACATTTTCAAAAATAATTTGTTATACAATACTTCAACCCCTATAAATAACCAAAACACATAAGCCACCACTGGATATATCTCTGGCACACAGAGTTATTACCCTTGAGGAAAGGGGGCCAATCAGAATAGTCAATGAAATCCTCCAAGCCTTGAATTCTATGAGGCAAGTGCTGGCACTAGGACAGTGCTTTTTATGTGACGGTGAGCTTTCAGCTTTCAGGAAACAATGTGAAAACACGGTAGGTATGTGAAAACTAGTGATTCAACTATAGATAGTAGATACATTATACTATAATTAAGTTACAGGTCAGTAAATGTATTTGAAAATAAGATAAAATAATGCAAAATATTAGTTAGATCTACCTGGATAAAGTTGTACATAAAATATAAAATAAATCTTGTGTAGAATATATGTAAGTTATGTAAAACACATACATCAAACTCATGTTTGTCAAGCAAACTTAGTTTGTCTGTATGATGCCACTTCCAGACAAAATCTATGACATAACAAGATATACCACAACTCTCCTCCAGCAGCAGCAGGAGGAATCATGGCTCTGGTGTGGAAGAGGTCTAGTGTCAAATGAGGGAGACACTTGTTGTGATGATCAAATTTTCTTCTCTTGCAATGTGCTTCATATATTTTTGCTATCACATGAGTGACTGTTCAGAAATATGTATTATTATATGTCCTGTATGTACCCACATTCTGTCCATCTTGTCTTAGATATGCATAAAAATGATATGTTTAATCATTCTGTTGGTAAAAAAAAATCTTTCAATTTTTCTTCTTGGTAAAGAAAACATGAAAAATATACAAACATCAAAACAAATAAAATCAGGGCTAAAATTAAGAATAGCAAAATGTTATATCTTCTCAATATTCCTATATGCTGCAGAAACATTGACATTAGACAAGAAAACAGTACAGAAAATTGAAGCCTTTGAAATGTGGATTTATAGAAGAATAGGAAGAATGGGATGGAAAGAAAAGAAAACAAACAATGAAGTATTTAAACAATTAAAATGAAATGAGAACTACTAAACACAATTTGAACAAGACAAACAAGAGTTTTGGGGCATGTTAAAAGACACTGCAGCCTACTAAAAGTCAGTGGCATATACTGGTTTTGGGGTCTGGGCTACCGCTTACATAATAAATAAAGACATAAATTATATTCAGTAGGCTAACATGAATAGTAATATGACATCACTACATTTTAAATTACTTACTTATTTATATGTAAACTCTATCCGTCTTGTTTGGGACGAAAATGTCTCGATGACTTTGTCATTGAAAGTACTATTGGATTGGTTTCTAGGTTTCTGAAGGAATGATTTCTCAATGGACATTATTGCAAAACCACATAAACGTTCTTGTGTTTGAGTTGAGTGACAATAAGATTTGATTCTCTTGAGAGCAGAAAAAGTTCTTTCTACAGATGCTGATATGCATAATGTAGTTATAAATAGGTTAGGAAGTTCCAGTAATAAGACATAGTTTCACTTTCACTTTGTGACGATTCTGATTGACTAGAGCTAAAAATAACCCATGAAACTGCATTTTGTATAGATAGCTCTCACCCGTATAATTTTAACAGGAATTTTTGAATGTCAAGGTCATTAATTCTAAGTCGGAGAGAAGAGAAATGTACCACTGCTGATTAGCGGTTTTTTGTACCATTTTTTTATAGTAGTCTCAGCTTCATTCACAAACGTTATAGTGGCCATAGGAAAACCTTGCTTTAATAAATGCAAATCAAAGCAAATAAATCATATTGGCCTACGAAATGTGTAATAGAATATTCTAAAATTTGTAATATAATTATGAAAAAAATATAATAAATTATCATTTCCTTTTGTATTTCATTAATATGTTCAGACTACCGGCGGTTAGCTGCGGTAGCATAGAGAATACGCCACTGCTAAAAGTAATTGGAAGGGAAAATACAAGATAAAAGAGGCAGAGGCAGACCAAGACTAACATGGACGACTAACATCAAAAGATGGACAAGTCAGGCTATGACAATCTGCACCATCAAAGCAAGCGACAGAACAGAATGGCGCTACATGGTAGCCAACCTTCAATGCTGAAAGTATTATATATGTATTAATATAAGTATTTTTATATGTATTATTATATGTATTATTATAAGAATTTCATAATTATTATTATATATATGATTATATGTACTATTAAAACTTTATTATATGCATTAATATATGATTTTGTATTATTATATGTATTATTATATGCATTATTTTATGCATTATTATATGTATTATTATGCAATGAAATAACACTACTGGACAACAGAAAGGAGATATCTATTTCTTGCTGAAAGTCTTTGAAAAATTGTAGAAATATTTTTATTTCTAGAAATTTAACTACAAAGGATAAAACCAAAATCACTAAAAATATAAAAAATTGTAACATCCTTCATTTTCAGAGTAAGAGATAGACTAAAACAAAATCTATTTAAACATTGAGTCTAACCTTTATCTCCTTGCTGGGAAGATCCCTTCCCAGAATCTTTCTCAATGTCCACCTTTCTGTCCACCTTGCCCACAGCATGTTCTGTGAGAGCAATGAGCTGCAACTCAATCTTTTCACCGAGCGTGATATCACTGATATGAAGGCTTGTCACATCAGGGGGAATAACTGAACCATACAACTTTCCATTCCTCAACATTTGATATCCCTGAGTGCAGAAATCACATGTTAACATTAATAAGTCAGTCTGAGTCAGCTAATTAATCAGTAATTAATGTTTTATTCAATCACTTAGTCAGTAAGCCAGCCAGTCAGTAGTGAAATCAGTCAGTAAGCTAAGCCTGTAAACCTGCCTGTTATTTTAGTCATTTTTTCAGTCAGGTAGTTAGTCATCCAGTCAGTAAGTCAGCTAGTAACTCTTTACGTTAGTTAAATAAACATTCAGCAGATC
Organism: Megaustenia siamemsis; assembly: GCA_032433765.1. NCBI lineage: Eukaryota > Metazoa > Mollusca > Gastropoda > Stylommatophora > Ariophantidae > Megaustenia > Megaustenia siamemsis. The sequence goes on along the minus strand of JAVIAB010000125.1, from coordinate 13,560,057 downwards.
AATCAGTATATAGCCAGTCAGTAAGTCAACAAGTAACTCTTTACGTTAGTTAAATAAACATTCAGCAGATCAATCAGTATATAGCCAGTCAGTAAGTCAGCCAGTAACTCTTTACGTTAGTTAAATAAACATTCAGCAGATCAATCAGTATATAGCCAGTCAGTGTTTCTGTGTTCTGGAAAGAGAAGAAAAGAGATGGCAGGAGAGGATGGTTTTCAACTCAGCCTGTACGTACATTCCACAAATGTGAGACATATTAACTCCTTACATGTTTGGGGCTTATGTTTGAATGTACATGTCATCAGTGCAGATGAATGTCTGAAAGTACAATTTAAAAACTGCTGGAACATACACACTGTGTAATGTAGGCCCCCTTCAGTATACAATATGTGTGGTTGATGTATGGGTATGTTTGTAGTAGCTCATAGAAATCACTTCTTAATTTTTCTTCTTCTTTCTTTCCTCATCTGCCTTTCAGCGTCAAGGGGAATCACAGAAATAAAAATTCAGTTACACAGCCACAAAGCAGAGATCACAATATGACAACATAACAGCAATAATAGTATAGCCAAATAATAGAGATAACAATATAGCCATATAACAGCAATAACAGTATTGCCACATAATAGCAATAACAAAGTATCCATTTATAACTTACAATGATATCAGTATAACAAATGTTAATGAGAAAACAGTACAATGACGTAAGACTGATAGCTTACAGAGAGAACAGCATCCCCACACTGCTGTGGCACCTGCCAAGTAACATCAATTCCATCAGGATGGAGACCCTCCAGGCGAAGTTTTGGAGACCTTGGTGCTGCTGGAGCCATGACTGGTACAATGTTAGATGATGGGCTCTCACTTAGGCAGTACACATGCTGGGCATTGGGATCAACAGTTCGTTCTCCTGCCACTGCCTTTAGAAGGGGGATATTAGTTAGGACATGCTTTGGTCAAAGCTGTTTTGTCAGTGGTTACAGCAGTCTCAGGTTGTAATGTTATGTATTATGTAATGTTTACATAGAAAAATACTTTTTTTTATTTATTTAGTAATGTTATGTTGTTAGGAATGTTATGTTGTTTAGTAATGTTATGTTGTTTAGTAATGTTATGTTACAGTAGACGTCTATTCTATCCATGGAACCAGTTTCACTATCGTCAGGAATTTCCCATATCCGCTCAAGCACTTGTTGCAGAATTTCCCACAATGCATTGGTAAATTCTGTTGACAAGGTCACTGCTCCATGCACATCCTACTCAACAGCACAGGTGACAATTCAAACCTTCTTAGTTGCCTCTTATGACAATTGTGGAAGGTAACAGTAGCTCTACTCTTTTCTTCCCTCATCATCAGGGTCCTGGTAGCCACATGGTGAAAGTAGATAGCAAGGTTGTAATATCTGCCAGCCCGGCAAGTCTGAATATTTGTAATTGACATGATTAGAATGCTGGCACCATCACAGCCTTTATTGGCTACCTTGCTATTGAGATGCAGTGAGCAAATTGTTATACATGGTCCACATGAGAAATTGAGAAGATATTTCAATATGGTTTTGTTATGTCAACATCCAACGTAAAAAGAAAACATTACCACTGAGGATGTTACTTTATTGGACATTCCTCCTTCTCACTCGAGTTTCAACACTTCCACTCTTTGATTTACACTTATTTTATTGGTTTGTACACTCAAGATCAAGAAACAACAAATCAATAAAAAAAATCAGCCATCCAAGCCACCAATTAGCCATTTATAAAATCAACAAGTATACAATTATATAAAAGCTGGATAAATTAATCCAGTAAATGCTTCCTTCTCCATTTTTCACATTTCCTCATTTTCCTTTTAAAAAAAAATGACAATAAACTAAATTAATAAAAAACTGTAAAGCAGTTGAACGAATTTATGCTTACCTTCACTGATAAATCATATCCCTGCTCTGAGAGGAGGTCAGTCAGGTAGAACTGATAGCCACGCTGGTCACTCAATTTGTTAGCTCTGACCTCTCCATGCCACTTGTCATCAACATAAATACTGCAGAGAAAAAACACATTCTTTTATCATTTTATTCTCCATTCTGATGCAAGTCACTAAATATGTCATGAGAGGCAACATTGAAGCACAACAGACTTGTGCTGATGTTGTAGGAGCAGCAATCAAGTGTTATAAGTCTCCTATGTGGTCAATCAATATGTGAGTGAAACAATCACCACTGACTCTAGGTAGGCATGTCATAAATCAACATGTGAGTGAAACAATAACCACTGACTCTAGGTAGGCATGTCGTAAATCAACATGTGAATCAAACAATCACTGCTGACTCTAGGCAGGCATGTGGTCGATCAATATGTGAGTCAAACAATCACCACTGACTCTAGGTAGGCATGTCATAAATCAACATGTGAGTCATACAATCACCACTGACTCTTGGTAGGTATGGAAGAAGTAGGAAGTTCTGATAAGGATCCCTTCAGAACTCATGCTAAATTCCACGTCTCCTAGAACTGACTGGATGTCAAGAGAGAGAGAGGGAGGTGGGGGGGGGGGGGACATTCTTCATTTCTTCATTACAAAGTGTGATCTTCATCTTTAAACCCATAATATTCCTCACAACCCCACCTAAAATTGTTGCACAATTATTGACTGAAATAATGGAACAAAATTAATGAACTCACCAGAAGATCATATCATATTAACTTCATTGACACTGTTTTAATATTTTGTTATTTTAAAGAAAAATTATAATAATTTTTTAAAAAATGTATAGACCTAAACAACAATTACTTCATGAAATAAACCTGACAAGCAAAAAAATATGGATTAGATATGAATATCAACAAGACTAAAACTATGATCATAAACAAAGATAATACTCAAAACCTACAAGTGGATATCAAAGTTGAAGGAATAGACCTGGTGACAGTTCAGAGCTCTGTACATTGGCAATGAGTAGAGTCATTGCAGAAGTCAGAATACATAAGGTCACCTTTGTCTATGTCACTGGACAAGCGGGAGTATGGGGAAATGAAAGAGCAGACAGGTTGTCTAGCTGTGCTATTGTTGTGGACGGTCAACCAATGGATTAGACGGACATCCTCAAAGCAATCCGGGAAGTGGGAAGGACACAGGACATTGACAACCATGAGTCCACATCACTCCTTCAGATGAAAGAGATGGGAGTTAAGATAGGCACAGCCAGAAACAAGAAACTTAGTGGGCGTGCAAGAAAACTTATCAACCAACATAGAATTGGAGTTATCAGTCGCTGGACACTGTGAGACTTGCTGAGGAAGGGATCTGAGCACCTACGGACATGTTCGGAGTGCAATGATGATGATCCACAAATAACTCAATAACATCTTAGACATACTATATCTAGTGGTGGAAAATGTAAAACTGAAATAAACAAGAGAATCATCATCATCATCATCAAGTACCGGGCCTACTGGCGTAGGTGATCATGTTTCTCCACAACTTTTGATCTCGACAGTTCTTTATCATTTCTGTTGTTGACCTTCTGCCAAGCCACTCTCTTAAGCTGTCTGGTATTTTTTCTCTTTGCTTCCCTCTATCTCTTCGTCCCTAAATTTTTCCAGTTGTTACAATATATTCCAGTTGTTTTCTTCTCATTACATGGCCAAAAAATAATGATTGTTTCTTCCTAATATTGGAAATTAGCTCTCTTTTTGCTTTGACCTCTTTCAGAACATTTTCATTACTCTTCTTAGCTGTCCATGGTATTCTCAACATTCTTCTGTAAAACCACATTTCTACAGACTCCAGTGATTTTCTTGTCTGTTGTCCTATTGTCCATGATTCACATCCATATGTTAAGACTGGCTCTACACAACATTTAAGAACTCTTTGTACAATCATGAAACAAGAGAATAGGAATGACAAAAAGTAATTTTAATACCATGAAAAATATACTAATATTAAATCAAATAACATCAGGGCTAAAACTAAGAATAGCAAAATGTTATATCTTCTCAACGTTCCTGTATGGTGCAGAAACATTGACATTAGAAAAGAAAACAGGACAGAAAATTGAAGCCTTTGAAATGTGGATTTATAGAAGAATAGGAAGAATTTATGGGAACGAAAAGAAGACAAATGATAAAGTCTTAAAACAATTAAAATGATAAGAGAACTACTAAAGACAATTTAAACAAGACAAATGAGATTTTTGGGGCAACTGCAAAAGACACAGTAGCCTACTAAAAGTAATCTTGGAAGCAAAAATACAAGATAAAAGAGACAGAGACAGACCAAGACTAACATGGATGAATAACATCAAAAGATGGACAAGTCAGGATATGACAATCTGCACCATCAAAGCAAGAGACAGAACAGAATGGCGCTACATGGTTGCCAACCTTCAATGCTGAAATCATTATTATATGTATTAATATAAGTATTTTTATATGTATTATTATAAGAATTATTATAATTACTATTATATGTTGATTATATGTATTATTAAAACTTTATTATATGAATTAATATATGATTTTGTATTATTATATGTATTATTATATGCATTATTTTATATAAGAACCTAAAAGTCTAATGTGAACACAACTAGTTTGTCTTTAACAAGAACTTAAAAGTTTAATGTGAACACAACTAGTTTGTCTTTAACAAGAACCTAAAATTTTAATGTGAACACAACTAGTTTGTCTTTAACAAGAACCTAAAAGCTTAATGTGAACACAACAAGTCCTACTAACAAGAACCTAAAAGTTTAATGTGAACACAACTAGTTTGTCTTTAACAAAAACCTAAAAGCTTAATGTGAACACAACAAGTCCTACTAACAAGAACCTAAAAGTTTAATGTGAACACAACTAGTTTGTCTTTAACAAGAACCTAAAAGCTTAATGTGAACACAACTAGTTTGTCTTTAACAAGAATCTAAAAGTTTAATGTAAACACAACTAGTTTGTCTTTAACAAAAACCTAAAAGCTTAATGTGAACACAACAAGTCCTACTAACAAGAACCTAAAAGTTTAATGTAAACACAACTAGTTGTCTTTAACAAAAACCTAAAAGCTTAATGTGAACACAACTAGTCCTACTAACAAGAACTTACTTGGAAATATAATGTGAACACAACTAGTCTGTTTACTATGCCAAAACTGATAAAACTAAGTGGATGACTAACCAATAGTGAGAAATTGTCTCCCTGTTTGAAGTATAAGGTTGCCCTACAGGCTTGTTCCAGGAGACGAGCACACATCCTTGCTTGAATGAGGGCTCCTGAGTGATGACAGGGGCTGATGGTCTAGGCGGGCAGGTGATGTGAATAGTTCTGGTGGGCTGGCTCTCTTGATCAGCAAATTCTGATACAGCCTTGATAAACAAGTTCAAGGTCTTTCCTGCATAAATCAAGTAAAAGTTATCAGCTTGATAGAATCTTGATTATTTAAATCTTGAAAAAAATATGAATATTTTGCAAAGCTTAACATAAAAAATAGTTACTTTTTTTTTACTTTTCCATTTTTCCTTACCAAATCAAATTGCAGATCACCGTCATTACCATACCAGTTGGCATAGGCGATAATGTCCTTCCACAATTCTCTGTCCTGAGCACATTATATCAATTCTGTTGTTGACTGTATACTGTGCACCAAGCTATCCAGTATTTGCTTTCTTTGTCATCTGCAATATCTCTTTCCCTGTTGTAACCAAGTATTCCAATTTCTCTCTTCTCATGATGTGCCCAAAAAATGTTAATTATTTTTATTTCTCATTCTAGTTCAAAATTATTATATTTTTATTATTTTATTTTAAGTGCATATCTGTGTGTGTGTTGTATTTTTGTTCCTGCTGAAGGCTTATTGAGCTGAAATGTTGTTCTAATTTGTGTTATCCACTTATTACATAAAACTTTAACAATACAGTTTTTTCTATTGATTTTTTTCATTTCTCCAAAAAAAGTTGACTGTTTATTCTTAATGTTTTTATTAGAAGTTTTTTTGTGTGTGTGTTGTCTTCTTGGAGAATTAGAGATGATTAGCAAAGTTGGCAGGCATAGATTCATTAGATAAGATCAAACATCACACCTAGAATAGAGATGGATGGCAAAAAACACTATGTGCCCTATGCAATGTCTAGTGGCATGTGAATGATCAAGATCTTTGAGAATTTCTTTGTTGGTCATTTTAATTGTTCATGATACTCTCAACATTTTCCTGAGAAATCCCATCTCTGTGACCTCTAATCATCTTTCCATTTGTTTGTCTACTGTCTATAATTCACTGCCATAGTTCAGAATTGACTTTATATAGCACCTATGAACTCTCTTTCTGTTGACATAGACCTGTTGCACAAACTGTTTTTCATTTTCTAGATAGATAGATTTTGCAGATAGGATTTGCAATAATTAAAAATATCAAACCAGGCACAAGGTTCTCTATGACCATCTCTTTGACATCTGGATTGCGTCTGCTGCCCAGTGGTTTTCCATTCACAAAGATGAGGTATCCCTTCAGCTTGTGCCCATTATCCACCTCTGGGCCATCCCATTCAACAATGGCCTGGAAAAATCAGGGGGAATGTTTAGAGCTAGCATTATAGATGTGAGATGTTAATGTACAAGATTAAAATAGACCATTTCTTCACAAAAATAAAAACAACAGCTGATCATCATTATTATAACATGATTCAATTCAGCCTTTTTGAAAAGATGCATACCAAAACCTTATAAGTGAAATCAATAAATCATTCTGCAGCAATGTAGCAAAACATAAATAAAATTAATTAATAACTTTTGGCTTCAGAAATAAATGGAAGTGGGATCAAGAATAGAGTTTATTAATTAACAATAATAATTTAATTGCTGTTATTGTTATAAAACCTTTTTCAGGGACACTGAATAACACAAATGATGACAGCAAAGAAATTAGAACACAGAAAGCAAGTATGAGAAATTTTAAATCTAGAATTCAATGTTTTTCAACTATTTATAGAGTGGAAGGAGAGAAAAGAAAAAAAAAGAAAAGAAAACAAGAAAATCTTACTGAATATAAATCCACTTTTGATATAATTAATGTTGGACTGTTTGGTGGGCCTTGAATGGTGTAGTATAGGACCGTGGAAGTGGCCTGTGCCTCGCAGGGTTCGTTGCCCTTGACCATGACATAGTTAGCAACAACATAGACTCTATAGGTCACTTCGGGTAGAAGACCTTTGACCTGGCACTCTTGTTGTGGCTTACTTGGATTCATCTGAACATTCCAGCAATGTTGGACACCTTGTACTGGCTTGTCCTGCTCTACCATCTTACAATCAAAACTGAAATGAAAACATATAAATATGACATCAGGCTCTATATATCTATCTATTGCCCTCTTGAATCAAAGGCAAAAATATAAGACTCTCCATGTCTAATGATCTTTGCTACTTATGCAACTGCACAGGACTAGCATTGTGTCTAGTCACATGACCCTGCTCTGTGGCAGCCTCTTAACTTTGACAAAAGAGAGCTGTTTTTGCATCTTGTTTTAGTGTTCATCTTTACTGTTTCTCTTTGTTAGCCTCTTTTTCTTTTACCCTCTGGTTCCAATCTGAGGATATGCTGTGTGATTTTTTGTCATTTCTTTTCATTACAGGGCATATGCCAATATTGTTTTTTTTTCTTTGTAGATGATTTTTTTTAAATGCATGTCAATTTCTCTTAATCTAGTCTTGAATTCATTCCATGGTATACAAAGCATTTTTTTGAGACATTTGTTTTCCAAAGCACCTATTTTATTTTCCATTTCTTTGTTTTTTTAATTTCTCATATGCATAAGGGTGGATAATATATTTCAATTGAAAATCCCAAGCTTTGTTTTTGTGCTTATTAATTTGGATTTTCACATTTTATCAAGGTTTCTGAAAGTCATTGCTTCCTTTGATATTCTTTTCTTATTTCTTTTTGTGTGCGTGTTTCCTTCATGATCTATGCAGCTTCCAACATATATGAAGTGATCTACTTCTTCCACAGATTTTCCTTCCAGATATAATTTTTCTTCTGGATGAAGTTGATTATTCATTACTCTCATATTTTCATTGTTGGTCCTGTCTTGCTAGCCCCTGATTACAGGGCCTTATTTTTTCTTGAATTGTGTTCACATTACTACTGGTAAAGGCTATGTCATCTGCAAAATCATGGTCATCTATTGAGACCCATGCATCCATTTAATGTCGTTCTAACTGTACATTATTTCTGGATTTTGACGATGGCAATTCGACATGAAAAGGGAAATAAAATACTTCCTTGTTTCACTCTGGTTCCACCCTGGAACCCTTTACTCAATCCAATCTCCATGCAAACTGCACAAGATAAGGTGCCATACATATTTTTGATGATCTTAGGTGGTATTCCTTATTATTTCAGTATATTCTTCAATAAGTCTCTATGTATACTCTTGAAAGTCTTTTAGAAGTGAAAACAGTCTAGAACAAATTGTTTATACTTTTCAATATTTCTCTCCAATATAATTGTTAGGGTGAAAATGTGGTCAAGATCATTTCTCTCTTTTCTAAATCCTGCTTGTTCTTCAAGTATAACAGTGTCTACAGCATCTTTGATTCTGTTCATGATGATCTTACAGAATACTTTAGAGGCAACTGATAAAAGAGTCATGCCACTCCAGTTGTTGTAGTCCTTGAGATTGCCCTATCTTTTTGTAATTTCAATAATGTTACCATTTTTTCCCACTACAGGTACATTTTCTGTTTGCATATAGTATTGAATATTTCCTGCAAGTGTTTTAAGTTAGAGTCAAATGCTTTTAGCATCCCAAATGTTATATCATCTCATATTATCTTCATCTGCAGCCTAGTTGTTAGCCATGAAACTTACAGTCATTTCTACTCCATTCAAAGTGAAGTCATCTAAATTGATGTCCAATTGTGATGTTGGAGTAATCATCAACAGGTCACATGTCCTTTGCAGAACATTGCATTCACCACAGCCAGTGTGAAAGCAACTCTGTCTCTAGCCTGATTTCCCACAGAATGTTGCATTTGAAACAGGGTATAGCAACGACAAACTTGAAACAGAGTGTAGCAGTGACAAGTTTGAAACAGAGTATAGCAGTGACAAGATTGAAACAGAGTATAGCAGTAACAAATTTGAAACAAGGTGTAGCAGCGATGAGTTAAGTGCGGGCTAAATAGTAAACAAAGAGGGAGATAATTAGGGCTGTATGATAGGTGTGTGAAAAGACTAAAGTCATGAAAAGTTTAATTCCAACAAGTGACAAAATATACATGGAAAACAAACCAGTAGAAGAGATCGATCACTTTATCTATCTTGGAAGTCACATTGATCGAGAAGGGGATACGAGCAAAGAAATTAGAATCAGACTGGCTAAAGCAGCAATGTCTTTCAGAAGCCTTGAAAAGTTGTGGAAATCAAAACTCATTAGCACAAACACAAAACTTAGGCTATTCAAATCAAATGTACTATCAACCCTTACGTATGCGTGTGAAAGCTGGAAAACAACAAGAGATATAGAAACAAAGTTGAACGCATTCGAAAATAAATGTCTAAGGAAAATACTTGGTATAGAATGGAACGAATTCAAAACAAACGAGGAAATTAGAGAAATCGCCAATCAACCACTAATATCTTCAGTAATAAAGAAAAGACGATGGTCATACGTTGGACATGTGATTAGAAGAGATAATAATCGAATAGCAAAGCAAGCCCTCATATGGGAAACAACAGGTAAAAGAAAAAGAGGAAGACCCAGGGAGACACTGAGAAGAACATTGATGAGAGAGGCAAGAGCAGCAGGAATCGGCTCCCTCAATGAGATAGAACTGCTTGCACAGAACAGAGACAGATGGCGAGATTTGATAAAATATCTTTAAAAGAAAACTGCTAGAACAAAAATTCATATAGGAGAAGGTGTATCTTGGTCTACGCCCTATGGGCCGGTTACGGCTCGAAAGGTCAATAGATAGATAGGTGTGTGTGAAATAGGTGAATGACTCAAGGAGCACGAGAAAACGGGAGAAGCGGGAAACAAAGATTAGAGTGAGAAAACAAAGGAAGAGATCAGCTCAGTTGCAAGCTAGCAGTAGTTCGATGCGGACGTCTGTAGAAAATACAGATCGGTACCGTGAACTAGAGAAGTTGGTTTGGAAGTTGAAAGTTAAGTTAGTTGTTGGGCAACAGCCATGTAGATTAGTTGTGTGAATTTCCTGGAGATGTGTCAGTTAGTTGTGATTAGTTGTGATACTAGGTTGACTAGGTACAGTAGGGCTGTACAATAACCCGCAGATAAATGTTCATGTTACTGTATTTGCAAGAATTTGATTGTGAATCTGAACTTGATTGTGAATCAGGTGGGTACAGCATTTTTGATAATTTTGGAGATTCATGTGTGATCGCCACAGTGGAAGACTGGAGATAGTTTGTTCCACAGATACAGTCTCATAGCTTGAACAGCTTATACCATGTATAGAGACATTTTCCGATCCTGTGTGATCGCCCACACCAGAAGACTTAAGAGGCGGCATTCCACAGAGAAATTTGCATAGCTAGAATAGCTTATACCATGTATAGAGACATTTTTCCTATCTTGTGTGATCGCCTACAGAGGGAGACTTGAGATAAGTTGTCCCACAAGAGACAATTAGTGGAGCTTGGAGAGCTCAAACACATGTGTAGAAATAATAGTCAGATCCTAGGGGATCGTAAACAGACGGAGCTGTGATGCAAGTCTGGATAGACATTTATAGAATATTATAGTGGAAGTTAGTGCAACTCAAGTAGCATCGTAAGGGATTCGGTGCTGACATGAGGCTGTGTGTCAGCTGAATCTGACATTAGTGTGGGAGGCAGATAACACTGCCTTTCAGCTCTGAGGTTAATGGAGCAAGGCGGGAGCTAAATAATGTTAACTCGTATATTGTGTCTTTGTGCATCATGATGAATGATCCGGACATGTTCTTGTGCCAATTAAACTGTTCTATGTGCAAATCATAGGTGTTGAGAGCATCATACTAGCTGTCTTGATAAGCCATAGCGATTGAATGAATGCAGGGGTTGCGGTGCAAACAAATAACACAACGTGAAGTCAGCGAAGAATCGATCATGTGCAAGCGAGGGATGCAGGACCAGGAATTGGGCCATCAATCCTTCATGAAGGCCAACTGGTGAGGCTCGGCCATTGCGAGCTTTCACCTAAAAGATGGAGTGCTGAATCAGGGCACTCCAACCATCAATACGATATGCACAAGCTGGGGAAACAACTTAGCCAGCTTAAGGGCAGTAGCAAGGCTGTCTTTGGTTTGGTGGGAGACTAATACGCCATTGGTCCCATACCTGTCACTCATCAGCAAGTCAGAGAATCAACAGAAGGCTGGGCTCCATGAGTGAGTCCAGACAAGGTGGCAGAGGTGGCGGTTCGACGGACGGGGTTGTCAAGTTTAACTCAGCAGTCACAGCAAGTGGTCTGTGGCATCAAATCACATTGTCGCAGATAGATCACGGAGCAACGATCAAAGGGCCTGTGTCAGATTCAGTGTGTCCGACAGGGTCGTATTGAGGGCAGTGTATCGACGGCAGGGGGCGGCAGAGTTAGAGAGTAACCTGGCTCAATATAAAGAGGACTCGGCCCAGTAGTAAAGAAAGATTCTTTCCCCATTACACATTCACCACAGCCAGTGTGAAAGCATCAATGTCTCTAGCCAGATCTCACACAGAACATTGCATTCACCACAGCCAGTGTGAAAGCATCTCTGTCTCTAGCCTGATTTCCTCCTTCTTCTGTTATCATGTTCAAGGCCTCCTTGATCTCTTGAAACAACCTTCTTCTTGGTCTGTCTCTGTTGCATCGCCCAGTAACAATGCCTTCCATTATTATTATTTCCAGCCCACTGTGTCTTTTGATATGGCCATAGTATTTTAATTTTCTTTGTAGAATGGTGTTTATAAGCCAGTACTTTTTGATGTATAAGCCTTTTAATATGTCTCCCTTGAGTTATTGAGTTATTTGAGGGTCATCATCATTGCACTCCAAACATGTCCATAGGTGCTCAGATCTCCTCCTCAGAAAGTCCCACAGTGTCCAGCGACTGATGACTCCAGTTGTGTGTTGGTTGATGAATCTTCTTAATGTCTCCATTGCTCTTTTTTCATTATCCAAGCTATCTTAAGGATTTTTCTATAGCATTTTGCTACTAATGAATCAATTTTCGTCATTGCTGTTTGCAAAATGAGGAAGATACATATCTTCAGCAATTTAAATTTTACTGCCTTGCTGGTATTGTTACCACATGTTTTTCATTGCGTTTAACTTATGTGTTGCTATTGTTAATCTTCTTTTGATCCCTTTCTGGCAGTCTCCATTATTAGTTACTACAGATCCCTGATATTCATAGTGTGTTACACTTTCAAGTTCTTCACTGTTGATGATGATCAAGGATTGACATTTTGCTTTGTCAATGGACATTATCTCAGTTTTTGTGTTTCTTTTAGGCTGTCATGATGTTGCTTGTATTAGCTGTAAAACATTATTAGATGTCATGGTAGTGGACAATTAAACCGCTAGACTTTACTGCAGTTAAAATATATTTTTTAAAAAAAGTAAAGGTTCCCTCCATGCCTTGCTAGTCATATGGGGAATATAGTGTTAGTGACCATAATTTTCTATGACCACGGCTCATTTTTGGGTGATGTGGTCGGTATCATGCCAGACCGCCTTTACTTCCCAGAAAAATCTCTGGTACCCATTTTTAGAGGCTGGGTGAACTCTGGAGCCTTCTCAGTCTGAAAAAAATCTGGCCACTGCTGGGGATTGAACCCAGACCCTTCTGGTCAGGAAGCGAGCACACTAAAGTTAAAATATACAAATCATTAACTATTACGGCAATAAATATTATAAACAATAATGAATAACTGGGCATTCAACAAGTAGAAGCTTAACATAATGATAGCAGAATACCAGTAACTGATAAACAACTTATGGACACTAAGTAAAATCAGCATATGACACCTGAATAGATGTGATCTCAGGACACAAATACTCTTATAGGCCTATGTATGAGTGTGTAAATAATTTTGTGTGTAAGGAAACAATCGGGTGAGGAGAAGTGATGGAAGGAGAGACAGGCTGTGAATGAGAGGTTCTTACTTGTGCCAAGATATCCAAGCACATATAGTATATTTCTGAAATAATTAAACTAACACACCAGAAATGTACTGAAGTGTTCTGATTAGCTTATCAAGATATGACAATCATCTTATGAGATTGCTTGTAAACTATGTCAAAATTAAAATGTACCATGACAAGCAATGAAAGGAAGAACAGAAGGAGAAACAGAGATAGCAGAGAAACAGAGTTAGCAAAGAAACAGAGCTAGCAGTGAGAGAGATTATAAACACAGAAATAATTTGTCACAATGTGAGAGCTACCTGATGTCACTACTTATGTCACTAGAAAACTTGGCCCCCACTACATTCACCACAAACAGTTGTATCTTGTATTCTGAGTCTGCTTTGTCCATTTTCCAAGCTACCAGAATTCCATCCTTGCCTTGTGACTCAGCCATGATAGAAGGGGAAGGAAGCAGGGCATCACTATTTTCAGAAACATACTGAAAGAAAATGATGGAATAATATAGATCTGATTATTCAAGATTGCTTCATAAACCAAAGAAAAAAATCTAATTTGATCTACACGATTTATTTTTACAAAAAACAACATAATCAGATGACAAGGAATACAATATGACTAACCTCCCCTTCTCCAACTCGCATCATGATTGTTTTCTCAATGGACACACCCTGCTTTGATGCTTCTTCAGCTATCAGACCTCCATCATCCACGTTTACAGCCTTTTCAACCTCAATAACTACAGGTCCTTTTATAGTTCCACCAATTCCACCTATCCATCCACCATCATGCTGCGGAGAAAGATAACTGATCATATAATCATGTACAAATGTGCATGTGGCATATTTTTCTTCCAACATGGCAATTAAGAAGTACTTCCATTAAAAAAAAAAAAAAACAATGATTTTTCCAGCTAATCATTTGTTGTAGGCTTTTTTTTTTCAAATAAAAAATTGCATTTACTTGAACTCTAGAGTTTTATTCTATCAAATGATAAAAATGTAATATACCAGGTGGCTAAAGGTATGGTAGCATCACTGGCTCAGAAGGTAGTGCACTTGTTGCTGATCATAAAGATCTAGGTTCAATTCCAAAATGTGGCAATTTTTTTGGTGACCAACAAGGCTTTAGATTCACACAGCCTCTAAAAATGGGTACCAGATTTTTTTTCTTTCTGGGAAGGGAAGGCAGTATCGCATACCAACCACATCACTCAAAGATGTGACCTTGGTCATGAAAAAATATGTCAACTAACATGGTCATTCCCCATATGTCTAACAGAGGGAATCTTTTTATTAAAGCTTCGATGTACTAATGTTTCTACTATCTATTTCAACAACCATAACATGACAATATAAACTGATAACAATTCTAGCTTCCAATTAATGAAGAAATGATCTCTGGATAGTTAAAGTCCTATTAGTTGTACCAGGACAAGTTCAGGCTGACAGAAAAGTCCTGATAGGTTTACAAATATCATCTCCACAACAACAAGCTCTTACTTCTTCTTACTCATTGCCACAGATTAGAAACAGCATGTATTGGGGGCTGACAACCCATTCGTGTTTCTATCTATCTAGCTATTATCCTTTTTAGTTGAAAACATAACATTAGTCAGAAATTCTCCATGTTCAATGATCTTTGCTATTAAGCATCATATTATTTACAGGACCTCAGCAAGAGAGCTGATGCCTGTTGTTGTTGCTTCTTGCCTCAGTGTTCTTCTTAGTGTTTCTCTAAGGCAATCTCTTTTTCTTTTGCTCTCTGTTTCCATATAAGGGCTTACTTTAACATTTTCTTGTTACCTATTCTCATCACATTGCTGCCATATGCCCACCTTTTTTTCTTGATTATAGATGATATTGTTGGTGTCTTTTGGGGTAGTAAGAAAATCTAAACATCCTAGGACAAATCTCAGGATATTTTGGCCAAAGAAATTAAGCAACCGAAGGCTCAAGAGGTACAGTAAAAGGAAATTCACATGGAGACACTAAAGATGGATAGGCAAATGTAAGTAAAGTAAAGTAAAGGTTCCCTCCACATATAACTAGGTGTATGGGGAATATGGTGTTAATGACCATATTTTTCTATGACTAGGAGAAATGAAAAAAAAACATAGAAAAAAACTAGAAAAAAACTGTATGGTTAAAGCTTTGTGTAATAATTGGACAAGACAAATTAGAGTGATGTTTTGGTCAAATTGGCCTTGTTATACACAATATTAGTCCTACAAGAAAGTTAGAAGTAAACAAACCAATATATGTCTGGTTCATAGACTGCACCAAAGTTTTTGATAGAATACACCACAAACAACTTATAGAATGCCTAAAAGATATACATCTTCTATATGATAATATAGAATATATTCTCTAGTAGATCAGAATGATCAACTTAAGGTGACCATCTGAATAGAGAAATAACTCATCCGGTCCAAGCAGTCAATTTTGGGTTCAACCTGAGACAGGAAATCCGAGTTCCCTGTGTGTCTAATTGGTAAACACACAGTTGTGTGTCAAAAGTTAAAAAAATACTATTTTTAGTGCTCTTAATATTACAATTAAAAGGTAGTAATTTGTACTACAGAATGTAATGAACAACATCACAGGTAAGTAACACAATTAAGGGTTAAAATGACCCATAATCAGTAGATTTAGATATGAACAAGCTCTACCAACCTAAAACATTGGGAAATTATCTCTGCACAGAAAAAAAATCTATCTATCTATTGACCTTTCGAGCCGTTGCCAGCCCATAGGACGTAGACCAAGATACACCTTCTCCTATCTGAATTTTTGTTCTAGCAGTTTTCTTTTAAAGATATTTTATCAAATATCGCCATTTGTCTCTGTTCTGTGCAAGCAGCTCTATCTCATTGAGGGAGCCGAATCCTGCTGCTCTTGCCTCTCTCATCAATGTTCCTCTCAGTGTCTCCCTGGGTCTTCCTCTTTATCTCTTACCTGTTGTTTCCCATATGAGGGCCTGCTTTGCTATTCGGTTATTATCTCTTCTCATCACATGTCCAACATATGACCATCGTCTTTTCTTTATTACTGAAGATATTAGTGGTTGATTAGCAATTTCTCTAATTTCCTCGTTTGTTTTGAATTCGTTCCACGCTATACCAAGTATTTTCCTTAGACATTTATTTTCAAATGCGTTCAACTTTGTTTCTATATCTCTTGTTGTTTTCCAGCTTTCACACGCATACGTAAGGGTTGATAGTACATTTGATTTGAATAGCCTAAGTTTTGTGTTTGTGCTGATTAGTTTTGATTTTCACAACTTTTCAAGGCTTCTGAAAGACATTGCTGCTTTAGCTATTCTGATTCTAATTTCTTTACTTGTATCCCTTTCTCGATCAATGTGACTTCCAAGATAGATAAAGTGGCCGATCTCTTCTACTGGTTTGTTTTCCATGTATATTTTGTCATCTGTTGGAATTAAATGTCAGAAAAAAAATGCTCAACTAAAAATATATGAGAGTCGAAAACAGTCTCACAGTTTAACAATAATACAGATATCACAATGACATGAACACTGCAGGTATAACTTTACTACAACAGGGTTGGTGGTGGCAAAAGTACACATGGGACAAAAGTATGCACCATGCCTAAACTTGCTGCTTTTTTATTTTCGTGCCAGTCCTACAAATCACAGCTGAAAACACAGTGATCGACTTGTGAATGACATTCTAAAATCGACACCTGAGACATTTACAAAATATGAGGCAAATATATTTTTTTTGCACATTCCAATATAATTTTTCCAAAATGTTGTGGAAATTTCTCAACGTTAAATATAAATGCTTACGATTTTATTTTGGGTTAAGTTTATGTTTTGTTTAAAAACTACACTTTCAATTTTTCAAAATAAAGCTTTGGCTGGGAAATGCCAAAAACAATTTTTAAAATGGTGCTGGATAGGAGCAAAAGTATGCACATTAAATGGGGCAATGTTACCCATTCATACTTTTGCCCCATGAATCAATGACTCAAATGACTTTATTGTTATCTAGTTAAAATGATGTTTAATGTTCTTTAGTTCTAGTAATTATTTTTTTTTCTTTTTCTTTTTCCTTTAGAAATTATACCAAGAATTTCCAGCGAAAGCCTACAACAGAGGTTATTTTATATGAGGTGCAAAAACTCATGAAAATTGGTGTGTCATGTGACAGGCTACAAAGGCTGTTGGGTTTATTGAGGCAACATGACAAAATCATTTGAAGAAGGAGAGGGGTGCCTAGAATTTGGGGAGGGGTGCTGAGAAATTGTGGGAGGGGTGCTGGGAAATTGTGGAGGGGTGCTGAGATATTGTGAAGAGGTGCTGAGAAATTGTGAAGGGGTGCTGAGAAATTGTGAAGGGGTGCTGAGAAATTGTGGGAGGGGTGCTGGGAAATTGTGGAGGGGTGCTGAGATATTGTGAAGAGGTGCTGAGAAATTGTGGAGGGGTGCTGAGAAATTGAAAGAGGGGTGCAGAGAAATTGTGAAGGGGTGCTGAGAAATTGTGAAGGGGTGCTGAGAAATTGGGAGAGGGGTGCTGAAAAATTGTGGAGGGGTGCTGAGATATTGGAAGAGGGGTGCAGAGAAATTGTGAAGGGGTGCTGAGAAATTGTGAAGGGGTGCTGAGAAATTGGGAGAGGGGTGCTGAAAAATTGTGAAGGGGTGCTGAGATATTGTGAAGGGTGCTGGGAAATTGGGAAAAGGGTGCTGGGATATTGTGAAGGGGTGCTGAGAAATTGTGAAGGGGTGCTGAGAAATTGGGAGAGGGGTGCTGGGATATTGTGAAGGGGTGCTGCGAAATTGTGGAGGGGTGCTGAGAAAATTGGAGAGGGGTGCTGAGAAATTGCGAAGGCGTGCTGAGATATTGTGAAGGCATGCTGATATATTGTGAAGGGATGCTGAGCTATTGTGAAGGGGTGCTGAGATATTGTGAATGCATGCTGAGATATTGTGAAGGGGTGCTGAGATATTGTGAAGGGGTGCTGAGATAGATGTTGTGAAGGCATGCTGAGATATTGTGAAGGGGTGCTGAGATATTGTGAAGGGGTGCTGAGAAATTGGGAGAGGGGTGCTGAGATATTGTGAAGGCGTGCTGAGAATTGGGAGAGGGGTGCTAAGAAATTGTGAAGGGGTGCTGAGAAATTGGGAGAGGGATGCTGGGAAATTGTGGAGGGGTGCTGAGAAATTGGGAGAGGGGTGCTGGGAAATTGTGGAGGGGTGCTGAGAAATTGGGAGAGGGATGCTGGGAAATTGTGGAGGGGTGCTGAGAAATTGGGAGAGGGATGCTGGGAAATTGTGGAGGGGTGCTGAGAAATTGGGAGAGGGATGCTGAGAAATTGTGGAGGGGTGCTGAGAAATTGGGAGAGGGATGCTGGGAAATTGGGAGAGGGGTGCTGAGAAATTGGGAGAGGGATGCTGAGAAATTGTGAAGGGGTGCTGAGAAATTGGGAGAGGGGTGCTGAGAAATTGGGAGAGGGATGCTGAGAAATTGGGAGAGGGGTGCTGAGAAATTGGGAGAGGGATGCTGAGAAATTGTGAAGGGGTGCTGAGAAATTGGGAGAGGGGTGCTGAGAAATTGGAGAGGGGTGCTGAGAAATTGGGAGAGGGATGCTGGGAAATTGGGAGAGGGGTGCTGAGAAATTGGGAGAGGGATGCTGAGAAATTGTGGAGGGGTGCTGAGAAATTGGGGAAGGGATGCTCAGAAATTGGGGAGGGGTGCTGAGAAATTGGGGAGGGGTGCTGAGAAATTGTGAAGATTCTGAATGGTGTTATCCTTAGTTCAAGAAAATGAAATAGTGCAGTGCTACTGTAAAGATCCCAACAAGAGGTTTTACGAATTGACACTGAAGTCTTTGTGATTCCTACTTTACTCGTTTGTGAAGAGGAACCATAATGAACACCCCTTTCCTGCTCACAAGCTGATGGATCAAGACTTTACAAGAAGTTTTATTAACTCTTTCTGTACGGAAGCTTTTTATCGATGCAATGGAAGAGGTTTCAGAGACAAAATTGTTCATGGTTTTAAGAATCAATCTACATTTTATATTTACCTAACATATAACATATTATATATGAATGTTTAGATAATTGAACAAGGAATTAGATTTCACCAATATCCAGATGATACAAGACATGTAAAAAGAATAAGGTTTGATGGCATTCACACTAATTAAATTGAGCGTGACACATTATGCGGCGAAACGTACACTGCCGAAATTGGCATGGTTCACAGTGCAGCGAAATGTACAGAAAGAGTTAATAGAAATTGACTGAAGTCTGAAATTCACTCTCTTGACATCAACACCAAATAAAGCCAATACCAAGTAGTTTGGTCACATTAAAAATTTCATAAACTTTCTGCAATAACTTTAGCAAATACACGTCCATTCCGGATTAATCTTTCTTTTCTTTTCATAGGCCTATGGTGGCTATGTTCCAATAATTTTAATGAATGTCTTTATATATGTCATGCTTTCAATTATGAATTAAATGGTTAAAAAAATATTTCAAATACTTTCTTAATGGTTTTATTAAAATATGCACTTGTGTACTCTTGCCCCATTGATGGGCAAATGTATGAAGGTGTATGATTCATGAAAAACCAAGTTTTAAACTTCCAAAAAAATCTGACTGATTATATCTATGTTGAATTTGTTTGATAAATGGACACTATCCCATAATGATAATTTCAGATAACTATGTAATACCATTTATTTTATTAAAAACCCTGAGTTATGTACTCCCCCCCCCCCTCCAACCCTCATTAACTTTGACTGACAAATTGTGAGTGCAGATATTTTGTAACTGGAAAAAAACCATTAAATTTATCCATAAATTGTAGTTGACATTGTGTGAACAATGCAGAATCACATAAAGAAATCACAGTAAGGACAACTCTTCCTTACCATTCCATGAGTCATGTCATTGCCTGTAGAAATTATCTCATCCTTAGAGGCGTCATAATAAACTCTTTGTTTATCCACTGAGGAATCCTTGTTGCCCAATGGGACTGGGGCACCGATTGGAAGAATGAGATTTGTGTCATCTGTGAAGTGTTAGTTGCAAAATAGAATATACAAGCTGTGATAATTTGCTCATATCATGATTTATTTTATATTATTAATTTACTTTTATGACCTTCATGAACACTCTACAAAAATATTTCACAAGTTTAATGTGTTTCTGTTTTGTCAAATTATGTAATAGTTTTATTGATACTATTTTCACTTTAAACATAATGTACATAAAAATGCTGATATCTGAATATGAGCAGTAACTGTTGACCACAAAACAGATGAAGCACAGATTACATAGGCACAGCAATTAAAAATGTCAACATTTTGACTAAAATGTATTCCTCAAAGATGAAACACACACAGAAAAAAAACAGCACACAACAAAGCAAGCACATCTATAGGACAATAAACTCCCACATATAAAAAATCAGAACACAAAAAGTAAACGTGTGACAAAAAACTCACATACAATAAAAATCAGAACAAAAATAACAAAGACATGTGACAAAAACAAAACCTTTATGATAAAAAAACCAGCACACAACAACAACAACAAAATTATGTCAAAAAAGTAAAATACAACACATTAATGACCAAAACAAAATAAACCATAGCAAAACCAGGACACAAGAAAATGTTTTTGACAAAAAAAAAACCACAGCACTATATCCAAAACATAACAAAATATTTATGACAGAAAAATCAGCACAAAACAAAATATTTATGACAAAAACTAAAACCAACACACAACAAAACATCTGTAACAAAAAAAAGCAAACAACAACAAAACCAACACATAACAAAACCAACACATAACAAAACTAACACATAACAAAACCAACAAACAACAAAATCAACATGCAGCAAAAACAAAAATGCTGAGTTTGAACTTGAGTATATTGTGATTACTGGGGAAGAAAAAATATGTGGATCAAGAACAGAATGGACACACAAATGATTGAGGAAACTCAAAGATTGTACTGAGAGTGAAAACTATGAACTGCAATCAGTGAAACATTGTGGCTTCATGCCAAAACTATATAATGCAGCCACATATGATGTAAATCACGGGACCACAATCAAGGAACCAATTATTATTTTTTTTAAAAAGAAAATAACTTTATTAAGATAAAATATATGAACAATATGAGAGAAAAGTATAATAACTTTATAAAAACAGTATTATAGCCAACTGTTTCATATTAGTTAACCATAGATTATGATGTCAATCTGTGACTGATGTGTTTACGATACTGTAGTAAAAATTACTACCACTTAATTGTAATATTAAAAAAAAAAAAAGTAAAGTACCCCCCGTCACGCCAAGTGGCGTATAGGGAAATATGGTGTTAGTGACCCTATATTTTACAGACCTTCAGCACATGATTTTTGGGGTAATGTGGTCGGTATTATGCCCGTGCTGCTTTACTTTCCCAGAAAAAATCCGGTACCCATTTAAGGCTGGGTGAACCCGGAGCCGTCGGTTGGGATCGAACCCTACCCCTTGTCCGTAGTAGTCCAGTTCACTAACCACTGAGCTATCGCGGCTCCCACTAATTTTTAGGGAATTAGTAAAACCCAGGTGTCCTCACCAGGGTACAAACCCCGGCTGTTGCCGTGGTAAGCCAACCGAATTGTAATATTAGAAGCTCTAAAATAGTGATTTCTTTGAATTTTTCAACACACGGCTGTTTGTTAACACTAGGACAAACACTGGGAACTCAAATTTCCTGTCACAGGTAGATTTATGACCTGAATTTGACCTTTGGTGTCGGACATATTACAATGTCTATCAGTACAAGACTTCGTAAGTCCATCAGTATGTTCGGCTGCTACCTCATTTCCAAATTTACAAAGGTTGTTTGATGTCGGCTGATGACCAAGGAAATTTCCCTGGTTAAAGCAAGGAAAATAACCAATTTCTTGAAAACTGGCAAATTTTTTTTGCAGTGTATTATATCATATTTCACGAAATTAGGGTGGGGAGGATCAAATAATAACAATGGAAAAAAATCAAACACTTGCTGGTCACCAGAAGTGGTATTTAGGGAGACACATGGAAGGGGGTAATGTTTTAACATGGCAAAATGGCAATTTTGAAGAATTTGTGTTTTTATGCGGTAATTTTTACTGTGATACCGTAATCTAGGGTTAAGTAGCCAATGTGAGCAAGCAAAGTGAATGTGCTCTGTCCAGATATTTCAAATGTGATAAAATAAATTCATTTTGCCTGGTAACCTCTCTAGTAAGCAGTCCTATTATCAAACATTGATTCCAAGGTAAATGATAATCTAAAGACAAGCAATGGCAGTGAGTGCACTGACGTTATGAGTGATGGAATAATATTGAGATGCAACATGAATAAAGAGTGCTCTGTTAGCAGTTCCAATATAATGAACACTTTACTTATTTTCAGTGAACACTTTTGTGAATACATTCAGCGGGGAGAATAACCTATTCTACCTTCTTCAACCTCCACAATCATGCCTTTGTGACTGACTTCCCTTGCAGGAAATGATGAAGACTTAATATCAACAACAGGTACCTCCATTTCTACATTATTAAAGCCCAGGTACCTCTCTAACATCCCTGTTTTTTCCTGCGGGAGAGGATCTGATTGTTGCCTGTACAGGGGAAAACTTTTTGAAGATTCCCATATGACATTTTCTGGGTCATCAACTGAGAACATTAATCTTGGTGTCAGTCTCTGCCGTTGTAGTCTTGGAGCCGCATGACTATTAAAAGTCTTCGGCTCATCCATCATGTTCTCTCGACTGCTGGAGTAATTGCTGTAGTCACTTCCAAATCCACCAAAATATTCTTCTTGTCTACTCTTGGTCCTCCATGAATATTCTACTGCAGACTTTTCTGCTGGGTCAAAGGTTACTGGAACATTTGGTTTATCATATTGTGGAGACAAGTACAAATGTTCGACACTAGCATCATTGTCTGAAAAGGAAGAATCTGAGTATAGTGGATGTCTCTCATATCTGACAGCTTCAGAGAATCTGACTTGTTTCATTAAGTGTCTATTGCTTGATCGGCCAGACCATGAGCTATCTCTGTGGTCACAATCAGCTGGACCTCTGTCATGACTGTTGACTGAGTCAAGGGTAGAGATGCCAGTATGCCAGTGATCAGAAGATTCAATATCTTCACCACAAATCTGATCTTGACTATCAGACCGGGAAACATATGATCCTTGAATATCATCATAACCCTTTCTGTTGTCATCTCTTCTCTTGAACAGCACCTGGTCAAAACTTCTCCTGTCAGACATTCCTTTTCTGATAGGTATTTGTGAGTAACTTCTAATGCCACTGTCTGAGATTCCCCTAGTGCTGCTGAATGAATCTCTCCTCTTGGGTGCCTGCAAGATACCACGTGTTTTCAGGTTATCACTGGAGTTGACCAACACCTTCTTGTCTTGAGCATAACCACCACCTGTGGCTTTCATTCCAAAGTGGGCAGTTCGGTTCTGCATCATTGTTCTTACGTCAGTTTTTCTAATCATTCTGGGAGTTATATTTTCATACTGCACTGACTGCCAGTCATCATCGCAAGTATTGTTGGTACGAAGCAGCTGGAGTATACAAGTCAGCCTGCCCACAATCCTAGCAGCAGTATAAAAACTTAGTTTTGGCCTGGCCATCCCCAGGCCAGCAAGAGACTTTTTCTCCAGCAAAGCATGGGAGTATGCTTCCAAGGATGGGAATGATGACAGATACTGTTTACAACTGGACAAGGGGACACAATCTGGATCAGGGATCGTTTCATGAACTGAAAAATGAATGGAAGAATAAATTTGTTGCACTTTTTATTGTAAACGATTCAATGAGCTAATTTGTCTGAATACAGCTCAGTAGTTACACAGAACAGATCAACAGGAATAACATTTAGATGTAAAAGAAATTAATATAAACTCATTTTAAATATACACTTGTTGAAGCTATATGTATATCATAGTAACACTAATGTCTCTTCTGTTATTTATTAAATTGCAAAACAATGTTTTAAAACACATCTTTTTTGTTTATCTTCAACTCTTATTATAAATTATGAACTTTATTATTGAGAAAACTCAGAATCAAAAGATAAAAGAGCAATAAAATTCATAACAAATACCGATATCAATTTGAAACAAATTTTTGTCTCGATTCTCTCAACTATTTTTATTAAACAAGCATGAAAGACAGATGACAAATCAATGTTTTACAGCAGAAAAAATTCAAGAGATTCCATGAACCATTCTATGTACCAAAGAATTACCAACTATGGCAGGTGTAGGCTAAAGAGGAGCAACTTTATAGCAGTCTCCAAAGAACATACTTACAAAGACCCTAATCTGCCTCATATAAAATCAAAACTCATACATCCAACTTCATGGGGGGGGGGGGGAAGAGATTACACCACCACAACTCCTCTAGGTAGCTATAATAGGGATCAAGAAAAAAGCCACACAGGCAGACCTGAAGAAAAACCTTATTTCAAAAAGGTAAATAACAGAGAACTACCCACAGGACTCTAGGTCCTTTGTGTATACAGATGGTTCTCTTACAAATTTAGCCAGCAAATAATGGAGAGTAGTTCTAAAACTCAACAGGAAGTTTAATTAAAACCAAATCCACGCAAACATTTGAGAGCAATTATAAGACTGAAATAAAAGTCCTCTTTAAAGCCTCCAGCAAAACTGGCCATGCAACACAAAAGTAACACTCACATAAAATTTGTGAAATTGATGGATGCACTGTCATCTATAACAGCACCAAATACTCCCAGCAATAGTGAGCTAGATAGCCCAAGGACAACCCAAGTCCATCTATGCCATATTTCCAGGGTAGTGATTCAGTGGATACTAACATTGCAATATAAAAATAAATGAGCATGCAGTTTAACTAGACAAAGAAATAGTAAAACCACCACAAGAAGACCATCTAGTCAACTAAAAGAGAAGTTAAACCTATCCTTATTAAAAGTTTCATTAAAGGGCAATACCATTCAAAGCAGAAACAAAACCACCCAAAATACAATGAAATAATAAAAAAAAACTGTCTTTACGTCACATAGTACCATTGCTGGTGTATGACGGGGGGCAACGATAGAACCAGAGGGATAAAGGCCGCTTGGTCAAGCAGTCATCACGACGTGTGAGACTCAGGATTTTTATTTCACCCCCGATAGAAAAAATCCTCTGTCTACCGCGGGCTTCGAACACCGAACGTAGGCTTTTCAGCCAGCAGAACAGTGGTTTTAGCCGCACAGCCACGCGCACCTAAAAAAAATACAATGAGAGGGATGGATATTATCAATCTCTCAAGGAGGGACCATGTACTCTGCCTCTGCACTGGCCACAACAGAATGAGGCACCTCAAGTACTCCAAACTCAAGATGACTTCACAACACACGTGAATTGCTCAGTAAAAATGAGTCATGATTGCAGCAGAAGAATAATGTCAAATAAGCAATCGGTCAGGTGGAAACAGTAGCACATGTGCTCATCATTGTGTACTTAATGAAATAACTTGGGATATAATTAGATTACTGCTGGCATGTAGTATTTGGGCATCAGTGTTGCAAACTGATAGATTATTTTAATATTTTAATGTGGATACAATGATAAAATAAGATATGGATGATAACAGTATAGCAAGATACATTTGTGTTCATATCCTAGTATCAATGAATGTGGGAACAGAGACAGATAAAGAGAGATAAAGGGTGAGAGAGAGACAGTGAGCGAGAAAGAGAAAGAGTGTAAAACATAGAGGGATAACATGAAAGAAAGTGCCATAAAATTACCTGAGTTGAGATGAGGCTGGGGGATACCTGTGGGAGGAGACATGGAATAATGTTAACAATGACAAAGAATATTCTTAACTATTACATTATTTCTAGGTCTTCCTCTTTTTCTATATCCTGATGTTTCCCATAGAAGAGCCTGTTTTGGAATTCTCTTGTTCTTCTCGGCACATGTCCGACATATGTCCATCTTCTCTTCATAATTGTAGATTGTAGAAATCATTGGTAAACATTTTATTACGGCCATCATTAATTAAACAATAAAACATAAGAATATATTCAATCTGTAGTCTCATATACAATCAAGTAGAACAATTGTCTGATGTGATTCTTACACAAATATTTGTCTACAATGTTATTCATTAATATAACTCACAGAATAAGCACATTTATAATAATGTTTCAAAGTATATCAACAAGTTATAATGAATTGCAAAATTGCATAATCTCAGCAGCAAAGAGTCAGCCATGCTTAGCACACTGTTGTAGCAAACAAATAATCAGAAAAAGAAAAACAGGAAATAAAATTAAGCTGTTTACTGGTTGCTAAGTGATTGCTTGGGAAATCAATAACTGGAATCCTTTTCACTTTCAGAGCTGCTACTCCTGAAGGTAACATCTTGGACCCATCCCATTTCATGAATAATTAACACAGTCTCTCTTTAACACATTTTACCATGATCTCCCCTTCTCTCTTGGCTTTCCCTCTAAACATTGCAGATCTCAAACTTGACTTGTTACTTTCTGATGACTTTATCTGTTATAATATGCATGCTTGTTTCACCTATGATCATTGTAATATCCACTTTGTTATGTTGATGTTTTGACATCATACTTTGCTATGTTGATGTTTAAAAAATCATACTTGTTATATTGATGTTTCTACATCATACTTGTTATATTGATGTTTCTACATCATACTTGTTATATTGATGTTTCTACATCATACTTGTTATATTGATGTTTCTACATTATACTTGTTATATTGATGTTTCTACATCATACTTGTTATATTGATGTTTCTACATCATACTTGTTATATTGATGTCTCTACATCATACCTGTTATATTGATGTTTCTACATCATACTTGTTATATTGATGTTTCTACATCATACCTATTATATTGATGTTTCTACATCATACCTATTATATTGATGTTTCTACATTATACTTGTTATATTGATGTTTCTACATCATACTTGTTATATTGATGTTTCTACATCATACTTGTTATATTGATGTTTCTACATCATACTTGTTATATTGATGTTTCTACATCATACTTGTTATATTGATGTTTCTACATCATCCTTGTTATATTGATGTTTCTACATCATACCTGTTATATTGATGTTTCTACATTATACCTGTTATATTGATGTTTCTACATTATACTTGTTATATTGATGTTTCTACATTATACTTGTTATATTGATGTTTCTACATCATACTTGTTATAATGATGTTTCTTCATCATACTTGTTACATTGATGTTTCTATATCATACTTGTTGTATTGATGTTTCTACATCATACCTGTTTTATTGATGTTTCTACATCATACTTGTTATATTGATGTTTCTACATCATCCTTGTTATATTGATGTTTCTACATCATACCTGTTATATTGATGTTTCTACATTATACTTGTTATATTGATGTTTCTACATTATACTTGTTATATTGATGTTTCTACATTATACTTGTTATATTGATGTTTCTACATTATACTTGTTATATTGATGTTTCTACATCATACTTGTTATATTGATGTTTCTTCATCATACTTGTTACATTGATGTTTCTATATCATACTTGTTGTATTGATGTTTCTACATCATACCTGTTTTATTGATGTGTCTACATCATACCTGTCATATTGCTTGTGCTAGAATCATCATCATTGCACACATGATAAACCTACAGGTGCTTCAATATCTCTCTTGAGAAAATCCTAGGAGAATCCTGACGCACACGCTTCCATGTCAGGCCTTCATGAGAAAATGGAAGTTATGGAGAGAGTGATGGAAGATCAAAGAAACTCTACATTAGAACAAGAGAGATGGCTCAACTATGGACTTGAAAAACACAACAAGACCTAGCAGTGAATTGTCAGGCATGTTGAGTTTAGATGTCTTCCCTTTATGCAGTCTCTGGCCAGAAGAGGAACTAACACTTTTTAAAAATTAATGTTGCTATCTTTTGTTTTGATTATTATTTTCTGTATAGTTTCTGCTGAAATTGAATGAGGACCTATTTGATGGCCCTGAGTACAATATCAAATGACAATGAACAATTTTTGATTTGTGAGTTGCAAAAATTATGTTAAGAAATTCAGATGCACAAGAATTTAAAGAATAAAGTTTAAAGTGCCATTTGCCATGCAAGTAAGAGAGACGAGAGGAAACAGCTTTCAAAATAAAAAAAATTTTAAACAGTATTTTTTTTTTATTTCAATATTTATTATTGAGGAAAATTTAGGTGAAAACAAACATAAATTGCACATAATTTATGCATGCAAGTGTGCTCATTTATATATTTTAAGCAAATATTTGTTGCACATAAGGTAAAGAGGTGTAGCAAGTGCTCTTCTTAATGTGATTACCTTCCATAACTCTGTGAACTATGTCGTGTTCTGAAAGCCAGATAGACTGAAGAGTACCTCGTAATAAACAAAAAAGAAGCTGTGGATAATGAGGACTGAACTGGCATCTCTGGGCCTTACTGTAGCATACTGTAATACATGTCAAGTATTGCTGAAATGACCAACAAAATCTTCTAACAGAAAGAGCTAGAAGAACTTTAAAATACCTAAAATCTTTGTTTTCCTTCTTCTTCTTTTCTTTTTTGATCTTGCATGCTGTGAGGTCTCTGAGCTTGTGTCGGTCTCTGTGTGCCGCATTGGATTATCAGGATCTAGGTATAAAGTGATTTATTGTGATCAACAATGCCAGGTGAGTGAAGAAGTGGTGAGTGGAAATGACAATGGGAAAAAAATAAAAGTAGCAGTGAGTTTGTGATGACGATGGTGAAAGGGCATGTGAACAAAGATAGTTAAGGATAGCTTCTATCTTTGTGGGCCTGATCCACATTTCTTTGTCTCTCAATGTTTCACTGATTTTATCTGTATCTGTGCAATGCTTTATGTGTGTTTGTGTGTTATCAACACAAGGGATTGTAAAAATCAGGGACTTTTTTATATCTGGGGAACTATAATATGTTGCTAAGTGCTATGAAGACAGTGCACAACTATGTACCAACATTGTCAAAACCAAAAGCCACTATCTCCATGCATAAGTAATGTGGAAATATGTAAGTAAATGTGCAACAGTGATAAGATAATTCTTTCTGTACGATTCGTCGCACTATGCGCCAAGCCGATTTCATTAGTCAGGTACGTTTCGCTGCATAGTGCGCCACTCTCAAATTGATTAGTGTAGATCGTCATCAAATCATAATCTTTTTATATGTCTTGTATCATCTTTGTATTGGTGAAATCTGTTACCTTGTTCAATTATCTAAATATTCATATATATTATGTTATATGTTAGATAAATATAAAGATATAGATTGATTCTTAAAACCATGAAAAAAATTTTTTCTCTGAAATCTCTTACGTTGCATCGATAAAGTTTCCATATGGAAAGAGTTAAAAGACTTGAAGATAATATTGAGCAATATGTGTGCACTGATGTCTGCTTTCGTCTGAGGAAAACTGTTTCTGAAACTTTCAAAATGCTGCATTCAACTTTCAGAGAGCTTTATCTAATTTTGTCTAAAACATTTGAGTAGTATCCCAGTTTCAAAAGTCGATTCCAAACCTATGAAAATGATCCCAACAAGACGAATCATCACCCTCTGTATCAGCAAGATTGTGACACATGTGCAAGAAACCATATGTGCTGACTAACATGTGACTGTCACAGAGGCTGCAAAGAATATTGTAATATCCATCAGTGTGTTCTATAATCGGCAGCGTCTCCACAATGGTATGGAAAGACATCGTCCTGATAAACAGACCATCAGATTTTGGATTGTACAACTCAATAAATTTTTCGCAAAGCATAACATTCCATTGCTCCCACACCCACCATACTCTTGTGACCTGGCTCCATGTGGCTTGTTCCTGCTCCCATGCCAACAAGGCTCCCGTAACCTTGTTTACGTGACTTATTCTTGCTCCCACACTCACCACACTCCCCTAACCTTGTTTTATGTGACTTATTCTTGCTCCCACACTCACCACACTCCCCTAACCTTGTCTTATGTGACTTATTCTTGCACCCACACTCACCACACTCCCCTTACCTTGTTTTATGTGACATATTCTTGCTCCCACACTCACCACACTCCCCTAACCTTGTTTTATGTGACTTATTCTTGCTCCCACACTCACCACACTCCCCATATCTTGTTTTATGTGACTTATTATTGCTCCCACACTCATCATACTCCCCTAACCTTGTTTTACTTGACTTATTCTTGTTCCCACACTCATCACACTCCCCTAACCTTGTTTTGTGACTTATTCTTGTTCCCACACTCATCATACTCCCCTAACCTTGTTTTGTGACTTATTCTTGTTCCCACACTCATCATACTCCCCTAACCTTGTTTTATGTGACTTATTCTTGTTCCCACACTCATCATACTCCCCTAACCTTGTTTTGTGACTTATTCTTGCTCCCACACTCACCACACTCCCCATACCTTGTTTTATGTGACTTATTCTTGCTCCCACACTCACCACACTCCCCATACCTTGTTTTATGTGACTTATTCTTGCTCCCACACTCATCATACTCCCCTAACCTTGTTTTACATGACTTATTCTTGTTCCCACACTCATCATACTCCCCTAACCTTGTTTTATGTGACTTATTCTTGTTCCCACACTCATCATACTCCCCTAACCTTGTTTTATGTGACTTATTCTTGTTCCCACACTCATCATACTCCCCTAACCTTGTTTTATGTGACTTATTCTTGTTCCCACACTCATCATACTCCCCTAACCTTGTTTTGTGACTTATTCTTGCTCCCACACTCATCATACTCCCCTAACCTTGTTTTATGTGACTTATTCTTGCTCCCACACTCATCATACTCCCCTAACCTTGTTTTATGTGACTTATTCTTGTTCCCACACTCATCATACTCCCCTAACCTTGTTTTATGTGACTTATTCTTGTTCCCACACTCATCACACTCCCCTAACCTTGTTTTGTGACTTATTCTTGCTCCCACACTCATCATACTCCCCTAACCTTGTTTTACATGACTTATTCTTGTTCCCACACTCACCACACTCCCCTAACCTTGTTTTATGTGACTTATTCTTGTTCCCACACTCATCATACTCCCCTAACCTTGTTTTATGTGACTTATTCTTGCTCCCACACTCATCATACTCCCCTAACCTTGTTTTATGTGACTTATTCTTGCTCCCACACTCATCATACTCCCCTAACCTTGTTTTATGTGACTTATTCTTGCTCCCACACTCATCATACTCCCCTAACCTTGTTTTATGTGACTTATTCTTGTTCCCACACTCATCATACTCCCCTAACCTTGTTTTATGTGACTTATTCTTGTTCCCACACTCATCACACTCCCCTAACCTTGTTTTGTGACTTATTCTTGCTCCCACACTCATCATACTCCCCTAACCTTGTTTTACATGACTTATTCTTGTTCCCACACTCACCACACTCCCCTAACCTTGTTTTATGTGACTTATTCTTGTTCCCACACTCATCACACTCCCCTAACCTTGTTTTGTGACTTATTCTTGCTCCCACACTCATCATACTCCCCTAACCTTGTTTTACATGACTTATTCTTGCTCCCACACTCATCATACTCCCCTAACCTTGTTTTATGTGACTTATTCTTGCTCCCACACTCATCATACTCCCCTAACCTTGTTTTATGTGACTTATTCTTGTTCCCACACTCATCATACTCCCCTAACCTTGTTTTATGTGACTTATTCTTGTTCCCACACTCATCATACTCCCCTAACCTTGTTTTATGTGACTTATTCTTGCTCCCACACTCATCACACTCCCCTAATCTTGTTTTGTGACTTATTCTTGCTCCCACACTCATCATACTCCCCTAACCTTGTTTTGTGACTTATTCTTGCTCCCACACTCATCATACTCCCCTAACCTTGTTTTGTGACTTATTCTTGCTCCCACACTCATCATACTCCCCAAACCTTGTTTTGTGACTTATTCTTGCTCCCACACTCATCATACTCCCCTAACCTTGTTTTGTGACTTATTCTTGCTCCCACACTCATCATAATCCCCTAACCTTGTTTTGTGACTTATTCTTGCTCCCACACTCATCATACTCCCCTAACCTTGTTTTGTGACTTATTCTTGCTCCCACACTCATCATACTCCCTAACCTTGTTTTGTGACTTATATTTGCTCCCACACTCATCATACTCCCCTAACCTTGTTTTGTGACTTATTCTTGCTCCCACACTCATCACACTCCCCTTACCTTGTTTTGTGACTTATTCTTGTTCCCACACTCATCACACTCCCCTAACCTTGTTTTGTGTCTTATTCTTGCTCCCACACTCACCACACTCCCCTAACCTTGTTTTACATGACTTATTCTTGCTCCCACACTCACCACACTCCCCTAACCTTGTTTTATGTGACCTATTCTTGTTGCCACACTCATCACACTCCCCTAACCTTGTTTTATGTGACCTATTCTTGCTCGATCACTCCCTTAACCTTGCTTTACGTGACTCATTCTTGCTCGATCACAACCCTAACCTTGTTTTATGTGACTTATTCTTGCTTGATCACTCCCCTAACCTTGTTTTATCTGACTTATTCTTGCTTGATCACTCCCCTAACCTTGCTTTATGTGACTTATTCTTGTTTGGTCACTCCCCTAGCCTTGCTTTACGTGACTTATTCTTGCTTGATCACTCCCCTAACCTTGCTTTACGTGACTTATTCTTGCTTGATCATTCTCCGAACCTTGTTTTATGTTACTTATTCTTGCTTGATCACTCTCCTTACCTTGTTTTATGTGACTTATTCTTGCTCGATCACTCCCTTAACCTTGCTTTACGTGACTTATTCTTGCTCGATCACAACCCTAACCTTGTTTTATGTGACTTATTCTTGCTTGATCACTCCCTTAACCTTGCATTATGTGACTTATTCTTGCTTGATCACTCCCCTAACCTTGTTTTATGTGACTTATTCTTGCTTGATCACTCCCCTAACCTTGCTTTATGTGACTTATTCTTGTTTGGTCACTCCCCTAGCCTTGCTTTACGTGACTTATTCTTGCTTGATCACTCCCCTAACCTTGCTTTACGTGACTTATTCTTGCTTGATCATTATCCGAACCTTGTTTTATGTTACTTATTCTTGCTTGATCACTCTCCTTACCTTGTTTTATGTGACTTATTCTTGTTTGGTCACTCCCCTAGCCTTGCTTTACGTGACTTATTCTTGCTTGATCACTCCCCTAACCTTGCTTTACGTGACTTATTCTTGCTTGATCATTCTCCTAACCTTGTTTTATGTGACTTATTCTTGCTCGATCACTCCCCTAACATTGTTTTATGTGACTTATTCTTGCTTCCCCAGATGAAGAAACTAGTGAAAGGCAACTGATCCAATGAATGTGAAGAGATCCAAGCCAGCATGACAAGACAAGTAAGGGCTATGACTAAAAATGGTTATTGAGTTATTCAGTTATTTGTGAGTCAATACCATTGCACTCCGAACATGTCCATAGGTGCTCAGATCACCTCCTCAGCAAGTCCTGCAGCATCCAGCCACTGACGTCTCCAGTTCTGTGTTGGTTGATAAGTCCTCTTATATATGCCCACTAAATTTCTTGTTTCTAGCTGTGCCCATCTTAACTCCCATCTCTTTCATCTGAAGGAGTAACATGAACTCTCGGTTGTCAAAGTCCTGTGCCCTTCCCCCATTTAGGAG
This sequence comes from Megaustenia siamemsis, assembly GCA_032433765.1. Taxonomy (NCBI): domain Eukaryota; kingdom Metazoa; phylum Mollusca; class Gastropoda; order Stylommatophora; family Ariophantidae; genus Megaustenia; species Megaustenia siamemsis. Next base: position 13,526,133 of record JAVIAB010000125.1, on the reverse strand, counting down.
GTCATTGATGATGACCGCCCAGTCCATTGGTTGACCATCTTCAACGACAGCACAGCTAGCCAACCTGTCCACTCTTTCATTTCCCCATTCTCCCGCATGCCCAGGGACATAGAGAAAGGTGACTCTATGTATTTTTTACCTCTGCAATGATTCTACCCATTGCCTGTGTACTAAAAATGGCTTTGTCATTAACAGGAAGGTTGGTATATACTTATTCAAGCACAAAAGCACTATTATAATAAAACCAATTTGCCAGTAAGTTACACATTTTCTAAAAAAAAACACAACCCTTGGTTTTGTAAAAAAACCCTTGTAAATACATGTTGTGTATTTATTGGGAAAGCTGTAAACACATCTCAAAACATAACACATGGAATTGTTATTGATAAAACATATTTAGGATGTGTTATTAAACTGACCATTAGTTGCTGACCTCAGATAAACAGTGAAGTACATTCTCAACATATGACAATAAAATTACTTATTACCTTCAGGAGACTTATAAGAATTAACTCCAGATTACGACACTTACCAGCGAGACACATTTTCACTACACCTTCGCAAAATTTACGAACACTAAATGTTAACATTTGGAGTTCCAAAAATAGTATTTCCTTTAAATTTTTGTTACACAGCTGTGTGTTTACACTAGGAGGGACAAGGGAATTGGATGCGATACTAATTTCCTGGTTTAGGTTAAATTAATGGCCTGAAATTTGACCCCATGATGCAGTGGCTACCAGAGGTATTATGTTGTCTATCCATGCATCAGCCATCATTCCAGTCACATGTTCAGCTTCCTTTTAGCATCGTTCACTGTCTATCCCATGTTACAAAGGTTTGTTTGATATCTCACTCACAGCCAAAGAGATTCTCCCCATCATAAGAAAAAAAAAGAGGAAAAGGATTTCTTAAATGGCAAAACTTATAAAAGAGACAGTCGCGTTCTCACAACACCTTCATAATTGTTACGAAGTGCACGTTTTGTTTGAACAAAACTTATAAAAGAGACAGTCCTGATCTTACAACACCTTCATAATTGTTACGAAGTGCACGTTTTGTTTGAACAAAACTTATAAAAGAGACAGTCCTGATCTTACAACACCTTCATAATTGTTACGAAGTGCACGTTTTGTTTGAACAAAACTTATAAAAGACACAATCACGATCTTACAACACCTTCATAATTGTTACGAAGTGCACGTTTTGTTTGAACAAAACTTATAAAAGAGAAAGTCGCGTTCTTACAACACCTTCATAATTGTTACAAAGTGCATGTTATGTTTGAACAAAACTTATAAAAGAGACAGTCGCGATCTTACAACACCTTCATAATTGTTATGAAGGGCATGTTTTGTTTGAACAAAACTTATAAAAGAGACAGTCATGATCTACAACAAAACAGTCGCAATCTTACAACACCTTCATAATTGTTACAAAGTGCATGTTATGTTTGAACAAAACTTATAAAAGAGACAGTCGTGATCTTACAACATCTCGTCATAATTGTTATGAAGTGCACGTTATGTTTGAACAAAACTTATAAAAGAGACAGTTGCACTCTTACAACACCTTCATAATTGTTACGAAGTGCACGTTTTGTTTAAAAAAAACATCAATTATGAAAGGAAACAAATCCAACACTCAGAGGTCACCAGAAGCAATAATTAGGAAGGTATAGGGAGGGGGGAATGTTTGCCCGTGGCAAACTGTTGAATTCCAAGAATTGGTATTTTGTGTTCGTAAATGTTATGAAAATGTTATGATCTAGGGTTAAGAATTGTATACATTTACACACACTGCATGCCTGTTCGGGGCACTTTTTATAGCTGAAATCATGTAAGTAACGTTGATGCAAATTAGACCCTTAATATGATGGAAATGAGGTCCTTCCTCTGACAACAATTCTGGTGTTTGTAACTAACATTCAGAAACCCCCCTTTTTTTCCCCCCTTTTCTGCCTTGTTGCTATAGAAACAATTATTGTTTATATACTGCTGCCAACATTGCAGTGTCTGTTGTTTTAGTTATTTTGCAATTTGCTAAAATAACAATTGCCACCTAACAGTCACGTGTTTATGACTTCCACTTTTATCTGTGCTGCAAGCACAAAAATGTTTCAACTTCAAGTGCAAATTTAACAAGATTCTAGCGGTCAAAAAAATTATGACTTTCAATTTTACTTACAGAAATGATTAAATTGTATTGTTGTATAAACAAACGTAGATTCTAAATATTAATATTAAAGAGATTAAAGGTCATAAATTAAGAAAATAATAAGATATTATTAATATCACTTATGAAGATCGGGGCAACAAAAACATAGATCTTCTCCAGATACAAGTTTAGCAAAATTTTAAGTCGTAAAAAAAAGTTATGACTTTCACTTTTAATCAAAGAAATTATTAAACTTTACCGCTATATAAACAAATCTAGATAAAATGTTAATATGAAAGATTAAATGTCATGAACTCATCATCATCAAGTACCGGGCCTAGTGGCATAAGTGATCATGTCTCTCCACAACTTTCGATCTCGGCAGTTATTTATCATTTCTGTTGCTGACCTTCTGCCAAGCCATTCTCTTAAGCTGTCTGTTATTTTTTCTCTTTGCTTCCCTCTATCTCTTCGTCCCTCAATTTTTCCAGTTGTTATAATATATTAAAGTTTTTCTCTTCTCATTACATGGCCAAAAAATGATGATTGTCTCTTCCTAACATTGGAAATTAGCTCTCTTTTTGCTTTGACCTCTCTCAGAACCTCTTCATTACTAAGCATGAACTAAGCGGATCATAATATAAAATGTATAGTCCAGGTGTAATTTTTCCAACAGTGGTGGGCTAGACAAACATTCTGGTTAGACTTCGTGGGAGGGAATTCCATAATTGATGTCATGACTGCGTGAAACTAAGGTAGATGTTTTAAAGAGCAGGCGTTCTTTATATGTGACAGATGCATGCACATATATATTAATGCTCACACACACACACCCCAAATAAATAAAATGTAATTTTCTGGTTAAAACTAGAAAATAAAACTAAATGTGATAATAAAGCTTTCCATGGCAGAATGAAGAAGCAAGAACATGATGAACCCACCATCCATGTCTGACAAGTAGCCTGAGCCTTCAGCCACCTGGATGTACTCCACGTAGAGATCCTCTTCATCCTGCATCTCCTCAGCTGGTGGATATTTGAAATTACTGGTGTCCAGTGGCAGAAACACCTCCAGCACATTGGACATCAGAGTCTGGTCAGATTCTAGGAGGTCACCATAGAGAAAACATTGTTAATTGGTGGCAGTGGGGAGCTATTAAATGTTGGGTCATGGGAAATGATGAAAATGCAAGAAATGTGACAAACCAGATGAAGTGACAAAAATGACAATTTATGTCAAGCTGCTTTATTTGACAAAGAACCAGATGAAAATGAAAAACAAACAATTTTATCATGCTGCTTAATTTAGCATAACACAACAACTTCCAGCCTTCCTTATTGTCTCCTTGTCTAATTTTCAAGAACCTGAGGGGCACATGCTACTTCAGGTATGATTGCGTTGACATTTTAATTCTGCATTGCAGTAACATTTTACCCATGACAAAAAAATGATAATTTACAACGTAACTTTGTTCAAGATGGCTTGTGCTATAGATCTGGTGTTCTCTAAAAATGAAGACACTGCACAAAAATAAGTGTCAATCTCTTCATCAAACTACATCTGTTCTATGCATGGATGAGACAGTCATTTTAGAAGGCGACTGTTCAGTCTGAATAAACTGTGTGCTCATACTTGAGTGACCTACTTTAGATAGAAAGCCTATTATTTTTATTATAACCTTCAATTAACAATTGTACTGCTCAATAAAATTAAAATCTGCATAATAATTTTCAATTTACAGTTGATTGCTCAATAAAATGAATGCAAAATTATCTTCTTAAATCCACCACCTGTGCAATGTCAATCAATTAATTAATCAAAGTCATTTAGACTGTTCTTTGAAGCATGGGTCATGGCCAAAGTCTCCCCGTTCATTGCAATTTTTGGACATTTTTGCTACTTCATTCCAGTGGGCCCAATGTTCTTGTTCTTGTTCCATGACTTCCCATCTCTACTTAATCCTTGAGTCTTCCCTGCTTTCTCTGGGTTTCTTTGACAGTGCCTATCACGCTATATAGTACTACTTGACCGCCTCAAATAAAACAAATGAACAAAATGAAGACACTCACTGTCAAGCAGGGCTTTGACATGAATCTTGTATTTGGTGTTTAGTTCACAGCTGCTGATGACAACTTTACATCGTTTGGACTCTGAGTCAGGAACCAGCTGCAGATGAGGCACATTTTCTCTGTAAATGTCAACTTTACTACAAATCATTTACTTAAGAATTGATTTTCTAACACCATAACATGACTCTATAGATAATTAATTGTATACAAATGTCTTTATGGGTAATTATGTATTTATTTCTCTAACATAACATACCTCTATGCATAATTTATATTTAATTTGTAAAATGTATTTATTTAACAAATAACATGTCTGAATGGGTAAGTGTGGAATCATGTGAATGTGTCTCTCAAGCATAAATTCCCTCTCTGTAGAGGTGTGGCATCAAATACCTTACCATGGGGCCGCATTGTTGGTCATTGAGATAAATCACATAGCCAGATACTGGCATGTCAGGTTTGTCTATGGACATCCAGATGATGGTCAGGCTGTCAGGTTTTTCTGACTTTAGCAGAGATATCAGAGGCCCTCCATTGTCTATCTCAGATGGGCATTTCAGGTTCTGTTAGTGATTATTACAATACATAAGTTGTACATACAGATAAAATTCTGTTAATGATTATTACAAAACATAAGTTGTACATACAGATAAAATTCTGTTAATGATTATTACAAAACATAAGTTGTACATACAGATAAAATTCTGTTAGTGATTATTACAAAACATAAGTTGTACGTACAGATAAAATTCTGTTAATGATTATTACAAAACATAAGTTGTACATACAGATAAAATTCTGTTAATGATTGTTACAAAACATAAGTTGTACGTACAGATAAAATTCTGTTAGTGATTATTACAAAACATAAGTTGTACATAAAGATAAAATTCTGTTAATGATTATTACAAAACATAAGTTGTACATAAAGATAAAATTATGTTAATGATTATTACAAAACATAAGTTGTACATACAGATAAAATTCTGTTAGTGATTACTACAAAACATAAGTTGCACACTTGAATCTGCAGCCCTGGTCCAACTCCCAAAAGCTTCATGTTAGACATGAGGGATGTTGCCTAAATTCAGGAGAGCTACAAGGAGAATGGGGGAAGGATTTGTGAACTAGTTTATTGTATCACACTGCAGGATTCGTTGGGGAGGAGATCTGAGTGCTTGTAAACAGTTATTTGATGTGTGATGAGGATAATTCAACGATTAACTATCAATTACAATGAGCCTTCAATAAACATTGTGGGAATACCAGACCCAAGGGTCAACCACAAAAAAAGATGGATCGATGGAATATTAGAAGCACTAGGAAACATAATATCAGCTGAGGCAAACAGAAGAACAAAAGACCGCAAATTATATCTCCCCTCAATGCTGAAAGGCAAATGAGGATGGAAAGAAGAAGAAGAAGAAGAACTATAAGTTGCAAACTCAAGACACATTTTTGTTTAGTTATCACAAAACATAAGTTGTACACTGAGATAAAATCAACAAATCTTGGCAGACAATTTATTTTGATTAAGGTCAAGTCAAAACTATTACAAGTTAGAAGCTCTGGTGGTGAAGCAATTAGTGCACCCATCAAATTCAATTCTCAAATGTGACAAACTTTTTCAGAATAAAATGGCTTCAGTGCTCACCCACTCTCTTGCAACAAGGAGAGATTTTCTGATACGGACCAAATTAACCATGAATGTGCCCACAGTTATTAAAGGGTAAGTAAAGGCCCTGTCACCACACTTACCATCAGGAAATTAGTAACAAGGCATAATTGGTGTCCTTTATGTTTTACTTTACTGCTATTAACTGACTTTACAAATGACAAACAAAATTAACATTTTATTTATGATAACTTGGCTAGTTGTTGTTAGCAGGCTCAAAAATTATGGAAGACCAATATATCATGGGAAGTGGATTTAGCATAACGATGTGATGGTACTTCACTATCATTTAACACTGAAGAACAACACAGATAGAGGAAAGTAAGATAAAATAAGTATGACATGATGGCAGCCATAAAAAATGGCTTCTCTTCATAGGATCTCAAACATAAACTGGAAGAATACATTTCAAATGAAGAGATTAGAGATGAATCAAAACTAGAATACCTGTTGAGCTTTATAAGGTGTTGGAGACATGTCGGTCATGTGATGAGAATGAATCTCTCTCTCTCTCTCTGCGTTCAGGACTCAATCAGAGTAAGGATTCCAGACTCTCATATGAAGTCAGCTGTCAGGCTAAGTGTGTTGATCGCCCCCACAGACAGAACATCACAATTAGAGTCTGTCAGATCCACTCTGACTGAACACCCGTTAATACGTTGCACTGTGTTCTGCGCCAGTGGCCCAGTGCATCCGATTTCAGCCAGCATTTTTTCAGGTTTGCTTTCCTTAGCCTTTGATTGTCCCCAATCTTCCTGCAAGGCAGCAGTTGATCTTTTCTGTCGGGGGATTCTGCCCTTAGATGGTCGGCCTTCCCAGGTTTACGAGCACCATCTGCCCGAGTCACTAGAGGTGACTAACACAGACATGCGACTTGTAATATGAGGAAACTGCAACAAGGAACACATTTCATGCATAGCCTCCATTTGTTCCCGCCGCCTATCCCCATATACCGGTAAGTCACGTCCTCCCGAAAATGATGATCATCGTAGCACTTGATGATGTTAGGCCATCGTTGATGACTCCAATTCCGAACATATAGACACACAGTCAGTCGTCAATTTATTCTTGTTGCACATCAAACAGCAGACCGTAAGATTTGCGCACGGCCGGTTTAGGGAACCAATACGATGACGTAGGACACAATGTCGCCAAACTCATAATCTCGATACCTTTAGACTTATGTCTGATTACTCAAGTGTAAACAGTCTACGACGAACAATACACGAAGCAACTTCCCCAAAGAGACAAAACTGCGACTGACGAAGTAGTTTACATTAATGTGTAACGTGGAAATAACTTGCGTCAAAGAATCCCAATAACGGTCTTGAACAGCACTAATGTGACGTAAAGCACAGATGAAGTCTGGACGGTGGAATGTCTCACTCACAACACTTGATTCGTCAAAAACGGACTGTTGTCGGCCTACGACCTCGTCTTAGCGACACAGATGTATCAAGCATATCATCATTTTGACTTTTACGCAGAAAAGTGCAATGAAGATCCGAAATTAATCAGACCTTGGGTGCATTTTCTGCAGCGATCGAGAGGACGTGGACTAGATCCGCCATCTTGGAAACGGAAGTCCACTCATGAGAATGAATGAAGAAAGACTTCCCAATCAGGCTTTCATGTGGAAACCACCTAGTAAAAGAAAACAAGGCAGACCAAGAGAAGTGCTACACAGAACAATTACTAGGGAAGACTCAACCATGGGGCTAAGAAACAACCAAGAACTAGCAGCAAATCATCAATTGAGGAAAACTTTGACTTCCAGTCTTTGGCTGCGAGGAAAATTAATGCTTATACTTGTCAACATCTATGAAGATTGACTACAAATATGTGGCAATTCCTATTTATATTTGTGCAAAGAATTTTATATCATTTTGGTACATTTTTAAGACTGAACACAGACACACAAAGACACATAGTTGCTCATGGGCATCTACACAAATAATCCATTCATGTTTCTATATCGAAATCAAAGTACAAAATGGGAAGAAAAAAATCTTACTGTACTATTTAAATTTAACAGTTGAAATAATTACAAACTTTAAATATCTGGGAACAACATTCTCTGAAGATGGTAAAATCAATAAAAAAGTAAATGCAAGAAGGCTAACCAAATATTAGGACAGCTATTCTCTATACTTCAACACAAAGCAATGCCTATTACCACCAATAAACATCTTATATAGAGTATATTCATTCCAACATTGTGCTACCAATGCCAAACATGGCCACTAAGTCTAAGCGTAAAATAAGCTTGTCACTACAGAGATGAAATGTTTTAGAAAAGCACTTGGGGTTACCAGAATCAGAAATGATAATATAGGAGAAAGAGTAGGCACTGAACCAATCCTAATCTACACACAGAAACAATAAATAAAACTGGTTTGCCAATCTAGAAAGAATGCTGAGTGATTCCTTACCATACAAAGCTTATATTAAAAGAGGTGAAGGCAGAACAGCAAGAGGCAGACCCAAAGTAAGATGGACAGACAACATCAAAGAATCACTACAATAACATCGACTGACAATGAGTGAAGTCACCAAAAGGATGAGAAGGAGAACTTTGTATTTCCCTCAACACCTGAATGGGTACAAGAAGAAGTGAAGAAAGAACCACAACTAAGTATCTTCCATGACACCCAAACAGGTACAAGAGGAAATGAAGAAAGAGAAAGAGAGAAACAATTACAACTATTAGATTAAATGGCAGATAGGTACTTCCTGTTTCAAAACTGATCATCTTTTTATATAACTACAATATGTTTCTCTTGAGAGACCTCTGTTCTAACTGTTTCTGTCATGAAGGCTATTGTCACACAAGTTTTGGCAATTAAACTGACAGGAAGTTATTTCTTACTAGACTGTTTGATGTGATTTCCACATTCTGAGAGTCTTTAGGGAAAACATGCACTGTAATTCTGTAATTGCGGCCACCAGCCAATCCTTGTATGTGGAGGCTGTTGTTGGTCATTGGAAACATGTTGCAATAGCTGACACCATTCAGAAACACCTGGTAACTGGTTAACATTAAAGTAAAGATTAAGGTAATCAGATAACTCTTCTTCTTCTTCTTCTTCTTTCCTTCTTCATCTGCCTTTCAGCGTCGAGGGGAGATATAATTTGCGGTCTTTTGCTCTTCTGTTCGCCTTTGCTACTGTTATGTTTCCTAGTGCTTCTAATATTCCATCGACCCATCTTTTTTGTGGTCGACCCTTGGGTCTGGTGTTCTCACAATGTTTGTTGAAGGTTCATTGTGTTGTGTTTTGTTCTTTCTGCCTTGTCATGTGGCCAAACCATTTTATCTGTTGTTTCCTTATATATTCTATGGTGGGGGCTATTCCTAGCTTTTTTCTCAGTTCTTCATTTCTGATCTTATCTCTCAGACTGTTTCCTGTAATTCGTCTAACACATTTAATCTCTGTAGAGGTTATTTTTCTTATTGTTCTTGCATCTAGGGTCCATGTCTGGCATTGGTAGCACAATGTTGGGATGAAGATTGTATTGTATAGCCCCCTTTACATTAAAGTAAAGATAAAGGTAATCAGGTACCTAGTGTACATTAAAGTAAAGATTAAGGTAATCAGGTAACTAGTGTACATTAAAGTAATGAGAAATGTAATCAGGTAACTAGTGTACATTAAAGTAAAGATTAAGGTAATCAGGTAACTAGTGTACATTAAAGTAATGAGAAAGGTAATCAGGTAACTAGTGTACATTAAAGTAATGAAAAAGGTAATCAGGTAACTAGTGTACATTAAAGTAATGAGAAAGGTAATCAGGTAACTAGTGTACATTAAAGTAATGAAAAAGGTAATCAGGTAACTAGTGTACATTAAAGTAACTGGTAGATATTCATTCATTCATTGAGTGCCGTCTCCTCATCGAAGGTTGGCTACCATGGAGCGTCATTCTGCTCTGACTCTTGCATTGATGATACAGATTGTCATAGGCTAACTTGTCCATCTTTTGATGTTATTCATCCATATTAGTCTTGGTCTGCTCATTTATCTTGTATTTTCCTTTCCAAGATTACTTTTACTAAGCTGCTGTGTCTTTTATATTGCCCCCAAAATCTCATTTGTCTTGTTTGAATTGTGCTTTGCAGTTCTCTTTTCATTTTCAGTTGTTTTAAGACTTCATCATTTGTTTTCTTTTCTCTCCATCCAATTCTTTCTATTCCTTTATAAACCCACATTTCAAAGGCTTCAATTTATTGTTCTGTTTTCTTGTCTAATGTCCATGTTTCTGCACCACACAAGAATGTTGAGGTTAAAACTGTATGAGATTTCATCATCTGGGAAGGTCACTATTTTTGTGGAACCTCTGCTGAAGTTTCTCATTAACAACAAGCTGGGAACAACAGATACCATGGGACTGTTACCACTATCCCTGGGAAGAACAGCATACCATAGCACCATCACTACTACCACCTGGGAGGAACAGCATACCATGGCACCATCAGTACTACCATCTTGGAGGAACAGCATACCATGGCACTGCTACCACTACCAGCTGGAAGGAACAGCATACCATGGAACTGCTACCACTACCAGCTAGAAGGAACAGCATACCATGGCACTGTTATCACTACCAACTGGGAGAAACAGCATACCATGGCACTGCTACCATTACCACTTGGGAGGAATAGCATACCATGGCACTTCTACCACTACCAGCTGGGAGGAATAGCATACCATGGCACTTCTACCACTACTAGCTGGGAGGAATAGCATACCATGGCACTTCTACCACTACCAGCTGGGAGGAATAGCATACCATGGCACTTCTACCACTACCAGCTGGGAGGAATAGCATACCGTGGCACTTCTACTACTATCAGCTGGGAGGAATAGCATACCATGGCACTTCTACCACTACCAGCTGGGAGGAATAGCATACCATGGCACTTCTACCACTACTAACTAGGAGGAATAGCATACCATGGCACTTCTACCACTACCAGCTGGGAGGAACAGCATATCGTGGCATTGCTACCACCACCAGCTGGAAGGAACAGCATACCATGGCACTGCTACCACTACGAGCTGGGAGAAACAGCATACCATGGCACTGCTACCACTATCAGCTGGGAGGAACAGCATACCATGGCACTGATACAACAATCAGTTAGGAGGATAGGCACTATAAGACACTGATACCACAGCTAGCTGGATGGATGAGCACTATATGACATTGATACCACTGCTAGCTGGATGGATGAGCACTATATGACACTGATACCACTGCTAGCTGGATGGATGAGCACTATATGACACTGATACCACTGCTAACTAGATGGATGAGCACTATATGACACTGATACCACTGCTAGCTCGATGGATGAGCACTATATGACACTGATACCACTGCTAACTCGATGGATGAGCACTATATGACACTGATACCACTGCTAGCTCGATGGATAAGCACTATATGACATTGATACCACTGCTATGATACTGATTCACATATCACGTCTTTACCATTAATTGTCTCTTGGTGGATGTTGAATCAATACGCCGGAGAAATTAAACATTTATGGCAAGGATGTGAGAATCATAAAAAAAAAACATGCATTGGCAATAAACAGCAGCCATAAGAATTAGCAAGCAAACAGGACAGTTCCAATATATAAAACAAGAAGTCAGACAAGGCTGTGTCCTGTCGCTTGATTTGTTTTCACTTTACAGTGAAAATATAATGAGATCGATAGTAGACATAAAAGGAATTGAAGTCAGAGGTCACAACATAAACAATTTAATATATGTGGATGACACAGTCTTAATAGCAGAGACAGAGAATGAACTACAAGAAATTATTGACATAATAGTAAAAGAAAGCAACAAGAAAAGGTCTCAGTCAAAATACTCATGTTGAAGAAACAATCATCACCATCATCATCATGCAGCATAAAAATAAACAGGAAAAATCTGAAACAAGTGCAACGTGTCAAATATTTGTGCACATAATAACAACATCAGATGGAAGATGCACCACAGAAATAAAAAGCAGAATAGCTCAGGCCAAAATAGCATTTCACAAAATGAAAAATATCTTATGCAACAAGTCTATGTCAATAGAAGTGAAAAAGAGAGTTCATCGGTGCTATATAGAGCCAATTAGAGCCAATTCTGACCCATGGAAGCGAAGCACGAACAGTAGACAAACAAATTAAAAGACAATTAGAGGCCACAGAGATGGGATTTCTCAGAAGAATGTTGAAAGTTCCCTGGACAGCTAAAAAGATCAACAAGGAAATTCTCGAAGAGGCCAACACAAAAAGGGAGCTCCTAAAAACATCAGAAAGAAATAGTAAACATTTTTCGGGCACATTATGAGAAGAGAAAAGTTGGAATATTTGGTTACAACTGGCAAAATACAGGGAAAAAAAAGATTGCAGAAGAAAAAGAGAGAAGATACTAAAAAACTTGGTGTCATGGCATGGAAAACAGTCTAAAACAGAATTGATATAATGTACTGTGGATAGGTGATTGTGGAAGAACATGATCGCCTATGCCAACCAGTATGACATATGATGATGGTGGATGTTGCAAAAACAACATATTTATTTAAATATCACATTTTTAGTACAAAACTTACAACCAATTTATTTTAAAGGCGAAAAAAGATAATTTAGCTATTTGTCTGTCAGATTGTCCTAATGCTGGAATGATAATGTTTACCAATTATAACTGTTCTATTTTTAGTGGTAGATTTTTATTTCAATGGCTGTTAATATACAATGAGCTATTGACCAGAAGGGTCCAGCTTCAGTTCTTAGATTTGGCACATTTTTTTATAATATTGACACAGCTTGAATTCTCAGATTTGGCACATTTTTTTCTAATATTGACACAGCTTGAATTCTCAGATATGGCACACTTTTTCTAATATTGACACAGCTTCAGTTCTCAGATTTGACACATTTTTTCTCATACTGACACAGCTTCAGTTCTCAGATTTGACACAGTTTTTTTCATACTGACACAGCTTCATGGTTTATTCAATCTCTGAAAATGGGTACCTAAGATTTTTTCTCAGAAAGCAGGGCAGTCATACATGATAACGACCACGTCACCCATAAAATGTGCAATTGGTCATTGATAAATATGGGCTCTAACACCATATTCATGACATGCTTCTCAAGGTGTGGAGAAACCCTCTCTTACCGAATTAATACCATGATGTATACTGAGGTTTATAGTCATGCCATGATGTACACTGATGTTTATAGTCATGCCATGATGTACACTGATGTTTATAGTCATGCCATGATGTACACTGAGGTTTATAGTCATCCCATGATGTACACTGAGGTTTATAGTCATGCCATGATGTACACTGAGGTTTATAGTTATGCCATGATGTACACTGATGTTTATAGTCATGCCATGATGTACACTGAGGTTTATAGTCATGCCATGATGTACACTGATGTTTATAGTCATGCCATGATGTACACTGAGGTTTATAGTCATGCCGTGATGTACACTGATGTTTATAGTCATGCCACGATGTACACTGATGTTTATAGTCATGCCATGATGTACACTGAGGTTTATAGTCATGCCATGATGTACACTGATGTTTATAGTCATGCCATGATGTACACTGAGGTTTATAGTCATGCCATGATGTACACTGAGGTTTGTAGTCATGCCGTGATGTACACTGAGGTTTATAGTCATGCCATGATGTACACTGAGGTTTATAGTCATGCCATGAGGTACACTGAGGTTTATAGTCATGCCATGATGTACACTGAGGTTTATAGTCATGCCATGAGGTACACTGAGGTTTATAGTCATGCCATGATGTACACTGAGGTTTATACTCATGCCATGAGGTACACTGAGGTTTATAGTCATGCCATGAGGTACACTGAGGTTTATAGTCATGCCATGATGTACACTGAGGTTTATAGTCATGCCATGAGGTACACTGATGTTTATAGTCATGCCATGATGTACACTGAGGTTTATAGTCATGCTGTGATGTACACTGATGTTTATAGTCATGCCATGATGTACACTGATGTTTATAGTCATGCCATGATGTACACTGAGGTTTATAGTCATGCCATGATGTACACTGATGTTTATAGTCATGCCATGATGTACACTGAGGTTTATAGTCATGCCATGATGTACACTGAGGTTTGTAGTCATGCCATGATGTCTTCTTCTTCTACCTTTTAGCTCCCAGTGGAGCATAGGTCTTCAACAAACACTTTCCAAGTCGTTCTGTTTTTTGCAATTCTTTTAAGATCATTCCATGTCTTCCCCATCATCTTCATCTCTGCTTCGATCTGTCTTCTCCAAGAATTCCTTGGTCTTCCTCTTTGTCTTTTCCCCTAGGGATTCCAAAAAAGTGCCTGTTGTGTAATACTCTCAGTTGGCTTCCGTAGTGTGTGTCCTATCCATTGCCATCGTCTACGCTGTATCTTTTTATTCACTGGTATTTGACCGGTACATTTCCATAATTCCACGTTAGTGACTTTGTCCTGCCATTTCCATCCCTTTATTCTGCGTAAGCATCCATTAATGAAAGTCTGTACCTTCGTGATTGTCAATTTTGTTATTCTCCATGTTTCACAGCCATATTATAATAGGACCGACTTAACATTTGAGTTGAAAATTTTTATTTTTGTATTTAACCTAATTACTTTGGATTTCCATATGTTTCCCAGTGCAATGAAAGCTCCTCTTGCTTTTGATATCCTTATTTTGGTATCATTTTCTTTTCCTCCCGTCTTTATCTATATTACTGCCCAGATATATGTAACATTGTACGTCTAGTAGAAGTATTTCTCCTAGTTTTATTTGGTTATTGCCAACTACATTAATTCTCATAATGTTGGTCTTATCTCTATTAATCTTTAGTCCTAGCTGTTGTGATCTCTCATCTAATATACTAATTTTATCCTGCATCTGTTGATGGCTGTGTGATAGGATAGCTATGTCATCAGCAAAGTCTAAATCATCAAGTTGTTTGGTCAGTGACCACTGGATTCCATTTCTGTTGTTTTGAGTTATTTTCATAATCCAATCTATGGCCAGTAGAAAGAGAAATGGGGACAGGAGGCATCCTTGCCTTACTCCTGTTCTTATTTCAAATGCTTCTGTAAGCTGTCCTTCATGCACCACTCTACATTTTGTTCCTTCATACATTGTTTTTATCAGGTTAATAAACTTTATGGGGATTCCGTTGTGACTCAGCGTCTTCCAAAGCATTCTTCTGTCTAAACTATCGAATGCCTTTTCGTAATCTATGAATCCAATATAAAGTGGGGATTTTAGTTCTAAACTTTGTTCAACTATTATACGTAGAGTAGTTATTTGATCAGCACATGATCTGTTTTTCCTAAAATCTGCTTGTTCATCTCTCAAGTGTTTCTCTATAGCCTCTTTTAGTCTCTCCAGAATGATTCTGCCTAATATTTTTCCTGGCTCTGATAGTAGCATAATTCCCCTATAATTTGTGCACTCCTGTAAACTTCCTTTCTTTGGTAGTTTGATCATATATCTTTCTTTCCAGTCTTTAGGTATTTATGTACCATGCCATGATGTACACTGAGGTTTATAGTCATGCCATGATGTACACTAATGTTTATAGCCATGCCATGATGTACAGTGAAGTTCACAGTCATACCATGAGCTGCACTGGAGTTCCCATTCATGACATGATTTGTACAGAGGTTCTGACTAACTTTTATTGACATGACACCATTAATGTCATGGACCTACCCTTTGATCTGCTGTTGGGCAGCTTCACTATCTGGCAGATCCCAGAAAATGTTGACAGTGCCTGGTCCAGTAAAACAACCCTTGATGTTTGGACGACAATTCCACCAATCCCAGGAAGATAATTCCTGCAGGAGAGAAATAGCAAGAAGGTCTAGCAAACATAAGAAAATTCAAATCAAGAACTAATAACCATTGAAGTAAACAATGTCAGCTTAAAGTAATACTTTCAGCAGTATAACCCAATAACATTATTGTATGTGCTTCTGCCTTTGGGGAGCCACGATAGTTCAGTGGTTAGTGAACTGGACTATAAAGGACAAGGGGTAGGGTTCGATCCCAACAGACGGCTTCCGGGTTCACCCAGCCTTTAATGGGTACCGGATTTTTTTCTGGGAAAGTGGAGCGGCACGGGCGTAATACTGACCACATTACCCTAAAAATCATGTGCCGAAGGTCTGTAAAATTTATTGTCACTAACACCATATTCTCTATTTGCCACTTGGTGTGACGGGGGTACTTTACTTTTTTTTTTCACTTCTGCCTTTGCATGAAACTTCAGAAATGAGTGGAGTGTAACAAAACAATACAGTTTTTACAATAATGAACTACCATGTCAAGGCCACACATTCAGAAAAAAATTAGCTACAGCAGTAGGATACAATTGAATTAATCTGAAATACCTGAGTCATGATAGATAATATCATTCCCATAAAATCATTTTGTTTCTTGTATGTCTAAACTGTAATATGCTACATTTTGTTTATCTAAATTGTAATAAGCTACATTTGGCATATATAGATTGTAATAAGCTACATTTTGTATATATAAATTGTAGTATGTACAGTATATACTGTACAAAAGATGCTGACAAACACCTATACATCCAGTGGAACACCAATTCTAGACAAATCTGGATTAATGCTAACAACAAGCGCAGACATAAAAGCCCGTTGGGCGGAACACTTCAAAGAAATTCTTAACCATCCACTACCCCACAGTTTAATAGATTTTGAAGCTGAAACACCAGCAGCAGAATTAGATGTAAATTTAGATGACTTCACCTTGAGCGAAATAGAAACCACCTTAAAGCTTATGACCAATAACAAGGCTGCTGGAGAGGATAAGTTAACAGCTGAGATCCTCAAGGCAATTGATAGCCATAATCTAATACATCTCCAAAAAATGTTCAACATCATTTGGAAAACAGAGAAGACGCCTCATAAATTGAAAAAAGGAATCATTGTTAAGATCCCAAAAAAGGGCAATTTTAGAGACTGTAACAACTGGAGAGGCGTGACACTTTTGTCAGTTGCCTCAAAGTTATTCTGCAAAATCATCCTAAATAGAATACAGGATTCAATAGATACAGTAATGCGTGAAGAACAGGCTGGGTTTAGAAAAGGGAGAAGCTGCCTTGACCACATTTTCACTCTACGACTTATATTGGAGGAACACATTGAAAAGCAAAAACCTTTTGTACTTAACTTCATCGACTTCAAAAAAGCATTTGATAGTATTCATAGAGATTCTTTGTGGAAAATTCTGAAGCAATATGGTTTACCATCAAAAATCATAAATATTATCAAAAACATGTATGATGGTTACACATGTGCAGTTCAAACAGAGAAAGGACTGAGCGAATGTTTCCCAATAGAAACTGGGGTTAAACAAGGATGTATTTTATCGCCCTTGTTATTTGGAATTGTTATGGACTTCATAATGAAGAAATGCTGCACTGGTAATAAAGGCATCGAATGGATACAAGGAGACCATTTGGAGGACCTCGACTTTGATGATGACATAGTTCTCATCAGCAGTCAGATAAAAATGATGCAGGAAAACACAAATGAACTATCATCAATAGCCAGCAAAATTGGGCTTGAGATCAATCATGATAAGACTAAAGTCATAAAAAGTTTAATTCCAACAGGTGACAAAATATACATGGAAAACAAACCAGTAGAAGAGATCGATCACTTTATCTATCTTGGAAGTCACATTGATCGAGAAGGGGGTACAAGTAAAGAAATTAGAATCAGGATGGCTAAAGCAGCAATGTCTTTCAGAAGCCTTGAAAAGTTGTGGAAATCAAAACTCATCAGCACAAACACAAAACTTAGGCTATTCAAATCAAATGTACTATCAACCCTTACGTATGCGTGTGAAAGCTGGAAAACAACAAGAGATATAGAAACAAAGTTGAACGCATTCGAAAATAAATGTCTAAGGAAAATACTTGGTATAGCGTGGAACGAATTCAAAACTAACGAGAAAATTAGAGAAATCGCCAATCAACCACTAATATCTTCAGTAATAAAGAAAAGACGATGGTCATATGTTGGACATGTGATGAGAAAAGATAATAACCAAATAGTAAAGCAAGCCCTCATATGGGAAACAACAGATAAGAGAAAAAGAGGAAGACCCAGGGAGACACTGAGAAGAACATTGATGAGAGAGGCAAGAGCAGCAGGAATCAGCTCCCTCAATGAGATAGAACTGCTTGCACAGAACAGAGACAGATGGCGAGATTTGATAAAATATCTTTAAAGAAAACTGCTAGAACAAAAAATTCAGATATGAGAAGGTGTATCTTGGTCTACGCCCTATGGGCTGGCTACGGCTCGAAAGGTCAATAGAATAGAAATTGTAGTAATCTACATTTTGTATATCTAAATTGTAATAAGCTACCAACCCAACAGAGACAGGAGATCAACGAGCTTTTATTTGTAGATGATCAGGCACTAATACATGAAACAATAGAAGACCTACAAGAACACTTAAACAAACTCAACAGCTCAGGCACAAAATACAACATGAAAATCAACATCAACAAAACAGAAGTCATGAATGTCGCCAAAAATAAACAGAACATCAACATAACTATAGAAGGCAGACAACTAAAACAAGCAGAGGCGATTCAAATACCTAGGAAGTCTAATGACAAACGATAATTCTCAAACAGCAGAGATAGAATCAAGATGCAACAAAGCTTGTCAAATCATTGGACAGTTATCACCACTATTGTCCAACAAGGAAATAACTCTGGAGGCAAAACGAGCACTATACAATACAATCTTCATACCAACGTTGTGCTACCAATGCCAGACGTGGACCCTAGATGCAAGAACAATAAGAAAAATAACCTCTACAGAGATGAAATGTGTTAGACGAATGACAGGAAACAGTCTGAGAGACAAGATCAGAAATGAAGAACTGAGAAAAAAGCTAGGAATAGTCCCCACCATAGAATATATAAGGAAACAACAGATAAAATGGTTTGGCCACATGACAAGGCAGAAAGAACAAAACACAACACAACGAGCCTTCAACAAACGTTGAGAGAACACCAGACCCAAGGGTCGACCAAGAAAAAGATGGGTTGATGGAATATTAGAAGCACTAGGAAACATAACAGCAGCAGAGGCGAACAGAAGAGCAAAAGACCGCAAATTATATCTCCCCTCAACGCTGAAAGGCAGATGAGGAAGGAAAGAAGAAGAATAAGCTACATTTTGTATATATAAATTGCAATAAGCTACATTTTGTATATATAAATTGTAATAAGTTACATTTTGTATATATAAATTGTAATAAGTTACATTTTGCATATATAAATTGTAATAAGCTACATTTTGTATATATAAATTGCAATAAGCTACATTTTGTATATATAAATTGTAATAAGTTACATTTTGTATATATAAATTGTAATAAGTTACATTTTGTATATATAAATTGTAATAAGTTACATTTTGTATATATAAATTGTAATAAGCTACATTTTGTATATATAAATTGTAATAAGCTACATTTTGCATATATAAATTGTAATAAGCTACATTTTGTATATATAAAATGTAATAAGCTACATTTTGTACATATAAATTGTAATAAGCTACATTTTGCATATATAAATTGTAATAAGCTACATTTTGTATATATAAATTGTAATAAACTACATTTTGTATATATAAATTGTAATAAGCTACATTTTGTATATATAAATTGTAATAAGCTACATTTTGTATATATAAATTGTAATAAACTACATTTTGTATATATAAATTGTAATAAGCTACATTTTGTATATATAAGATGTAATAGGCTACATTTTGCTTATCTAGACTGTACTAGGCTAAATTTGATCAGAATGAAAATGAAGAAAGCTAACCTGTTTGTCCTCCAGCTGTGCTGTGTTGGAGCTCTCCTCACTTGAAGCATTGCTTGCCTCATCCCCAGACAAAACCCAGTAGCATCTATTTATAGAACACACACAATATTTCAGTAATACCTGACTATGAAACACACAAAATTACTTTAGTAACAATGTGTATAGAACAAAAAGAATTATTAGTGATGTCTGCAAATATTAAACCTAAAACATCTAGCAACATCTGCAATGAGTAGATACACAACATCTTGTAAATTAGTAAAGAGTCGACTCAAAATATTCAGCACCATATTTTGGATTGCGGACATACAAGTATGGCCTTTGGCACCTTGAGAGATGGTTGGTAGCAAGCATTCATGATTAGTCAGTAGTTTGGTAAAATATTAGAATCTTATGCTGGATGCTGTTTTACTGAGCAGCTTCTCTCATGACCGAATCTGCCAAAATTGGATAGACAGATTTGGCTACAGAATGAACAAGATGTGCTAGTGGTGCTCTGCCCCATTTTGCCTTTCTCCTGTGCCTTTTGTCTTCTGAATTTGGTATTAACACAGTCTCAAAAGATGCTGTGCCATTTTTTTATCCTTGTTCTCCATGTGCTACGATCTGCAGCCAGATTTTCAAAGTTTCTTTCACTGATAGAGAATTTACTCAAGGAAGTCCTGCAAACATCCATATATCCCAGCACTGGTCTCCCCTTTGGTCTCTTTCTGTCCCAATGTTTACTGTACAATATTTGTTTGGCAACGCATAAAACATAAACATTTGATTATATTTCTATCTATTGACCTTTTGAGCCATAGCCGGCCCATAGGGCATAGACCAAGATACTCCTTCTCCTATCTGAATTTCTGTTCTAGCAGTTTTCAATTCTTTTAAAGATATTTTATCAAATCTTGTCTACGTTTCATTAACAAAATCGTTTTTACGATAGCAGCTTGTTAAACCTCTGATCAACGGTTCTATACCAAGCTGGAGAAAAATAATTCTTCCATCTTGGATACAACTGGAAACCAATTTATATTATATTTGCCTACGTATAAATATCAAACCTACTGAACAAAGTTTTTTCATTGGAATCCCCCTTAATGTTGTTGTCGTGATTTCTATTATTGTGGCGATTCATGATTGTACAAAAAATTACAATGGTGGTTTTCTGTTGCCTTCTGTTGATTTGTTTATGGTTGGCTCCGCTAGCCTTTGACTAAAAAGTCTCACCCACAAGGTAGTGGGGTTGTTTTACTTCAGGTTACCCTCCCTTAGCCTTTTACTCTCCTGAGCTTACCTGCAAGGTAGCAGGGCAGCAGGGCAGCCACAAGGTAGCAGGGCAGCCACAAGGTAGCAGGGCAGCTGCAAGGCAGCAGGGCAGCCGCAAGGCAGCAGGGCAGCCACAAGACAGCAGGGCAGCCACAAGGCAGCAGGGCAGCCGCAAGACAGCAGGGCAGCCACAAGGCAGCAGGGTAGCCACAAGGCAGCAGAGGGTAGCTGCAAGGCAGAAAGGCAGCAGCAGGGCAGCCACAAGGCAGCAGGGCAGCCGCAGGTTGTACTGTTTACTGCATACAGTAGCAGGTAAAATTACCCGACCTGACACATGCCTTAATAGCAAAAAGACAAATTAATGGTAACAACAAAGAAAAAGACATCACCTCAGTGCAAAATAAAGACACGTGAAACAATATTAAAACAGGTAAATGAATTCAAATATTTGGGAACTTTGTTAACCTCAGACAGAAGATGTACAATAGAGGTGAGATGCATAATCTATCTAATCTATTGACCTTTCGAGCTGTAACCGGCCCATAGGGCGTAGACCAAGATACACCTTCTCCTATATGGATTTTTTTGTTCTAGCAGTTTTCTTTTAAAGATATTTTATCAAATCTCGCCATCTGTCTCTGTTCTGTGCAAGCAGTTCTATCTCATTGAGGGAGCCGACTCCTGCTGCTCTTGCCTCTCTCATCAATGTTCTTCTCAGTGTCTCCCTGGGTCTTCCTCTTTTTCTTTTACCTGTTGTTTCCCATATGAGGGCTTGCTTTGCTATTCGGTTATTATCTCTTCTCATCACATGTCCAACGTATGATGCATAATGGCTCAGGCAAAAGCAGCTTTCCAAAAAATGAGGAAGATACTATGCAATCCATTTTTGACAATAGAAACAAGAAAAAGAGTTCTTAAATGTTATGTAGAGCCAGTCTTAACATATGGATGTGAATCTTAAACAATAGGACAACAGACAAGAAAATCACTGAAGTCTGTAGAAATGTGGTTTTACAGAAGAATGTTGAGAACACCATGGACAGCTAAGAAGAGTAATAAAAACATTCTGAAAGAGGCCAAAGCAAAAAGAGAGCTAATTTCCAATATTAGGTAGAAACAATCATCATATTTTGGCCATGTAATGAGAAGAGAAAAGCTGGAATATATTGTAACAACTGGGAAAATTGAGGGATGAAGACATAGAGGGAGGCAAAGAGAAAAGATAGTGGACAGCTTTAGAGAAAGACTTGGCAGAAAGTCAACAACAGAAATGATAAATAACTGTAAAGATTGAAGGTTGTGGAGAGACATGATCACCTATGCCAACAGGCATGGTACTTGATGATGATGACATATAAATATTTGAATGTACACTAGGCTCAGATTTTACCTTGATGTAAATACATGACTGTATACTTGACCATGCTTAGCAGCATAAGCTCGGACAAAACATAAGCCTGGATCTTTCAAGATAATTCCTTTATCTTTACTATAATGCTGAAAAAAAAACATGAAAGGGAAAATTACTATTTAGCTTTTAAATTCCTACCTGGATGTGACACACAAAAATAATGACAAGATGACTTTCATGAGTTCATCCATCCATAACAAACTGTTTGAATACACACAATGTGGAAGTAACAGAAACAAACCAGAACTCACGCAGCTCACGATAAACATAGATAACCTCATTAGCACACATGACATAAGGCTAGTGATGGATCCCAGGATACTCCAACACATCAGGAATGATAAGGCAGATACATTAGCTTAGAAAGGATCCAAACACAATTTAACACCAACATCTCATTAAACACAGCCAAAGAAATCATAAACTCTAACAGTAGAGAAGATTGGCTGAATGGATGAGCCATGGGGAAAACAGGGAGAGAACTTTTTTAATACATGTCAAGACCAAACCTCCGTGACAACATTAACAAGCTAAAAAGAAGAAATCAAACCACCATTTTTAGTCTGAGAACTGGTCATGTACTATTGAACAACCACATCAATAGAATACAACAAAACCAAACTATAGCATGTCCACTCTGTGAATACCTACATGAAACAGCATTATCTTTTTGACTGTCCAAAGCTCACTGACATCAGAGCAACTCTACTTCCGTAAAGACCTGATAAATGGAACACCTTGTACAGAACTACAAGGGAACTCAGAAATACCTGCAGATATCATTACATGGCATTGGACCGAAGGACATCAGCTCACAGGCTTCTGGATCCATAACAACAACATACACACATTATGATAAATGATTAAAACTGAGTTAAATGACTGCAAATACATGAATAAGAAAAGTTATACAGATAAATTCAATCAAACTTGAACTCTCAGACTGACTGCAAAATGGCGGTAATTGTTATCACAATCTGTGTAATTTTAGAATGAGGACATATAATGTATGTCAGGGTATAGGCAAATAATTGTAGTGCTGTGGTAATGCATGTCAGGGTATAGGCAAATAATTGCAGTGCTGTGATAATGCATGTCAGGGTATAGGCAAATAATTGCAGTGCTGTGGTAATGCATGTCAGGGTATAGGCAAATAATTGCAGTGCTGTGGTAATGCATGTCAGGAGACAGACAAATAATTGCAGTGCTGTGATAATGCATGTCAGGAGACAGACAAATAATTGCAGTGCTGCGATAATGCATGACACCAGAATATCTGTATTCTCTCCTTTGCTTGTTACTGCTTGCAACATTTATAAATTAACTTCAGTTGATAATCTCTTTGTGCCTATGTCTACATACGATCTATACTGATTCCAGCAAAGCATATAAATCATCAATTAATTACTCTTTTCTCAATCAAACTTAATACTTAGAATATACTGTCTTGTTTTGTTGAATTACCCTAACTTATGTTACAGTTAAATACTTCCAATACACTGCAATTATTGTCAAGTAACATTAACTTTGAATGCTTTTGAAGACAAATGCCTAAGAAAAATACTCTGTGTACAAAGGAATGAATTAAATAATAATAATAATAATAACAATATAGAGATAAGAGAAATGGCCTAGCAACCAACGGTCTCCTCTACAATTAGGAAGAGAAGATGTACATATGTCGGACATGTGCTGAGACAAAACAAGAGAATTTCAAAACAGACTCTTCTATGGGAAACATCAGGATTTAGAAACAAAGGAAGATCTACAGAGACACTGACAAGAACACTTATAAGAGAAGCAAAGTTGGCAGGCATAGATTCATTAGAAAAGACTGAACTTCTTTGAAGTTCAGAGATGGGTGGTGAAAAACACTATGAGTCCTATGTGATGTTTAACAGCATGGGAAGGATAAAGATCAAGAACATTAACTCATGTCAAAATGTAGTTTGGCTCTTCAGGTAGTTAAGATTGACCTAGTCTTATCAGAAAAAAAAAAGAAAGTTCCAGGCTCAAGAACTATTGGCAGTTGAAAATTGAAAAGAAAAGTTGTATGCCACTGCCTAGACCACATCTTAAAAGACAAAAAATTCCAACTATCTTCATAACATTCCTACCATCCTCACAACATTCCTACCACCCTCACAACATTCCTACCATCTTCACAACATTGCTACCATCTTCACAACATTCCTACCATCCTCAGAACATACCTACCATCTTCACAACATTGCTACCATCTTCACAACATACCTACCATCCTCACAACATTCCTACCACCCTCACAACATTCCTACCACCCTCACAACATTCTTACCACCCTCACAACATTCCTACCATCCTCACAACATTCCTACCACCCTCACAACATTCCTACCACCCTCACAACATTCCTACCATCCTCACAACATTCCTACCACCCTCACAACATTCCTACCATCTTCACAACATTGCTACCATCTTCACAACATTGCTACCATCTTCACAACATACCTACCACCCTCACAACATTGCTACCATCCTCACAACATTCCTACCACCCTCACAACATTCCTACCACCCTCACAACATTCCTACCATCTTCACAACATTCCTACCACCCTCACAACATTCCTACCATCCTCAGAACATACCTACCATCTTCACAACATTGCTACCATCTTCACAACATACCTACCATCCTCAGAACATACCTACCACCCTCACAACATTCCTACCACCCTCACAACATTCCTACCATCCTCACAACATTCCTACCACCCTCACAACATTCCTACCATCTTCACAACATTGCTACCATCTTCACAACATTCCTACCATCCTCAGAACATACCTACCATCTTCACAACATTCCTACCATCTTCACAACATTCCTACCATCCTCAGAACATTGCTACCATCTTCACAACATTGCTACCATCTTCACAACATTCCTACCATCCTCAGAACATACCTACCATCTTCACAACATTCTTACCATCTTCACAACATTGCTACCATCTTCACAACATTGCTACCATCTTCACAACATTCCTACCATCCTCACAACATTCCTACCATCTTCACAACATACCTACCATCTTCACAACATTCCTACCATCTTCACAACATTCCTACCATCTTCACAACATTCCTACCATCTTCACAACATTCCTACCATCTTCACAACATTCCTACCATCTTCACAACATTGCTACCATCTTCACAACATTCCTACCATCCTCACAACATTCCTACCATCCTCACAACATTCCTACCATCCTCACAACATTCCTACCATCTTCACAACATTCCTACCATCTTCACAACATTCCTACCATCCTCACAACATACCTACCATCTTCACAACATTCCTACCATCTTCACAACATTGCTACCATCTTCACAACATTCCTACCATCTTCACAACATTCCTACCATCTTCACAACATTCCTACCATCTTCACAACATTGCTACCATCTTCACAACATTCCTACCATCCTCACAACATTCCTACCATCCTCACAACATTCCTACCATCCTCACAACATTCCTACCATCTTCACAACATTCCTACCATCTTCACAACATTCCTACCATCCTCACAACATTCCTACCATCTTCACAACATTGCTACCATCTTCACAACATTCCTACCATCTTCACAACATTGCTACCATCTTCACAACATTCCTACCATCCTCACAACATTCCTACCATCTTCACAACATTCCTACCATCCTCACAACATTCCTACCATCTTCACAACATTCCTACCATCTTCACAACATTCCTACCATCCTCACAACATTCCTACCATCTTCACAACATTGCTACCATCTTCACAACATTCCTACCATCTTCACAACATTCCTACCATCCTCACAACATTCCTACCATCCTCACAACATTCCTACCATCTTCACAACATTCCTACCATCCTCACAACATTCCTACCATCTTCACAACATTCCTACCATCTTCACAACATTGCTACCATCTTCACAACATTCCTACCATCCTCACAACATTCCTACCATCTTCACAACATTCCTACCATCCTCACAATATTCCTACCATCTTCACAACATTCCTACCATCCTCACAACATTCCTACCATCTTCACAACATTCCTACCATCTTCACAACATTCCTACCATCTTCACAACATTCCTACCATCTTCACAACATTCCTACCATCTTCACAACATTCATACCATCCTCACAACATTCCTACCATCTTCACAACATTCCTAGCACCTTCACAAAAATTAATTTTACAAATTATCAGAGATTACCCAGGTGACACTCGCTGGTGCAACAAAATTTATGCTCAATTGTCCTGAGTTAACCAGGAAAGAGATTGAAATGCTAATGGTTATTACCTCAGTACAGTGATGGTGGTTCTAAGACAAACACCTGGGTTCTATTTATTTACTTTTAAAGTAGAGATCACTGTTGCAAGGGAATTAATTCTTAACTCCAGACCAATGTCTCCAGTGTTTTGAATGTATATGTCTAAACATGCCCTTTTTAGCAGTAGTTTTTTACCTTGTAGATTTAAAGTTGTAACATTTTTATTACAAACAAAATGTATTTAAAAAGTTGTAAACTTCATGCCATTTTAAGTCTTCTTCTTCTTCTTCTTTCCTTCCTCATCTGCCTTTCAGTGTTGAGGGGAGATATAATTTGTGGTCCTTTGCTTGTTTGCCTCTGCTGCTGTTATGTTTCCTAGTGCTTCTAATATTCCATCGACCCATCTTTTTCATGGTTGACCCTTGGGTCTGGTTGTAACAGAGTATGCTAATGAGAGCAGATACTGAATTATTACCGCTTCTCAATAGACAGATAGCAGTATCATATAGTGGCGACCAGCAGAATTTAAATATAGATTTTCCAGAATACAAATTAGGATAACAAGTTGTAGAGAGTGGGTAGTGGACACCCACCGAAGTAGAGAGGGTCATGACTTGGCCTTGAGATATTAGTTGAAGGGGATTTTCCATGAATCGCCACTCGCCCAGTTGTTGTGAAGGTGACCATCACATACATAACACGCATCGACCTCATGATGTTGTTGTAAAATCTCCACGGTTGTCCATGCAAGTTAGTTGTTATTGTAAATGACCATCACATGATACCATGCACTAAACTCATGGTGTTACTCTGCCAGGTAATTAGCTACCAGGAGAGGTCAGTGTCATGAGGTAATGTTATTCCAAATAGGTCATAGAGATTCGGGGAAACAGGATGCTTTGCCCTAATTTGGGAAAGTTCAGGTGAGTCACAGATGGTGGACACTGGACACGTAAACGTAGAGTGACCAACACTTGTGATCATAGGGTCGCAGGGGCACTTGGCAGCAGCTGATTGGCTGCTGAGCCTCAGTAGAGAGAGTTGTTGTGAGTACTTAAGGTCTTGCACAACAATTTAAGTTAAGTTAAGCCAGATAGTTTTAGGAGAAAAAGTAGAATGTAGACTAAGTCAGTTAAGTTAGGACAGAGTAGAAACATCTAGACAAGAAGCAGTTAAGCAGTGTAGAAACAGTTAGAGTCAGAACAGTGAGAAAGTTAAGAGTAGGAGTCTTGAGTTAGCCAAGTCAGTTAAGAATCAACAAGTTATAATTATAGGTGTGAAGTAGCTTTGAAAGACAGTGAAAGATTAATTCAAGTTGTGTGTGTTCATAAATTCTCACAAGTGTAAGTAGACTTACAAGTTCGTAAGTTGATGAATAATGTTGATGAATAATGTTTGATGATCAATAAACTGAATATAATTGTGTAACAAGAGAGACTTCGTGTGCAAGTCTATTACATGGTGTTCTCACATTGTTTGTTGAAGGCTCGTTGTGTTGTGTTTTGTTCTTTCTGCCTTGTCACATGGCCAAATCATTTTATCTGTTGTTTCCTTATATATTCTATGGTAGGGGCTATTCCTAGCTTTTTTCTCAGTTCTTCATTTCTGATCTTATCTCTCAGACTGTTTCCTGTCATTCGTCTAACACATTTCATCTCTGTAGAGGTTATTTTTCTTATTGTTCTTGCATCTAGGGTCCAGGTCTGGCATTGGTAGCACAACGTTGGGATGAAGATTGTATTGTATAGTGCTCGTTTTGCCTCCAGAGTTATTTCCTTGTTGGACAATAGTGGTGATAACTGTCCAATGATTTGAAAAGCTTTGTTGCATCTTAATTCTATCTCTGCTGTTTGAGAATTATTATTTGTCATTAGACTTCCTAGGTATTTGAATTCCTCTACTTGTTTTAGTTGTCTGCCTTCTATAGTTATGTTGATGTTCTGTTTATTTTTGGTGACATTCATGACTTCTGTTTTGTTGATATTGATTTTCATGTTGTATTTTGTGCCTGAGATGTTGAGTTTGTTTAAGTATTCTTGTAGGTCTTCTATTGTTTCATGTATTGCCATTTTAAGTAGTTTACAAATTTCCTATTCAAAGTTAGATAATTCTGACCAAACCAGTAAAAGACTTTCAGAGTTTAGGTGCTTGCCTCTCACACAAGATTACTTAGTTCTAAATGAAGACAGACACACACAAGATTAATTACTTTGAAAGGAAGACAGACAAGATCAGTGTTCCTGTGTTTGAGTTGAGAACATAAAACTGTCCTCTGCAACTAGAAATTTATAAAAAGTGCAGGAGGAAGCTGGTAATTAAAGCTAAATTATTTCAAAAAAGCTCCTACTTTCAATGAAATGTCCTCCCATCAATAAAATGTCCTCCCATATTCTTAAAATACCTTAGTAATCTTTACCAGTACTACAGGAAGCAGAAAAGAAAAAAAGAACTCAACCATGTCCTATATGGCATATCAAGAATATGTTTTTGTTCTCACATTATTGTTACCATTGACATTTGGGTAATGTCCTTAGCATTAGTCAGTGTCCTCTTTGTTTCCCACAAAAATCTGCTACCCGTCTGGGGCTGGGTGAGTGTACAAGAATGAGAAATTATGTCGTAAGAAATAGATTTGGCATTGAATTAATTCCAGACTACAAACAGAGACAGCAAATAAAATGGTTTGTTCATTAGATGGCAAAAGATTCTGTACTATGGTGGAGTAAGATGGACTGAAAACATCAGAGAAACACTGCAACCACATCAACAGACAATAATTGAGGTTGCCAGAAGGGCAAGAACTAGAACAGAATCACCCTTGACACTGGAGGGGGTATAGGAGGAAGTGAAGAGAGAGAAGAGAGTCTAAAAGATATTGATCAGAATTGAACTTGACCTTCTTCCCTCAGTAGACCACCCATTGCTACCATGTTCATGGTCAATGCTGTCATCTTGCCTAAACGGGAAAGAGATTGGAGTAACAATGAACATTGAGGACAATGATGGTGGTACTGTCTACAAGAACAATAACTGAAACAATTATTATACATTTTTTCTTACCTAAAAAGGTAACCTATCAGGACATTCTCTGAGTAGTCAGTCAGGAAACGAACTACAAAAACAAAGGTCACATGACCAGTCATCAGTGGCATTGAACTTTAGCACAATAATGATGATTAACCTTGAGTTAGACATTAAAATGTACCTAGGGAGCCAAGAATTTCATCAACATCAGGGCTAAAAATGGTCAGCTACTCATGTCTGATTGTTTGTCAGTGACTCATATCTGATTGTTTGTCAGTGACTCATATCTGATTGTTTGTCAGTGACTCATATCTGATTTCTTGTACCAGCATCAGCTGATCAAGATCTTAATCTACCTCTGTATGTTGTCCCCAAAAACAAACAAACCCTAGGATTTGAACATGGAAGGCAAACTGGTCACACAAGACACCTAGCCAAAGTTGGATTTGTTGGAC
Organism: Megaustenia siamemsis; assembly: GCA_032433765.1. NCBI lineage: Eukaryota > Metazoa > Mollusca > Gastropoda > Stylommatophora > Ariophantidae > Megaustenia > Megaustenia siamemsis. The sequence continues at coordinate 13,495,817 of JAVIAB010000125.1, read as the reverse complement.
TGAAATGCACAAAATATTACAGCTTGCTGTAAACAACAACAAAATGCATTTATGCCCAGTTGATGTCCTTTTAAGGGTGGACAATGAAGAGGAGTGATCATAAGATGGATGAACAGCAGCAGATGAAGAAATATACCAATAGCAACAATCCATGACAGCATCTGCAGAAGTATAAATGTACCACCAGCAACAGAGAATGACAGCATCTGCAGAAGTATAAATGTACCACCAGCAACAAAGAATGACAGTATCTGCAGAAGTATAAATGTACCACCAGCAACAAAGAATGACAGCATCTGCAGAAGTATAAATGTACCACCAGCAACAAAGAATGACAGCATCTGCAGAAGTATAAATGTACCACCAGCAACAAAGAATGACAGTATCTGCAGAAGTATAAATTTACCACCAGCAACAAAGAATGACAGCATCTGCAGAAGTATAAATGTACCACCAGCAACAAAGAATGACAGCATCTGCAGAAGTATAAATATACCACCAGCAACAAAGAATGACAGCTTCTGCAGAAGTATAAATATACCACCAGCAACAAAGAATGACAGCATCTGCAGAAGTTTCAGAAAACATTTCTATTGACAGTACAAAGCTTATAGCACTTTGTACAAAGGCAAACTTAGAAGAAACTGAACACGTGAAAAAAAAAGATTGTTAAAACAAATATTCAACCTTCGTGGTGTAGAACTGGGGTCCAGGAAGTGAGCCATCTGTAGTGTAGTAGATGTCTGCTTCCTCTGTCTCAGTGGCCAGGTCCATTCTGTAGTTGCGCTCCACTGTTCCACCTTTCTTCTCTGATATGTTGTACGGCTCTGAAGTCTGCACAACTGGAGACACAGAATTTTGCACTCATTAAAAAAAAACACTTTTTGTAATAAAGCAGCTAAAATAAGAACTGACCTTGACAACACAAGGGATTTTACAATGAGAATGTAACTCTTTCAAGACAGGAAAAATATAAACTTATATCTCATATATCACAAGACTGACTAACCCTTAACCACATTGTTATCTCTAGTGTGTAAACAAATATGCAATTGTGAAATGAACATCAAGTTTCTTTTAAAACATTAAATACTTTTCTTACATAAATGCAAATCTAATGTGTACTACAGTACTTTCATTTATGTGTACATGATAAAATCTTGAATGAGAATAGCACTCATTTATAATGTGTGCATGATAAAATCTTGAACGAGAATAGCACTCATTTATAATGTGTGCATGATAAAATCTTGAATGAGAATAGCACTCATTTATAATGTGTGCATGATAAAATCTTGAACGAGAATAGCACTCATTTATAATGTGTGCATGATAAAATCTTGAACGAGAATAGCACACTCATTCATCTTTAATGTCTACATGGTATGATCTTAAATGAACAAAGTGCATCCATTCATCTCTAATTGGTACATGATATGACCTTGAATGAATACACTGCATATCTTCATCTCTTATACGTACATGATATGACCTTGAATGAATACACAACATACCTTCAACTCTTATACGTACATGATATGACCTTGAATGAATACACTACTTACCTTCATCTCTTATACGTACAATACATGAAAACCCAGGTGCACCCTGGAGGCAACAGGATAATCCCCAGACTCATCGAACGTGTGAACAAAGCAGTTGTTTTCCACAGGTTTGCCACTGTTGAATGCTTTAGACCCAATGACTGAATTAAGAGGAGTCTGCGAAAATTAGAGAAATTATTTAAACTTTTTTGTTTTGTTTCTGCAAATTGAGAAATACACATTTATATTTGAAGACAATTGAAAAAGGACACAAGATAAAAACACTAAACAAAGCTGCAACATTAAACCCCATTATACAAATACAACAAGTGGTGGCTTTATTAAAATAATTATATTGTCAATGGGCATCCCTAAAGCAATATCTGAAACAGAAATGTTGGATGTAAATGGCAATTCTGATAACTCTTCATCCAATCAACCCTATAACTTACAAGAAGTTCATTAACTGAATAATGATCACATACAAACATAGCAACTCATTAACTGAACAATGATCACATACAAACATAACAACTCATTAACTGAACAAAGATCACATACAAACATAACAATAACTCATTAACTGAACAAAGATCACATACAAACATAACAACAACTCATTAACTGAACAAAGATCACTTACAAACATAACAACAACTTATTAACTGAACAATGATCACATACAAACATAACAACTCATTAACTGAATAAAGATCACATACAAACATAACAACTCATTAACTGAATAATGATCACATACAAACATAACAACTCATTAACTGAATAATGATCACATGCAAACATAACAACAATGCATTAACTGAGCACTGATCACATACAAACATAACAATAACTCATTAACTGAACAAAGATCACATACAAACATAACAACAACTTATTAACTGAACAATGATCACATACAAACATAACAACTCATTAACTGAATAAAGATCACATACAAACATAACAACTCATTAATTGAATAATGATCACATACAAACATAACAACTCATTAACTGAATAATGATCACATACAAACATAACAACTCATTAACTGAACAAAGATCACATACAAACATAACAAGAACTCATTAACTGAACAAAGATCACATACAAACATAACAACAACTTATTAACTGAACAATGATCACATACAAACATAACAACTCATTAACTGAATAAAGATCACATACAAACATAACAACTCATTAACTGAACAAGGATCACATACATACATAACAACAACTCGTTAGTTTAACAATGATCACATACGAAAATAGCAACAATAATTTCAGGTTTAGCTTACATCACTTTTAGGGTCAGTCACATGAATAATGTTGTGCTGCTCACTTGTGCCCCTCCAGGTCCACATGACAGTCTTGCCCTGTGAAGAAAAAAGCTCAAACAAATTTTGAACATAAACTGTACAACATGTGCAGACACTCAGGTGGAGCCTTACTCAACTATTGTCACATCTATCATGTTGAGCAACATCAACTATTGTCACATCTATCATCTTGAGCCAACATCAACTATTGTCACATTAATCATGTTGAGCCAACATCAACTATTGTCACATTAATCATGTTGAGCTAACATCAACGATTGTCACATTAATCATGTTGAGCCAACATTAACTATTGTAACACCACTATTATAGGAAATGTTCAAAAGTCATAAACAACCCACACCTTGCTACAAAGAAAAAACAAAGAGGTATGAAAGGACAAATGCTGCATACAACATGTAGTTCTCTTTGAGTGATGCAGACAATATCCACATATAGAGTTTTGGATGTGTTTGTCTACCTTTGTGAACTTGTTAAAACAAAACAAAAATCTAATATTGTCAATGTTTAATCCAAAATCACTGTAAATAAATACAAATACATTAATTTTTGTTTTAGATAGCAATGTCAAGATCAGGAGTATCATTCTTAACTATTAATTAAAATCTTTAAGATCTGCAGAACCTCCTGTTTAAATTTGGTTTGGGTTATTGAATTCCAATCTGGCAACTTTTCCAGGACAGGATTATTACTAGTTAGTTGACAGATAATCCTCACTGTACATTGGACTAACTCTATTAATGTTGAGATCCCTTCCTCAGCACATCAACCAGCAGGCAGTGACTGACAAAACTAGTTCTATGTAGGTCTACCAGTCTTCTTTGGCTTCCGGCATCACACTTTTATTTGGCACTATCGCTTTAGACTTTATGTCCTTGAAGTCCAGCCAAAGATGTAGAATCATTGCCTCAATCACTTACTCATCCTGACTCCCTGAGAGCATTTAGAATGTCAGCCTAGCTCATTGCTCATTCACTCTTCACAATAGTCAACCAAGCAAACTGTCTGGTTGCTCATCTGCTCTTACACCTGGATGCCCTGACACAAAAATTTTTTATAAAAGAAAGGTTCCTGCGCTGTCTTGCTTTGTGTATTTGACGTTAGTGACAATAACTTTCCAAGACCAATGACACGTTCTTGGGTAATGTGGTCAGTATCATGTCAGGCCATCAGAAAATCTCTGGTACTCATTTTTAGAAGCTGGTTAGACCTCAAAGTCTTGTTGATCTAAACTTGCCACATCAGAACACTAAACCTGGACCCTTCTGATCTGTAGTGACTGCACTAACCACTGAACCACTAAGGTTTCATCTCTTGAAGCAGATTCTTGCCAGCTTCATATCTTCAGAGACTTCAATCACTGCTTTTGCCTCATGTCATGTGTAATCTTCATGTGTATACTCATTAAGTTACAGAAAAAGCCTGTGGGGGTGAAAGTCTGTGTCTCAAGCCAAGCTATTTCTTTAGTTACTGCCATGACCTCCATGACTTGTAGTCAAGGCAAACACACACTGTATTCCTTTACAATTCTCCATCCTGCTTGAGCTGTGAATGCCCACAAACTCTGTATCAAACAATAGAACCATCTGTGTATATGACTACATTACTCTCAAAATCATTCTCAAAAAACAAGGGCCATACTTTTGTTTCCACAACTGCTGGATTTTGTTTTCTAATTTATCTGTTTGGTGCATGCTGAAAAAGGTACTATTTTCTGCTGGTATTTGTGTACATTTTTTACCAGATTCTGTGTCCTCAAGTGAACAAATCTGTTAATCAATATCCTTTGCCTGGCCCATCCAAGATATCCCTCTTTTTAACCAATTTTTGATTCCTGATCTCTGTGTGTTTGTTGTGCATTACCAATGACTCAAAGGTAGGGCTATACTTGACACATTTTTGTCTAATTCTCAGTGGTGGGAAAATCAAAGAGGTAAGGCATAGCTCTGCATGCAGTACTGTTTAAATATCTAAAAGTGATGTGCATGGCTTTGCTCCAAATCCAGTCTTTTTTTCATTTGTCCATGACTAAGAGAGAACAGCCTGAGAATATTCAATCACAGAAAGAATAGTATCTGGAATAAGAGAAAGAAATGATGCTGATTACATTCTTACACTGCCCTTCCCTCTTTACACCTAGACTCCTCCATAACTACTTGACCTATGTGCGAAGTAACAGCAAGACTCAATTCAAACCACACTCTTAGGTACCTCATTACCTTGTCCTCTCCATAACCTCCAAACACAGACTTTGGTGTTGATATGTTGACATGCTGATATATTGACAATACAATTACTCAGAAATCAACCATGTTACAGCTGCCTTTGATGGAGTGACTTCCTGCCTCAAAACACAACTTGCTGTAAGTTGTTGAGCTTTGTCTGAAGTTTTCCTGTAGCCTGCTCCTAGTGTCTTCCCTGGCATTACAACACCAAAATATCATTGGCATATGACATTGTCCTCCCTTGACCATGACTTTGATTAGCTGGTACAAAAGCTACAGATAATAGTTTGGTACAGTTGTAAGAATTAAGATGTTTGATGATGTACAGAACACCAGGATGGAGAAGGTCATGACGCTCATCAAGCAATGCCATCTGAAAATGGTTGCCATGTTCAAGCAAAAATGTTTGAAGTTGTGGCTGTAGACAGAGTGAAGATTCTCGGGGGCCTCGGTAGCCTAGTTGGGAAAACCACCCGACTGGACTACCGACGTTCGGACAACCCGTGTTCGATTTCCGCTGGGAGCAGTGTGAGTTGTACTCATGGTTGGAAAAAAAATACCCCCACAGTTGACCCAGTCATTGGCAGAAATGGGTACCAGGGTATTATTCTGGGAAGGTGAGAAATGTCGCCTCGCATCATGAGTTTCGATGCTTGAAGCAACACTATCCAGAAATCTCCTAACATTTCTGGATAGGTGGCCAAGCACATATAGGTGGAAACTTGTGTGCTAAGATGCCAGTTCAAGTCTTGTACTTTACCTTTACCTTTAGAGTGAAGATAATGTTAGAGATAAGCAGCTGCAAGAAGTGATGTAGAAATTGAAGAGAGCTACTGAGGTCAGGAGCCAGACTGAGTTTATCATCATCCTTTATGTACCATCAGACATCATACAGGATTTGCAATGTACATCACCAGCAGTTCTTGTTCTTTGGTTTAATTACGACAAAGATAACAAGTGCTGAAGATGAGAACCATTTCTTCTTCTTCTTGTTCTTTCCTTCCTCATCTGCCTTTCAGCATCGAGGAGAGATATAATTTGTGGTCTTTTGCTCTTCTGTTCGCCTCTGCTGCTGTTATGTTTCCTAGTGCTTCTAATATTCCATCGACCCATCTTTTTCATGGTCGACTCTTGGGTCTGGTGTTCTCACAACATTTATTGAGGCTCGTTGTGTTGTGCTTTGATCTTTCTGCCTTGTCACGTGGCCAAACCATTTTATCTGTTGTTTCCTTATATATTCTATGGTGGGGGCTATTCCTAGCTTTTTTCTCAGTTCTTCATTTCTGATCTTATCTCTGAGACTGTCTCCTGTCATTCGTCTAACAAATTTCATCTCTGTAGAGGTTATTTTTCTTATTGTTCTTGCATCTAGGGTCCAGGTGTGGCATTGGTAGCACAACGTTGGGATGAAGATTGTATTGTATAGTGCTCGTTTTGCATCCAGAGTTATTTCCTTGTTGGACAATAGTGGTGATAACTGTCCAATGATTTGACAAGCTTTGTTGCATCTTGATTCTATCTCTGCTGTTTGAGAATTATCGTTTGTCATTAAACTTCCTAGGTATTTGAATTCCTCTACTTGTTTTAGTTGCCTGCCTTCTATAGTTATGTTGATGTTCTGTTTATTTTTGGCGACATTCATGACATCTGTTTTGTTGATGTTGATTTTCATGTTGTATTTTGTGCCTGAGCTGTTGAGTTTGTTTAAGTGTTCTTGTAGGTCTTCTATTGTTTCATGTATTAGTGCCTGATCGTCTGCAAATAAAAGATCTTTGATCTCCTCTGTCTCTGATGGGTTGGCTAACTTGCATATGTATGTAATAAACAGTAGGGGGGATAGTACACACCCATGAGAACCTTTGCTAATGTAAAATGGTAATAAATAACAAATATATCCCCTTAGATTCTTGCTGAATTTCACTGACAAATTAACTCTGGATTATGATATCTATCTGTGAGTCACATTTTCACAAAGATTACGACCCCTTAATTGTTTCATTTGGAGTTTAAAAAATAAGATTTCAGTGAACGTTTGCTATACAGCTGTGTGTTTACCCAAGCAGACACATGGGAATTGGATGCTGTGATCATTGTGTGGGTTATTTTAGATTTATGGCCTGAAATTTGAATGCATGTTGCCATGGTTACCGGAGGTGTTACGTTTTCTACTCATATGGTGGCCATCAGTCTATCAATCCAGCCATATGTTTGGCTCCCTCGTAGTGTTGTTGGCTGTCTACCACATTTGTTACAAATGCTTATTTGATGTCTTGTCAATGACTGAGAAGATTTTCCCCATCATAAGAAAAAAAAATGAATTTATTGGAAATTGACCAAATTTCTAAAAAAAAAAAACAGCCCCCTTTCTACGACACCATCATACTTTTTATAACACACTTGAAAAAAAAATCCAACATCAAAGGAAACAAATCTAACCCTTAAGAATCATCATCATCATCAAGTGCCCTCTCCGCATCGAAGGTTGGATACCATGGAGCGCCATTCCACTCTGTCTCTTGCTTTGATGGTGCAGATTGCGATAGGCTGACTTGTCCATCTTTTGATGTTACTCGTCCATGTTAGTCTTGGTCTGCCTCTTTTACCTTGTATTTTCCCTTCTAATATTACTTTTATTAGACTGTGTGTCTTTTAATATGACAAAAAAATTTCATTTGTCTTGCTCTAATTGTGTTTAGTAGTTCTTTTTTCATTTTTAGTTGTTTTAAAACTTCTTCATTTGTTTCCTTTTCTTTTCATCCAATTCTACCTATTCTTCTATAAATCCACATTTCAAAGGCTTCAATTTTCTGTTCTGTTTTCTTGTCTAATGTCCATGTTTCTGCACCATACAGGAATATTGAGAAGATGTAACATTTTGCTATTCTTAGTTTCAGCCCTAGTGTTATTTGTTTTGATGTTAGTATATTTTTCATGGCATTGAAATTACTTTTTGCCATTCCTATTCTTTTATTTATTTCAGTTGTACATTTTCCATCACTGGTTATAGTATGTCCTAGGTAGTTGTAGCTCTGGACTGTCTCTAGATGTATTCCTTCAACTTTGATGTTTAAGAATCATCAGATGTAGTAATTAGGAAGGTATAGGAAGGGAGGGAAAGGTTCCCTGCAGCAGATTGGCGGAACTAAGTCACTAAGTCACGTTCTCTCTATCGCTGCAGAAATTGCTTTGGAACCTTATCAATTTTGGGTTTCCGTTACAGTTTTCTGCATTCCAGTCGAAATGATGTTCTACTTGTCATATCTGCGCCATTGAATTGGCATTGCACGCACGGCAATACTCCGTTTTGACAAATCAAGTATTGTGAATGCGACATCCACCGTCTAATGTTGATCTGCGCTTTACGTCACACTGAGTGCTGTTCAATGACCGGTTGATGGAGATGCTTGCCGCAAGTTATTTACAATTTCCAACGCATTAATATGGTGGGCTCCGTCAAATCAGCCGAAGTTTTGTCTCTTTGGGAAGTTTGCACCGTGTTTCGTTCATTGTAGACTGCATTCACTGGAGTAATCATGAATACATGGGCACGACCATATTGTGCGTGCTACGTCATCATATTGTTTCATCGTGTGTCCCAAGACCGGCCGTGCTAATCTTGTGATCTGTTGTTTGGTATGCAACGGGGATAATCTGACGACGAACTGTGTTTTGTATGTTCGGAGTTGGAGTCAAACACGATGTCCTAACATCATCAAGCGCCATACATTTAAATACTATGACGATCATCATTTTCAGGAGGACGTGATCTTCCGGGCAATGTGGTGGATAGGCGGCAGGAACCAGTGAAGGCTATGTCTGAAAAGTATTCCTTGTTGCAGTTTCCTCATATTCCAAGTCCGGCTGGTTGCAGGAGCTACTGAGTTGGGTGCTCCGTGCACACCGTGAGCTCTGTGTTTCATCCGTTTTGATCATGTTCCGATATTCCAATTGCTTACGATGAATGCTGATATCGTGTGACGGGGAACAGTTGGCTGTGTTAACTTTCTGTGCGGTTTCGCCTTATGTCTTTTGGCGTGTGCTGAGACTGCTATGATGGGGACTACAGCTACCTCTCTTTGTTTGGAGATGAGTTAGTAATTCGGATGATTCCACTGGCACGGGCGGTTGAGCAATTATGGATTTTAATTCGTTTGTAGTGATACCGGGGCTTTCCATAACCAAATAACCAAATAACCAAGATTGTCAAAATTCAAGGATCTGTATTTTAAGGAAGTAAATTTTACGGCGGAATTATAATGTAGGGTTAGAGATGAATGAATGCACTATTCTCATTCCAGATTTTATCATGTACTAATTAGAAATGAAATTACTGTTGTATACATCAGATTTGAGTTAATGTAAGAGAAATATCTGATATTTAAACAAAAATTTTACGACAGAATCAGACATTATTAATTAATTGATCTCTCACCTGCTTTAAGAAAATTTCATTAGGATGAAAACCTCGTTTGGCGGTAACTCTGATGATGGCAAAGTCACTTCTCTCATCACAAACAGCACTGCTCAGTTTTATCTCATCTGTGACCTGCAGAAATGACCTAGAATCTATAAGTGAAGACTTCAAATCTTACAAAACTTCAGACAATAATCAAGGGGCTGCTGTGGTACTGACTAATGGTCACAACCTCTAGTTCAAAAGTATCTCATTCAAATTTTCTAATGAGTAACTGTGTTTGCTTCCAATGACTTCTGGTCCAGATAAAATTAAATGCTTAGTTCTAGTAAAACAATGCCCATAATTTGTGTGATCTTGATCTAACCAGGTAACCATCTCCAATGACAATTTGAAGATTAAGAAAAGCATCACTTGAGCTTCCAACAACATCAGAAGCATGATCTTCAGCTCACACTGCTGTAAGACCCACAACTGTTGTAAGACCCACAACTGTTGAAAGACCCACAACTGTTGTAAGACCTACAACTGTTGTAAGATCCACAACTGTTGTTAGACCTACAATTGTTGTAAGACCTACAACTGTTGTAAGACCCACAACTGTTGTAAGACCCACAACTATTGTTAGACCTACAACTGTTGTAAAACCTACAACTATTGTAAGACCCACAACTGTTGAAAGACCCAAACTGTTATAAGGTCCACACTGGTGTAAGATCTACATCTGCTGTATGACCCACCCTGCTGTAAGTCCCACACTGCTGTAAGACCCACACTGATGTAAGACCCACACTGCTGTAAGACCCACACTGATGTAAGACCCACACTGCTGTAAGACCCACACTGATGTAAGACCCACACTGCTGTAAGATCCACACTGGTGGCAAGAAGAGAATTTTGACTGGTTGCTTCCCTGAGCATCTCCATAACTCTTGTGATTCTAATACTCCTGCTACCATCTACTACAATTCTCATGACTATAGTGTCCTGCTACAACTCTCCTGACTATAGTGTCCTACTACAATCTACTACAACTCTCCTGATTATAGTGTCCTACTACCATCTACTACAAATCCCCTGATTATAGTGTCCTACTACCATCTACTACAACTCCCCTGATTATAGTGTCCTATTAGCATCTACTACAACTGCCCTGACTATAGTGTCCTACTACCATCTGCTACAACTCCCCTGATTTGTGTCCTACTACCATCTACTACAACTCCCCTGATTATAGTGTCCTAGTACCATCTACTTCAACTCCCCTGAGTATAGTGTCCTACTACCATCTACTACAACTCCCCTGATTATAGTGTCCTACTACCATCTACTTCAACTCCCCTGATTATAGTGTCCTACTACCATCTACTACAACTCCCCTGATTATAGTGTCCTACTACCATCTACTACAACTCCCCTGACTATAGTGTCCTAGTACCATCTACTACAACTTCCCTGATTATAGTGTCCTACTACCAACAACTACAACTCCCCTGATTATAGTGTCCTACTACCATCTACTACAACTTCCCTGATTATAGTATCCTATTACCATCTACTACAACTTCCCTGATTATAGTGTCCTACTACCAACAACTACAACTCCCCTGATTATAGTGTCCTACTACCAACAACTACAACTCCCCTGACTATAGTATCCTATTACCATCTACTTCAACTCCCCTGAGTATAGTGTCCTAGTACCATCTACTACAACTTCCCTGATTATACTGTCCTACTACCATATAATGCAACTCCCCTGATTATAGTGTCATACTACCATCTACTACAACTTCCCTGATTATAGTGTCCTACTACCATATAATGCAACTCCCCTGATTATAGTGTCCTACTACCATCTACTTCAACTCCCCTGATTATAGTGTCCTACTACCATCTACTACAACTCCCCTGATTATAGTGTCCTACTACCATCTACTACAACTCCCCTGATTATAGTGTCCTACTACCATCTACTTCAACTCCCCTGATTATAGTGTCCTACTACCATCTACTACAACTCCCCTAATTATAGTGTCCTACTACAATCTACTACAACTCCCCTGATTATAGTGTCCTACTACCATCTACTACAACTCCCCTGATTATAGTGTCCTACTACCATCTACTACAACTCCCCTGATTATAGTGTCCTAATTCCCTAAAAATTAGTGGGAGCCGCGATAGCTCAGTAGTTAGTGAACTGGACTACTACGGACAAGGGGTAGGGTTCGATCCCAACCGACGGCTCTGGGTTCACCCAGCCTTAAATGGGTACCGGATTTTTTCTGGGAAAGTAAAGCAGCACGGGCGTAATACCGACCACATTACCCCAAAATCATGTGCTGAAGGTCTGTAAAATATAGGGTCACTAACACCATATTTCCCTATACGCCACTTGGCGTGATGGGGGGTACTTTACTTTACTTTACTACCATCTACTTCAACTCCCCTGAGTATAGTGTCCTAGTACCATCTACTACAACTCCCATGATTATAGTGTCCTACAACCATCTACTTCAACTCCCCTGATTATAGTGTCCTACTGCCATCTACTACAACTTCCCTGATTATAGTGTCCTACTACCATATTATGCAACTCCCCTGATTATAGTGTCCTACTACCATCTACTTCAACTCCCTGATTATAGTGTCCTACTACCATCTACTACAACTCCCCTGATTATAGTGTCCTACTACCATCTACTACAACTCCCCTGATTATAGTGTTCTCCTAGACCACTACAATTAGTTCTTTAATTTCAAAGGGAGTTAATTCTTTTTACTCTTATTATTAATGACATTCCACATTCCTTTCTATACCTTTTAATGACCTATTCTCTAAGTATTTTTCTTCATTTCTCTGTTCTTTTTTTCTTTGATCTTTCTGTATATTTAACAACTCTTCATAACACCATAGGTTACTTTACAACATCTCATTTTCTGTTAAATTTGTGTAATACTTTCACTCTGCTACCTTTAGACTGATTTAAAGATGTCATAATAGAACCATAATAACAATCCTCATGAATGGTAGAATTTTGATAAAGGTAAAGTACGAGACTTGAATCGGTGTCTTAACATGTGAGTTTTCACCCATATGTGCTCGGCCTATGTCAAGAAGTGTTCAGAGGCCTTCTGGACAGTGTTGTTTCAAGCATCAAAACTCACCTTCCCAGAGTACTACCCTGGTACCCAGTTCTGCCAAAGGCTGGGTTGACATCGGGAGTAATTTTTTCCAACCACAAGTACAACTCACGCTGCTTCAAGCGGGAATCTAACACGAGTTGTCCAAATGTTGGTAGCCCAGTGGTTTTCGCAACTAGGTCTACCGAGGCCCCCCCCAAGAGAATTTTTATATTCTAAATTAATATAAAGCTATAGTGATAACAAATATATATTGTGTAATGGGAATGAAACAAATATGTAAAATGGCTCATTCTTTACAGATATGAACTGGTCTTGGATCTAAAATCAACCCAAAAACTGAAGTCTCAATTCATCAAAGTTGGCAGTTATTTCTCAAAAAACCTTCTGAGGTTGGGGAATAAAAAAGTAAAGCACCCCCATCACACCAAGTGGCGTATAGGGAGTATGGTGTTAGTGACCATAAATTTTACACACATTCGGCACATGATTTTTGGGGTAATGTGGTAGGTATTAGGCCTGTGTCACTTTACTTTCCCGGAAAAAATCTGGTACCCATTAAAGGCTGGTTGATCTGGAAGCCATCGGTTGGGATCGAACCCTACCTCTTGTCCTTTGTAGTCCAGTTTGTAGACTACTGAGCTATCGTGGCTTGAAGGTGGGGAGTAGACATGAAATAATTGTAAAAGCATGATTTTTGTAATGTGTCAAATATAAAATATAAACAGTTTGGTTCAACATCCCCCCCCCTCCCTCCCGATATATCATTATTTCAACATCAAGTGTAAAAGTCATTCACAGAAACAGCTAACCAACATTACTCAACGTTAAGACAACCCAGTAAAAAAATTCAAGATAATTTAAATAGTAACAATATCACAAATCATCAGTCTACTGCCACTAGTGAAGATCTGTGAGGATACAAGTTTTGTTTCTGGATTCATCATCATCATCATGTGCCCTCTCCGCAACAAAGTTGGCTACCATGAATTGCCATTCTACTCTGTTTCTTGCTTTGATGGTGCAGGTTGTCATAGGCTGATTTGTCCATCTTTTGATGTTACTCATCCATGTTAGTCTTGGTCTGCCTCTGCCTCTTTTACCTTGTATTTTCCCCTCCAGGATTACTTTTAGTAGGCTGTTGTGTCTTTTAACATGCCCCAAAAATTTAATTTGTCTTGTCTTAATTGTGTTCAGCAGTTCTATTTTTATTTTCAGTTGTTTTAAAACTTCATCGTTTGTTATCTTTTGTTTCCATCCAATTCTACCTATTCTTCTATAAATCCACATTTCAAAGGCTTCAATTTTCTGTTCTGTTTTCTTGTCCAATGTCCATGTTTCTGCACCTTACAGGAATATTGAGAAGATGTAATATTTTGCCATTCTTAGTTTCAGCCCTACTGATATTTGTTTTGTTGTTAGTATATTTTTCATGGCATTAAAATTACTTTTTGCCATACCTATTCTTTTGTTTATTTCAGTTTTGCATTTTCCATCACTGGTTATAGTATGTCCTAGGTAGTTGTAGCTCTGGACTTTTTCCAGATGTGTTCCCTCAACTGTGATATTTAATTGTAGTTGTTGTAGGTCTTTAGGATTTTCTGCTAGTAGAACAGTATCATCAGCATATCTCAGGTTATTGATTATCATTCCATTAATGTTTAGACCTGGTATCTCTGAGATGTTTTTAAAGATTTGCTCAGTGTATAGATTGAACAAGCTTGGTGATAGGATATATATATGTTTCTGGATTGATTATAAAACAATAAAAATACATCTGACAGGTTGTACGAGATACCTAATAAACACAATATGAAAAACACTTATCTATAATCAGAATAACTAGGCATACAAGTCAGTGTGTGTGGGATGTCACTTCCTGTTTAATACATTTCTTCATAAAGCATTTACTGCACTCACATTTTTACGTTTTCCCTCTCTTTGAAAAGACTTGCTGTAGTAATGTGTCAGTCCCAGCTTCTTTACAGCTTGAGCTAAGCAGCACCTGATGATGATGACAGTCTTAATGTCAAAATTAATGAGAAACTAAGGAAGGGAGAGGGGCGGAGTCTGTTACTTGGAACATGTGATGAGACATAATACCCTATTAAAAGTCATCATTGAAAGGATGGTACAAGGTAGGCGAGGCATGGGCAGACCAAGACTAAAGTGGACTGATAAAATCAAAAGGCGGACAAGTGAACCTATGACAATGTACACCTCCAAGACAAGAGGCAGAGTAAAATGGCACCAACCTTCAATGTGGACATGGTACCCAATGAATAAATGAAGTTAGTTAAATACCTAATTTTAGTTCAGTCAGAAGCTGACCAGGCTCTGGACTACAGGGAAGTGACCTTTTTTTATTTCCTTTCTCGAGTATCTAGCATATTATTGCCATGTAGTTAGATTTGTGTACATATCCTTATATATATTTTTGTGTTGTTGTTTGTTGTTCCAGCTGAAGGTCTACTGACCAAAACATGGACTTTTGTTAATTACCGCGTAAAGTTGTTACCATACCACTCTCTTTCTTTTCTTTTTTTTTTAAAATCGTCATTATTTCAGCATCATCTTTCTTTTCCATAAAAACCAGGTAGGCATTTAAGGTTAGTGAACCTGGAACCCATCGATCACAAAAGAGCTTAACCTTTTCTAGTAAAGGGTTAAGGCATAAAAATGCGAAGCTGCAGTAAAGCTGAATGTGAGGAAAAATTAAAAAATAGAAAAAAATGGTATGAAAGAAGCTTTACGTGATAAGTGGACGACACAGACTAAATGACGTTTCGGCCCAATAGGCCTTCATCAGGAACAAACAAAAAACACACACACAAAACTAATAAAGAAACAACCAAAACAAAAACAATCGAAAGGTGTTAAAGAAAACAAAATTATCTATCCTGTGTGTAAACAGAGGTCAAAACAAAAGGAAATAGCAACCAAGTGCGGCTGTCGTGAACGTACAGAAACGTGCAGAAATGTGCGCAAATGCACACAGAACCAGAGGAGTTCACACAGGGGTCAGTGTGCAAACACAAAGGAGAAAGAATAGAATAGTAGACTAACAGGTGCTCAAAAGGCGGTAAGAGTGAGATGTCTGAGAGTGGGGTACAATAAAAACAAATGAGGGGTAACGAGCACAGAAAGAAAGGTATAGAGGAGAACACTGAAGTGTCTCATAAGGGACTAGAGGAGAAGAACTATAAATAGCATGGAATAGTAAGTAGACCAAAGAACCCAAATATGTGCAGTAGAGAAGGCTATGCAAAAGGGAAGGAGCAACCAAAAGGAAACTATATGTATGAGTGTGATACATTCATACCTCTTGGGGTCAGCGAACCATACTGGACTATGAGGCGATTTTCCAAAGTATAGCGGCTGCGGTCGCCAGAGTGACAAAGGACAATACCAGTGACACGGATGTCATCTTTGCCCTTGTGATCAGGGGAGTTGAAGTGGGAAGACACCGGAGTACCAGTATTCTGTTGAACATCACGCAGATGTTCACAAAATCTTTCCGCTAATCTTCTCCCAGACTCACCAATATAGGTCATGTGGCATCGTTGGCATATGATGGCATAAATGATGTTGCCGGACACACATGTGAAGCTATGCTTGATCTCGAACCGTCCATTAGGGAACAAGACCGAGTCAGTAGGGAGCACATAGGCACAGGTGATACAGTTACGGCCACAAGGGGCCGTACTGAAGTGTTGAGGGTGGGAGCGAGGGAGATGGCTCCTAACCAAAATATCTCTCAGATTTCTGTCGCGCTTAAAAGTGATCATCAGGAGATCACTAAAAAGTAGACGGGTAGTATGGATCAGAGGGGAGAATGGAACGGTAGCAGTTGAGTATCCTCACAGCAGCTAAGTTGTGAGGATGATATGTGAGGGTGAGTATAGTTCTCTCAGAAGGGTTCTAGTTCTCAGAAGGTAACCGCCCCTTTTCTGAGAGAACTATACTCACCCTCACATATCAACCTCAAATTCTGGGGATTTTTTAATTCAAGGAGGAGTAACTGGATAAAATTAAAAATATTGGGGATCTGAGTAAACAGGAGTAACTAGGTGGCAATATAACATTGCATTGAAATATGAGTAAAAAATCATTCAAGGAACAACTACAGTATAGTTTTATGTGTTTTCTATAAAGGAAGAGTAATTTGGAGGCACATCATGTATGGCACATGATGATGATGTACCTAAAAACTTATTTGGTGGCTAATCTTTTGATTAACCAACAGCTTGAAATATTCCTGCTTGAAAAACAGATCTCACCCAACAAAAGTTGACTTGCTACAGTACAACCAACAGCTCAAAGGCTGCCTGGAAAAGGGTAATACCCTGGTACCCATTTCTGCCAATGGCTGGGTCGACTGCGGGGGTATTTTTTTTTCCAACCATGAGTACAACTCACACTGCTCCCAGCGGGAATCGAACACGGGTTGTCCAAACGTCGGTAGTCCAGTCGGGTGGTTTTCCCAACTAGGCTACCGAGACCCCTGAGAATCTTCACTCTGTCTACAGCCACAACTTCAAACATTTTTGCTTGAACATGGCAACCATTTTCAGATGGCATTGCTTGATGAACATCATGACCTTCTCCATCCTGGTGTTCTGTACATCATCAAACATCATAAGTCTTACAACTGTACCAAACTATTATCTGTAGCTTTTGTACCAGCTAATCAAAGTCATGGTCAAGGGAGGACAATGTCATATGCCAATGATATTTTGGTGTTGTAATGCCAGGGAAGACACTAGGAGCAGGCTACAGGAGAACTTCAGACAAAGCTCAACAACTTACAGCAAGTTGTGTATTGAGGCAGGAAGTCACTCCATCAAAGGCAGCTGTAACATGGTTGATTTCTGAGTAACTGTATTGTCAATATATCAGCATGTCAACATATCAACACCAAAGTCTGTGTTTGGAGGTTATGGAGAGGACAAGGTAATGAGGTACCTAAGAGTGTGGTTTGAATTTGTACCTTCTCTATTGCATTGTACCGGTTCTGAATTGTGATTTTATATTTGTCTTGCAGCTTCTTGTCTGATTTTAGTAAATCTAAATTTAACTTGATGTTAACTGAGACTCATTTTGTTGTTTTTAATTTTACTCTAAGCTTTCCCACAACTGGTACATGATCACTATTGCAATCTGCCCCTGGTCTAGTTTTCACACACACCAGAAAATACATATTAATAGATGCATAAGATGTTTAATCAGACAAATAGGATATATCAATGGACATGTATCAGCAACCAAATATCAAACCAGTCTTTAATGAAACAAAAATCATTCTTCATTTCAGTTGAAAAGTTCTCAGATCAATCTGTTGTCCTTACCTTCCAGAAATGGGCACATCAGCAAATGTAGCATCCAGAATTTTGTCCACAGATTCCACTTCCACGATTCCATTCTTGACTACCTGCTTAAACACCCAGCAGATGATGTCATATATTTGCACCGTCACTGGATTGGGGCTAATTTCTCTGCCAACAGTGACTAAATGGACCTGAAAATATCATTATCATTTTCTTCAACATTATATCTTTTAAAATCTAAGGAAAAGCTCTGTTTTATTTTCAGTTCTTGACACATGATAACCCCTGTGAATTATGACATTTTATAGAATACCCTTATACAAAACCTGGTATGTTGATTCAAATTAATGACTTCTTGCCAATGAGCAAAATGTGATATTTCCTTAAAAGCAATAAAAACATTGCCAGATTGTATACAAGGTATGAAGAATGAGTTTGATAATTTTAGGATGCGGCCATGTTGAATCACACACATGATGGGAGGCAATCCTGTAGCCAATGCAAACACAGTAAATCAAACACATTCATACATGTATGTGATTCAATGTCAATCAATCCCTTTTGTGCCCTTCACAACATATGATCTATTGTTAATTTTATGTCTGTGATCTAGTGTGGTCATGATCTAATGTCCATTATCTAAGTCCCATGACCTGAGGTCCATTATCTAAGTCCCATGACCTGAGGTCCATTATCTAAGTCCCATGACCTGAGGTCCATTATCTAACTCCCATGACCTGAGGTCTATTATCTAACTCCCATGACCTGATGTCCATTATCTAAGTCCTATGACCTGATGTCCATTATCTAACTCCCATGACCTGATGTCCATTATCTAAGTCCCATGACCTGATGTCCATTATCTAAGTCCCATGATCTGATGTCCATTATCTAACTCTCATGACCTGATGTCCATTATCTAAGTCCCATGATCTGATGTCCATTATCTAAGTCCCATGATCTGATGTCCATTATCTAATTCTCATAACCTGATGTCCATTATCTAAGTCCCATGACCTAATGTCCATTATCTAAATTTAATAATTTAATTGCCTTGATCTAATTCCCTTTTCCTAATGTCCATGATCTAATGTCCATGATTTAGTTCCCATGATCTAATATACTTGGTATAGCATGGAACGAATTCAAAACAAACGAGGAAATTAGAGAAATCGCCAATCAACCACTAATATCTTCAGTAATAAAGAAAAGACGATGGTCATATGTTGGACATGTGATGAGAAGAAATAATAACCGAATAGCAAAGCAAGCTCTTATGTGGGAAACAACAGGTAAGAGGAAAAGAGGAAGACCTAGAGAGACACTGAGAAGAACATTGATGAGAGAGGCAAGAGCAACAGGAATCGGCTCCCTCAATGAGATAGAGCTGCTTGCACAGAACAGAGACAAATGCCAAGATTTGATAAAATATCTTTAAAAGAATTGAAAACTGCTAGAACAAAAATTCAGATAAGAGAAGGAGTATCTTGGTCTACGCCCTATGGGCTGGCTACGGCTCGAAAGGTCAATAGATAGATAGATAGATCTAATATCCTGATGAGATTTCCAGTCCAAGATCTAATTCATATGATGAAATATCTATGATCTAATTCAGAAGATCTAATGTCCATGATATAATTCCCATAATTTGATGTTCATTATCTGATGTCCATGATCTGATTTCCAAGATCCTAAATGAAGTTCTGAGATTGAAGATTATAGATAGAAGCAGCAGTAGCAGTAATATCATGGCTGATTACACAGAACACAAATCATGATGTGTTGGTGATAGACTCGCAAAGTATTTTATGGAAGATTAACAGGCACACCATGCGGTGGATGGCTCACAAGTGAGCGTGATAACCTGGATGTACTGTCAAGGGTAGGCTGGGGTTTACAGCAATGAAATGATAGGAAGGTACAACCACTGAGTGCAGCCTGACTTTGGATAAAGAAGACATCGTCAAGTTTGTTCTTAATTTCTTAAGGAAAATGGTAGAGGATGGCTGCGACAAGGATGTCTACATTGAGAGACTGATGAGTTTAAGGATGTAAAAGAGATCAGATAAAACTAGCTCGCTTAGTAGGAAAAGAAGATTTGTGCACAATCTACATCTAACTGGAACAATCTAGGAGAATGTGTGTGTACAATCTACATCTGACTAGAACAATCTGGGAGAAGATGTGTGTACAATCTACATCTGATGAACAATCTAGGAGAAGATGTGTGTACAATATACATCTGACTGGAATAATTGGGAGAAGATGTGTGTACAATCTACATCTGACTGGAACAATCTAGGAGAAGATGTGTGTACAATCTATATCTAACTGGAACAATCTAGGAGAAGATGTGTACAACCTATATCTAACTGGAACAATCTGGAAGAAGATGTGTGTACAATCTACATCTGACTGGAACAATCTAGGAGAAGATGTGTGTACAATCTACATCTGACTGGAACAATCTGGGAGAAGATGTGTACAATCTATATCGAATTGGAACAATCTGAGAGAAGATGTGTGTACAATCTACGTCTGACTGGAACAATCTGGGAGAAGATGTGTACAATCTATATCTGATTGGAACAATCTAGGAGAAGATGTGTGTACAATCTACTCAAATCCACTTTTTGAAAAATGTTGAAACAGTTGGTTGAGTAGATATTGGAATGCTATAACAGCAATGAAACAAATTCCAAGAATAGAATAGAATAGAATAGAATAGAATAGAATAGAATAGAATAGAATAGAATAGAATAGAATAGAATAGAATAGAATAGAATAGAATAGAACAGAATAGAAATGAAATTCTTGTGCTCGTTCCTTCTGGAAAGCAGTTTTTTATTTATCACAATGAATTCAATTACACTTCGCATGAGTTCTCCAGATTAATTGTCACAAAAACTAAATGACACTAACACTAGAGGCTCTCACTTCTACCCCTTCTTTCCTTGGAGGAAAGAAACTTTTGCTGAGGTAACTTATAGAATATCCCCCCACATATTTTTAGAACTCTTCCATCTGTGTTTTGGCCCTCCCAGTTAGCTGGCCCACTGCACCGGGTATCCTGCGTGAACTAGCCAGCGTATACCATTCATTTTCCTACTGGTCACAGTGCATTACGCAGGGAAGACATTTTTATTTTTATTTTTCATTCTAGTCCAAGATTATTATCTTTCAGATATTTCATTATTAGTTAGCTATGGAGTGTTAATTTTATTTACATACATATCTGTGTGTGTGTGATTTGTTGTTACTGCTTGTTGTGTTATCCATTAATTACATAAAGCTTTAAACATATTTTTAAAGTTTTGTTTCATTTCTCATTTACAATCAGCTTTACTGCAGCTTCACATTTTTATGCTTTCTTTGCCTTGACCTCTTCTTTCCCTCCTCATTGCCATCTAATTGTTGGCATCAAATGAAGAGATATCTTGCATCTCTTGTTTTTTAATTGGCCTCTTCTGTTGCTTTGTTTTTGGATTGGATTTTGTTACAGAGGACACCACCTCAGTGTGTTGTTTGTATTTAATTTGTTGATAGCTGATATGTGGATTATGGTTAAAGTAAACATGGAAACAATGAGTGGTTGTAGCAAAGTTGGTCTTAAAAACAATAAAATAACAAAAATATGTTACAGCTTTGTGGAAATGACAAGACAACCAATCCAAATAAACTGACAAAACAGAAACAAAACAAAGCAATGGGAATGTAGGTCAGTAAAGAAAAAAGTAGTAGAAGGGGAAAAATCCGATCATCGGTTCATAATACTCTAGGTTACTATATAACAGCTCTATTTCCTGAATCATTGTTTCAACATATAAGAGCAAGGTTATAACACATTCAAATACAGTTACACATCTCCTTCATCTGTTGAAATCAACTGAACCTCTTCCTAGATGAGCTCTAACAATGGTGAACATATGAACCATAACAAGAAATGAAAACTAAAGAAATAATATAAATATAAATATATATAATAACATATTAACATGTATGAATGTTAATATATATCTTTCTATCTATTGATCTTTTGAGCTGTAGCCGGCCCATAGGATATAGACCCAGATACTCCTTCTCTTATCTACATTTTTATTCTAGCAGCTTTCAATCCTTGTAAAGATCATTTATCAAATGTCACCATTTGTCTCAATTCTGTGCAAGCAACTCTATCTCATTGAGGGAGCCGATTCCTGCTGCTCTTGCCTTGCTGATAAATGTTTTTCTCAGTGTCTCTCTTGGATGGCCTCTTTTTCTCTTATCTATTGTTTCCCACATGAGGGCTTGCTTTATTATTCAGTTATTATCTCTCCTCATCGCATGTCCAACATATGACCATTGTCTTTTCTTGATTACTGAAGATATTAGTGGTTGATTGGCGATTTCTCTAATTTCCTCATTTGTTTTTAATTCATTCCACGTTATACCAAGTATTTTCCTTAGACATTTATTTTCGAATGTGCTCAACTTTGTTTCTATGTCTCTTTGTTGTTTTCTAGCTCTCTTATGCATACGTAAGGTTGATAGTATCTTTGATTTGAATAGTCTAAGTTTTTGTTTGTGCTAATGAGTTTTGATTTCCACAACTTTTCAAGGCTTCTGAAAGACATTGTTGCTTTAGCTATTCTGATTACAATTTCTTTACTTGTATCCCCTTCCCGATCAATATGACTTCCAAGATAGATAAAGTGGTCGACCTCTTCCACTGGTTTGTTTTCCATGTATATTCTGTCATCTGTTTTTATATAACATATGTACAAATCTAACCATAAGAGAATAAGATACAGATGGAGCAACATGAATAGTACAACTTTGCACAAGAATAACATACATGCCATACAATAACATAAACACCCTACAGATGACAGCAATCAAGCATATACGCTAAATAAAATAAAATACATCACATATAAATTCTCTACCTGTGGCTGTGTGCAGACAATAATAGCTCCGTATATCTTTGGTAGTCCTTGACTGAAACAACAACCCAAAGTCAAGTTACAGAATGATGCAGTCACATATTGGCAGAGAAATGATACATCGTCATTATCATGTGCCATACCGGTTGGCGTAGGTGATCATGTCCCTCCAAAATCTTCTATCTACAGTGCATCATATCAGTTCTGTTGTTGACTGTTTTCCATGCCATGACACCAAGCTATCCAGTATTTTCTCTCTCTGTCGTCCGCGATCTCTCTTTCCTTTTATTTTGCCAGTTGTAACCAAGTATTCCAACTTTCCTCTTCTCATGCTGTCCCCGAAAAATGTTGATTGCTTCTTTCTGATGTTTTTTAAGAGCTCCCTTTTTGTGTTGGCCTCTTTGAGAACTTTCTCATTGGTCTTTTTATCTGTCCAGGGAACTTTCAACATTCTTCTGAGAAATCCCATCTCTGTGGCCTCTAATCGTCTTTTCATTTGTTTGTCTACTGTCCATGATTCACTTCCATAGGTCAGAATTGGTTCTATATAGCACCGATGAACTCTCTTTCTCATTTTTATTGACATAGATTTGTTGCATAAGATATTTGAAGGTTGTGGTTTATCATGATTATTCCAGGCAATTTAAGAAGGTAGTTTGCCATTCCTTTCCTTCTTGGCAGAGACTGTACTAGTCGGAGATCGCAGCCATTGTCTCTATACATGAGATCCTCTGCCTGCCATCGCGGTGCGGGGACCATAACCGGCACTACTTGTCGGCTGTTCCCACAACACCATCCACCACCTGCTCCAATAGCTTCACATAACCCTCATAGGGGGACTAAATGGGAGCTCTAGAAATGATACAAGTCTCAGAAAAAGAGAAATGATACAAGTCTCAGAAAAAGAGAAATGATACAATTCTCAGAAATACAGAAATAATTAAAATGTAATATAAAAATGTGATATAAGGACACATAACCAGTGCTCAAATATGACAGACTCATACCAGCTGCAATTACTGATGATTTTTACTTAGAAAAAATGTTAGCCATAACTCTGTTTTCTCATTTAAAGAAATATTAACCAGAATTGTATCTTATTAAAAAAAAAATCTTAACCAGAAATCTGTCTTCTCATTAAAAATGTTAACTAAAACTGTGCCTTCTAACAAAACAAACAAATGAAAAATATTGTTGACAATCCTAATTTCCAATTACTTGTAAGATTTGTATTTCAGAGCCATTAAAGTGTTAAATCTTTACCTGAATATGTTATAGCCAAACATGCAGTGCTACAGTATGACTGACCTTTCAAAGTAGAAAATCCCTGGAGACTGGAATTGGTGATGGAAGGCAGATGGACTGTCACGTGGTAGGCCACTAGAAAATCTATCTGGAGTAAGCACCCCTTCATGAGACACCTGGTTGAGTGGAAGAATGAGAAAGAACCAGTTAGAACAGGTTAGTTTATGACCTGCCTGGTCACAAGACTTGTTACGAGACATTCATTCACTCTTTTCAATATAAAAATATATAAATCTATGCACGGCTTCGATCCTGCTTTGGGGTGTCTATTGTTCTTTTTTTTCTGTTGTTGATTATTTGTGATTTTTTCCAGTGTTGTAAACATACTTCTTCCCCTGAAATGATTCACTGATCTATCACATTGGATGTTTCCCTCCATAATAATATTCATTTACTGTTACTATTTATATCCAATATAAATCTAACCCACTGTTTCAGGATGCATGTTCATTTTTATGGTTTTCATTTTCAAATACAATACCAGACCTGTTACAAATAAAAGTATTCAAAGACTTCAAAATCATCTCACACAAAATTTCCCAGTTGTGGGTATGAGAAGTCACACTAACAGCTTCACTCAGTGACAAAGTTTGCTTATTATTTAGTTTGACAACTTGACTGTGAAGTTTGAACTCCCTAAATGCTCATCATTTTATCATTAATTTTAGTTGCAGTTCCATCTGAAGCCTCCAGCATTTCTCCCCTATCTATGTCTTCTGAGTCATTGCCTCCAGTATCTCTTCCTTATCTATGGTGTCTTCGGAGTCAATGCCTCCAGTATATTTTCCTTATCTATGGTGTCTTCTGAGACCAGTGCATGTACTCTTACAATATCATGAGCTCCTGCATGACCAGACCAATATATTCACACTATTTCTGGAAGTTTAATGACCTCTAAATATCTTCAACCATCATATCACTGCCATCTATTTTAAACTTTCTACAAATCATCATATCATGAGCCACTATATTTTTCTAAGATATTATTTCCAAGAATACAATTCAATTATCTTCCTGCCACCTGTGTTGTACTATCAGTTCTGGTGGTTTCTTCTCAATCGCAGATGAAATCATATTGACCAATACAACTTGATTTATGAAGATTGATTACTGGTGAGTAATTAAGAGCAAAATACTATTTTAGCATCACATTCAATTAATTATAACTGTTTAAATCCTATAGTATAGAGACACCCCTGTACATGATTAAAGCTGTAGAAAAAGTTTACCTGACGGATGTTGTGCTGCTTCTTGCCACTCTGCCACACCCACCAGATTCTGTCATTGGGTCTAATCTTGAGAGCTTTCGGTTCCACTCCTGTGTCATTCAGGTGTATGGTATGGTTCTGAGGAAGTCATGGGAACAAGTGGTGAGGAAGGTAGACATAAATACTTGTTTCAAATGTTTTACAAATAACTGAACTTTCAGGATTTATAATTTGTTTCTAAGTCTTTTTCCTCAAGTGAAGACCATTTTTGGATCAAAACAGTAGGACAGCTATTCCAGTTTCATCATAAATTAGCAAAGCTGTAGAGAACAATTTATAGCTTTTTCCCATACAAATAATTCAACAGTTTCAGGGAATTACAAACACAGTTGTTTGTTACCAATACTTTGGTAGATTTGCTTATTTTATTTCTTCCCAGAAATGATAAATAAACATCCTTCTTCTATTTTACATTCAAAGTGATTAGAAGAAGGTGTATATTAAAATAACAACTTTTGTGATTTAAAATGGAATATTGCAGCCTGAAAACTCTCAGATTGGCCAATCTTTCTATTATTAGTAGTTTTCTACTAAAATATCATTCATATTATTGATATTTACTTTAGCTAAAATTCTTATGTTTCATCCGTGGTGTCAAAATTAAAACCACTCCCATAAAATATCAACTTTCAGAGTGAGAGGAATGTACCAGGCTCAGAATATCTTCATCAATCATACAAATTTCAAAGATTTGAACTAAAATGTCACTCAGCGATAAAAACAGAAACAACTGTGTAGAATGCCTTCAGCTGAGAGTTAATGATAACAGATACAAAATTGATGTTCTTGAGGTATTCATACACTAATGATTGTAGCAGTGAAATTATAAAAAATCATTTTTGTGTGCACTTATCA
The DNA here is from genome assembly GCA_032433765.1 of Megaustenia siamemsis. Classification (NCBI taxonomy): domain Eukaryota; kingdom Metazoa; phylum Mollusca; class Gastropoda; order Stylommatophora; family Ariophantidae; genus Megaustenia; species Megaustenia siamemsis. Next base: position 13,469,462 of record JAVIAB010000125.1, on the reverse strand, counting down.
AACAAAGAACAAATGTGACAATGAAAACAAATAACTCACTATGATAACAAGTGAATTTCACAAAATGGCCATTAACTTCATGTATGAGAATGAATCTGACTATTATTAGGTTCACATCATTTCAAGTCGAGAATTTTATTTTAAAAAATGGCTTAAAACCAAGCTAACACAAGAGTGCTGTGTTTATCTTGTTCTTTGTCTTGGCTTTTGCTCACATTATTACACCTCATCATCATTAACCCTCATCGTTAGGGTGATTAGTTTTCTGGGTTCACAGCAGCTGTTTCATCTGGCACTTCTGGCACCTATTGGCACCATCACATCCTACTTCAGCACCGCATTAAAAAAAATAATGTTTGCCTTCTTTCTTTGATTCCAACCCATGTAGACTGACAAGTTCATTGTTTCCAAGGGCAACCTGGGAGAGATGAAGTAGGTTGTTTATCAGTTCTCTTGCACTGATTCCAAGGCAGTCAGCTATGAGTTACTGACATCTTTCAGTTCATTTGCTGTCTGACATCTTAAACCTCATTTTATTATCTGAAACTATTAAATAAAATAATCCTCATGGACTCTTAAATGTGCTTTGGAGTTCATGCATTATGCTGAGAACACCTTGTGAAAAAGATTATAATGCTCACAGATATGAAAAGATCATAATTCTCACAGATATGAAAAGATCATAATGCTTACAGATGTGAAAAGACCAAAATGCTCATAGATATGAAAAGATCATAAAGCTCACAGATATGAAAAGATCATAATGCTCACAGATATGAAAAGAACATAAAGCTCATAGATATGAAAAGATCATAATGCTCACAGATATGAAAAGATCATAATGCTCACATATTTTAAAAGATCGTAATGCTCACAGGTATGAAAAGATCATAATGCTCACAGATATGCAAAGATCATAATGCTCAAAGATATGCAAAGATCATAATGCTCAAAGATATGAAATGATCATATTGCTCACAGATAAGTAATTTCTATGTCATTATTTGTACTGTGCCCTGTTTTACCTTGGGTCCTGGGTTAACAACAATGCTGCAGGTGGTGACAGTGTCCCTGCCGTCAGAGACTTTGTACGTGTACAAGCCAATGTTTGTAAAATAGGTAGTGGCATGTCCAGACTTAGTCATTAACTTGGCGGCATCATTATCGATTTTCTGTAAGGATTCTGGAGAGGTGATGCAACAAATATTTGTAATGTAGGTAACATTTGTCCAACTAAAAATTTATAACTCACAAATGAAGATTTTTATTTATTTTTATTTTTACAACCATGAGTCCACATCACTCCTTCGGATGAGAGGGATGGGAGTTAAGATGGGTACAGCCAGAAGCAAGAGACTTAGTGGGCATATATGAGGACTTATCAATCAACACAGAACTGGAGTGGTCATATGCTGTGGGACTTGGTGAGAAAGGGATCTGAGCAGCTATGGACATGTTTAGAGTGCAATGATGATGACCCATATATAACTCAATAACTCATAAATGCAGATTTTTAAGAACAAAAATAAATTTCACATACACCATATGAAAGATGGCCGCATACCAAAAGATATACTCTACGGACAATTGGCAAATGGCAAAAGAACTAGGGGCGCCTAAAACTTCGATTTGTAGACATGTGTAAATGTGACATGAAGACTCTGAACATAAACCCTACAGTCTGTGAAGAAATAGCTGCTGACCACAATCTCTGGGAAATACACTCTAAAGCTCCAACACAAACAAGAAGCAGACAGATTCAAAGAAAACGAGAACACACTGCGAAAGAAAAGAAAAATTAACATTTCTAGGGGTGCTGGAAAATCAATGTCAAATATGACTGACAGAGACTACTATATAGTGATGAGAATGCTATAACAACATGACACAGAAACACAACAACAACATTACAAAGAAACACAACAACTTGACACAGAAACACCACAATGACATAACACAGAAATACAACAACAACATGACACAGAAACACTACAACATGACCCAGAAATACAACATATCACAGAAATGCAACAAAATCACACAGAAACACAACAATGACATGACACAGAAACACTACAACAACATGACACAGAAACACTACAATGACATGACACAGAAATACAACAACATTACACAGAAATACAACAATGATATGACACACAAACACTACAACAACATGACTCAGAAACACTACAACAAAATGACACAGAAAGACTACAAAAACATGACACAGAAACACAACAACATGATGCAGAAACACTACAATGACATAACACAGAAACACTGCAACAACATGACACAGAAATACAACAATGACATGACACAGAAACACTACAACAACATGACACAGAAACACAACAACATTACACAGAAACACTACAAGAACATGACACAGAAACACTACAATGACATGACACAGAAACACTACAATGACATGACATGAAACACAACAACAAAATTACACAGAAACACTACAATGACATGACACAGAAACACTACAATGACATGACACAGAAACACTACAACATGACACAGAAACACTACAACAACATAACACAGGAACACTACAATGACATGACACAGAAACACTACAATGACATAATACAGAAACACTACAATGACATGACATGACACAGAAACACTACAAGAACATGACACAGAAACACTACAATGACATGACACAGAAACACTACAATGACATGACATGAAACACAACAACAAAATTACACAGAAACACTACAATGACATGACACAGAAACACTACAATAACATGACACAGAAACACTACTACAACATGACACAGAAACACTACAATAACATAACACAGAAACACTACAATAACATGACACAGAAACACTACAATAACATAACACAGAAACACTACAATAACATGACACAGAAACACTACAATAACATGACACAGAAATACTACAATAACATGACACAGAAAGACTACAATAACATGACACAGAAACACTACAATAACATGACACAGAAACACTACAATAACATGACACAGAAACACTACAATAACATGACACAGAAACACTACAATGGCATGACACAGAAACACTACAATGAAATAATACAGAAACACTACAATAACATGACACAGAAACACTACAATAACATGACACAGAAATACCACAATAACATGACACAGAAACACTACAATAACATGACACAGAAACACTACAATAACATGACACAGAAACACTACAATAACATGACACAGAAACACTACAATGACATGACACAGAAACACTACAATGACATAATACAGAAACACTACAATAACATGATGTGACACAGAAACACTACAATGACATGACACAGAAACACTACAATGACATGACACAGAAACACAACAATGACATGACACAAAAACACTACAATAACATGACACAGAAACACTACAATAACATGACACAGAAACACTACAATAACATGACACAAAAACACTACAATAACATGACACAGAAACACTACAATAACATGACACAGAAACACTACAATGACATGACACAGAAACACTAAAATGACATGACATAGAAATACTACAATGACATAATACAGAAACACTACAATGACATGACGTGACACAGAAACACTATAATGACTTGACACAGAAACACTACAATGACATAACACAGAAACACTACAAAAACATGATACAGAAACACTATAATGACATGACACAGGAAAACTACAACAACATGATAGTTCAGATCTGTCACTATCTATGTATTTTATCTTTTTCGAGCTGATGATAGCACACACGGCAGAAATTCTCTGTGTCTGATGCTATTAAGTGTCAGACTTTTCACAGGACCCACAATGCATCTCACCACACATCGCTGTTCTGGACAAACCTCTCGACCTTGGCAAGGAGCTGATGCCTTTTGGTATTGCTTCTCCCAATTACATGATGTACCATACATGTCACAAATTTATCTGACAAAATTTTCCCATTTAAGTCTCTCCCTACACAAAAATAAACTGTTTTGGTGATCTTAAACCTTTAAGACTGTAGTACTGCATGTGGTCAGTGATTGTGTCTGATTAACTGATCAGTGGATGAACACTCTACAAGTTGTGTACAGGAATCAATACAACTACTATCAACTACAATCAATATAATTACAATCAACTAAAATCAATACAACTACTATCAACTACACAGAAAATAATTTCTGGAATCAAGAGAAGTTGGTTTTAATTTGTAGAAACAACGTCCACTGCCAGCTGCCAGTTACAATCTGTCCTCACTGTCCATTGCCACCTGCCAGTTACAATCTCTCCTCACTGTCCACTGCCACCTGCCAGTTACAATCTCTCCTCACTGTCCACTGCCACTTGCCAGTTACAATCTCTCCTCACTGTCCATTGCCACCTGCCAGTTACAATCTCTCCTCACTGTCCACTGCCACCTGCCAGTTACAATCTCTCCTCACTGTCCACTGCCACCTGCCAGTTACAATCTCTCCTCACTGTCCATTGCCAACTGCCAGTTACAATCTCTCCTCTCTGTCCACTGCCACCTGCCAGTTACAATCTGTCCTCACTGTCCACTGCCACCTGCCAGTTACAATCTCTCCTCACTATCCACTGCCACCTGCCAGTTACAATCTCTCCTCACTATCCACTGCCACCTGCCAGTTACAATCTGTCCTCACTATCCACTGCCACCTGCCAGTTACAATCTGTCCTCACTATCCACTGCCACCTGCCAGTTACAATCTGTCCTCACTATCCACTGCCACCTGCCAGTTACAATCTGTCCTCACTATCCACTGCCACCTGCAAGTTACAATCTGTCCTCACTGTCCATTGCCAACTGCCAGTTACAATTTGACCTCACTGAAATTATGTCACAAGGTAAGTTCTGTGTGTAAGTTCTCAAGCTCTTTTGTTTGCAATGAATGGCAAACATTTTTCTCAACCAACCGGAATTCTTCAGAGATCAGAGTTAACCATGTTTTCTTAGACATGCATGGAATCCTTTGTCTCATGTTTTCTTAGACACACATGAAATATTTTGTCTTATGTTTTCTTAGACACACATGGAATATTTTGTCTTATGTTTTCTTAGACACATATGGAATATTTTGTCTTATGTTTTCTTAGACACATATGGAATATTTTGTCTTATGTTTTCTTAGACACATATGGAATATTTTGTTTTATGTTTGCTTAGACACATATGGAATATTTTGTCTTATGTTTCTTAGACACACATGGAATATTTTGTCTTATGTTTTCTTAGACACACATCGAATATTTTGTCTTATGTTTCTTAGACACACATGGAATCTTTTGTCTTATGTTTTCTTAGACACACAAGAAATATTTTGTCTTATGTTTTCATAGACACACATGAAATATTTTGTCTTATGTTTTCTTAGACACACATCGAATATTTTGTCTTATGTTTTCTTAGACACACAAGAAATATTTTGTCTTATGTTTTCATAGACACACATGAAATATTTTGTCTTATGTTTTCTTAGATATACATGGAATCTTTTGTCTCATGTTTTCTTAGACACACATGGAATCTTTTGTCTATCACTCATATTGATTAGTTTTTGCTAAAGCAGATCATCATTTTTATAAATAATTATTAGATCACTGCATGTTAAAAATACCCAAAAATAAATCTTTAAAACTTAAACATCATCTCAAAAAGTAATGTGACCTAGCGATCATCACTTTAATATAAAACATGACCTTCAAAGCATCATGTTGATCTTTGATTGTGTATTGCTTGACCCAGTTAATTAGCATATTGTGTTTAGTTTTCTTCATCCCAATTTGTTTGAGGGGTTTTTCAATACTAAAACTGTTTTCTTAGAGATGAGATCAACAACTAGCAGATATGAAAATGGCTGGTTTATTGTTATTAAAAAAAATAGTTACTTTCTTCTTCTGGTAACAAGGCTGGTGCTTCAGATTCTGGGTTCAGGATCTTATCTTCCTCCAGAATGAGAACACTTTGACCATCTTTGAGAGCAGCATCACCATCCCATGTCCACACAACACAGTCTCCAGTCTGAGCATACAGGACATCTTGCAGCAAAAAATAAAGATGGGAAATGAATCAGCTGTTACGCTACGGCTATTTATTGCTTATGTCCTTTCTGGCATGCTACATTTGGTAAATTTGCACATTATTATTGCCCAGTTAAGAGACTAGTTGTTCTATTAATCATTTTTTCATTAATACTCATCTGAAACATTTAATGTTTAAATAAAAGGATTACTTTAATTCAGCAATTAATGTGCATCATGTGATAAATTAAAGTGTTATAGCAGGTCACTCATGATTTTCATAGTTTTGTATCTCTAGACACACAACTTCTCTACAACTTTGAATCAATAAATTAATTTGCTATGGTTCCACTAAAAATATTTTAAACTCAGGTTTTAACATTAAATGAAAAAGTTTACCTGGACTGAAAGTGTTTGCCTTGATCTCTATCTGGTGCACCTTTGGCTTGGGCTTGACAATAATTGTCCCAATGTAATAGGCAGCCTCATCAAAATTTTGGTCTGAGAAATAGTAAACTCCTGCTTGCCTGAACTGGTGGCACATTAAACCTTGCATGCTGTTGAAAGACAATCATGTAGCTATTCTGAAGGTGCAGACTTTGTTGAGATAAAGAGCAGCACAAATACATAGTAATATCAACAACAAAATATAAAATAATTTGAAAATATCAAATTTATTGCACAGAACCCCATTGATTTTGTTATTGATGGATAATTATATCATCATCATCATCATCATCATCATCATCATCATCATCATCATCATCATCATCATCATCATCATCATCAGGTTGCATGTCCATTGCAGAATGTTGAACTCATCACTACTCATCTGAAAGTATCTGTCTCTATCCAGATCTCTCACAGAATGTTGCTCTTACCACAGCCTGTCTGCAAGTATCTGTCTCTATCCAGATCTCTCACAGAATGTTGCTCTTACCACAGCCTGTCTGCAAGTATCTGTCTCTATCCAGATCTTCCACAGAATGTTACTCTTATCACAGCCTGTCTGCAAGTATCTGTCTCTATCCAGATCTTCCACAGAACGTTACTCTTATCACAGTGCATCTGAAAGTATCTGTCTCTATCCAGATCTCCCACAGAACATTGCTCTTACCACAGCCCGTCTGAAAGTATCTCTATTTCTAGCCAAATCTCCCACTTCTGTTGTCATGTCCAGGGCCCTTTTGATGTCTTGAAATCATCTTCTTCTTGGTCTGCCCCTGATGTGTTATCCAGGAACCATGCCTTCCATTATTGTTCTCTGCAGTCTGCTGTGTCTTTTGATGTGATCATAATATTCTAATTTTCTCTGCAGAATGGTATATAATATATATATTATATGATTATAAATATAATATAGTGCATGCACACACACACTTACAAAAATATATGTAAGTGAAAGGGAGACATGTGCATATGAAACCATGCCAGTGTTTATACATTCCAAACTGTTCTATGTGATCATTTCAACATTACCTCGGGTTGTGGTGCCATTTAAATCCATCAGCAGCTGGCTGAAAAATAAGAGAAAGATAATAATAGGATGTTAATCTCCTGATAAAGAAAAACTTGCACACATTGATTTCTGACAGTTTCAGTGATTGAATTATTGAATTATTCAGTTGTTGAGTTATTAGCGGGTCATCATCATTGCACTCATAACATGTCCATAGTTGCTCAGATCCCTTCCTCAGCAAGTCGCGCATTGTCCAGCGACTGATGACTACAGTTCTGTGTTAGTTGACAAGTCTTCTTATATGCCCATTTAGTTGCTTGTTTCTGGCTGTGCCCTTCTTAACTCCCATCTCTTTCATCTGAAGGAATGATGTGGACTCATGGTTGTCAAAGTCTTGTGCCTTTCCCACATCTCAGAGGGCATTGATGATGTCCACCTGATCCATTGGTTAACATCTTCAATGACAGCACAGCTTGCCAAACTGTCCGCTCTTTCATTTCCCCATACTCCAAGGATGTTGACAAAATTGAACCTTCATATTTTTTACTTCTGCAATGACTCTACCAATTGCTTGAGTACAGAGCCCACCTCCACTTTTTTAATGATGATCATCGAATCACTCAGTATGCAGGCATGGGTGTAGTCTTGTGACTTTAACCAAATGAATGCCCTGGTCACTGCCATCACCTCCATCATCATGCTACTCGTGGTCATAATGTATGCACTGCTGTCTACCTTGACCATTCTGCCTGCCAAGCGTGCAGTAAATTCCCATGCACACCTCCGCATTGACCACTACTGAGTTCTGCTCCCTATATTTCCTGTCGAGTGTGACAATACACAAGAATGCCCCCCTGAATGACATAAGCACCTGTATCCACTCCTCACCAGTGTTGATATTGGTAAGCCAACAGACCTGTTTGATGACATCTTTTGCTCACCCCACCCATGATTTGTTTTTTTTTAGCCTGACACTTTTCCTTGTGTTGAGTTCGTGTTGTAATGGATGGTCTTTATCTGCACTTATCTTTAGGTAAGCTCATGCCCTCCATATCTTGATCCTGTCATCCATGGTTGGAAAGTTGAGAAGATACCTCATTGCTACATTGGGAGTGTCCCTCATACAACCCAAGATAGTGTGCATAGCTCCATTCTGTAATTTTCTCCAGCCTGTCAATCTGCGTCATACTGACTGAGAATTGCTAGGGCATACTCGATTGGTGTAAGGACTAGTCCCTGGAACAGAAGAGTAAGTAGCCTCTGCTCGATGTTGGCAGCTGCCATGATCTTCAAGGCAGCTAATCCTTTGCAGGATTTTGTTATCACATGGCCAACATGGTCCTGAAAACACAGGCTGTCATCAAACTTAACTCCTATGTACATCATAAACCTATCCCTGGTCACCTCATCAGCCCACATTTGTACCACCGGTGTTTCCATGTTAACAATATGATTGTTTAGGGAGAGCCATGCAACTGATGCTTTATTAGGATTAACCAAGGCACCTGATACTCCACATCAGAAAGCGAGGCGATCGAGTTCATTTTTCAGTGTGGTGGGGATTTTCCATCTGTCTTATCCCTGTCGATATACTAAAATATCATCAGCAAAAGTCACAGTTCTTCCCTCCCATCCAGCTGTTGTTCTGTGATTGTTATAGTTTCAATGATTCCAGCATGTTAATGTCACAGAATAGCAGTTCATTTATATTTTTCCCACTCGGGTTGAAGACAGTACATAGAGTGAAGTTATAGTTCTCCATGACTGATGATTTGCTGCTAGTTCTTGCAGTTCTTGCTTGTTTCTTAATCCCATGATTGAGCCTTCCCTAGTAAGGATTGTTCTGCATAATGATTCTCTGGGTCTGCCTTGTTTTCTTAGAATAGCAGTGATTACATGATAATGATAAGATACAAGTCATTTCACGCATTCATGGCTACCTCTGCCTACAAAATCCATTGAAAAATGCTTGCAATCTGTACAGGGTCTGATAGCAATCAGTGCAGTGATATAAACATTTATAATTTGAACACCTGTGTGTTTAATTAGTGAATTAAATATTTCCAACTTTGTACAGCAATTCAATCATGCACTAATTTCTATTTTGTAGGTCAGTGCTTATATTTTCCATCTTCCTTTCTTGAAGTCAAATTCAGTCATATCTAATAGATGACCATAAAAGGACTATCATAAACCTGCCAGAAAAACTTAAATCTTTGCTTTTGTTATACCTTTTAATACTCTCACTTTCAATTCACAACCGATTAAAATGTGATAATTGTTGACCCTTCAGTTAAAAATGCTTTTTTATTTTTATATGCGCCCTGACTATGTCAATTATCAATGTAGACTTTGTGACTGACAGAAATTAAAAACCCTATTACATTACCATTTTTGCTTATTTAAATACTATTCTCATTAGTTATGAAACTATCAAGTGGTTCTATAAAAATGACATGAGTAATCAATCAAGATTTGGGATAAAGCTTATTATACCAGACATATACTTGTATGTTAATTCAAATTTTGGCAATGTCTTATCTAATTTAATGAAATCTAAATCATATATGAATGAATGAAGCCTAGGCCATATATGAATGAATGAAGCCTAAGCCATTATATGAATGAATGAAGCCAAAGTCACATATGAATCTTGATCTTGATCCTTATCATGCTGCTAGACACCCCATAGGGCTTGTAGTGTTTTTCACCACCCCTCTATTTTGGTGAGATGTTCGATCTTATGTAATGAGTCTATGCCTGCCAACTTTGCTGCTATCATAAGTATATATGATTAGATTATGTTAAAGTCCTATCTGAATCTGCATCCTCGGTGAAACTGAGAAACTTGTCCAGAACAAGGACATGTGGCAAGATACAATGCAGGTCCTGTGCAAGGTTTGACACTTGATAACAAATATCATCGGACACGGATAGTCTAGAATTTATGTCCTACATGCTGTCTTCAGTTGAAAATGATAACAGATATCAGGCAGGAAGATATGTGAATGAATAAAGTGAAAGTCATATTTGGATAAATAAAGCCAAAGTTATATCCGAAAACATTAAGTAAAATTCATATCTGAATGAATAAAGTCAAAGTCATATCTGAATGAATAAAGTCAAAGTCATATCTGGATGAATAAACTCAAAGTCATATCTGGATGAATAAAGCCAAAGTCATATCTGGATGAATAAAGCCAAGGTCATATCTGAAAACATTAAGTAAAAGTCATATTTGGATGAATAAGCCAAAGTCATATCTGGATGAATTTAGCCAAAGTCATATCTGGATGAATAAAGCCAAAGTCATATCTGGATGAATTTAGCCAAAGTCATATCTGGATGAATAAAGCCAAAGTCATATCTGGATGAATTTAGCCAAAGTCATATTGGGATAAATAAAGCCAAAGTCATATCTGGAAGAATAAAGCCAAACTCATATCTGGATGAATACAGCTAAAGTCATATCTGGTTGAATAAAGTCAAAATTATATCTGGATGAATAAAGCCAAAGTCATGTCTGGGTGAATAAAGCCAAAGTCATATCTGAAAACATTAAGTCAAAGTCATATCTGAATGAATAAAGTCAAAGTCATATCTGAATGAATGAAGTATAAGTCAATTCTGAATGAACTGACTCAAAGTCATATCTGGTTGAATAAAGTAAAAGTCATATCTGGTTGAATAAAATCAAAGTCATATCTGGATGAATAAAATCAAAGTCATATATGGATGAATGAAGTATAAGCCATATTTGAATGAATGGAGTCAAAGTCATATCTGAATACATTTTTTTTTTTACTTGTAATTTATGCTAGGTCAGTATCACATGCAAGCAAAGAAAATTTGCTAGTAAATTCTGGGCCTTAAGGGAAGTAAAGAAAATACCAGCAGAGCTTTACCTCATAAGAGGAGTCTTCCTTGTGTCTTCCTTTGGGGTGTCGATCTGATAAATGTGGTGTTGCTTCTGGCACTGATAAGAGAGGCAATTTGGAAATAATGAAGTTACAACTACATTAAGATGGATGGGAATAATGAAGTTACAACTACATTAAGATGGATGGGAATAATGAAGTTACAACTACATTAAGATGGATGGGAATAATGAAGTTACAACTACATTAAGATGGATGGGAATAATGAAGTTACAAATACATTAAGATGGATGGGAATAATGAAGTTACAACTACATTAAGATGGATGGGAATAATGAAGTCACAACTACATTAAGATGGATGGGAATAATGAAGTCACAGCTACATTAAGATGGATGGGAATAATGAAGTCACAACTACATTAAGATGGATGGGAATAATGAAGTCACAACTACATTAAGATGGATGAGAGTAATGAAGTTACAACTACATTAAGATGGATGAGAGTAATGAAGTTACAACTACATTAAGATGGATGAGAATAATGAAGTTACAACTACATTAAGATGGATGGGAATAATGAAGTCACAACTACATTAAGATGGATGGGAATAATGAAGTCACAGCTACATTAAGATGGATGGGAATAATGAAGTCACAATTACTTTAATATTAACGGTAATGATTATTTGACAGTGCTGTTTGCAAGGGAAAACAGGCTATTTGTGCACCTTTCTACATCTTTTTCTTTTAAATTAATATAAATCTACACAATACTTTATAAAAATAAAATGTACACAGAAATGCACAGATACTTTGTGTGCCAATGAAATTGTTTCAAACCTAAGTTTGAAATGCTCTATAAACTTTAAGGCCAGCCACACCACATGCATTGCCCTATACACAACCCAAAAAAATATACATTTTACTACAATTTTTTTTTTTTAATGGCAACTGTTGTTTAACAAAATCTAGAATATATATTGTGATGTTCAATAAATACAATGTGCTTTGCTAAAAAAAAAAGTAACAAAAAAAATGAAGGTAAGATTTATTTAATGATCATCATCGAGTGCCTTCTCCGCAACGAAGATTTATTTAATTTCTAAAATATTCTTTGGTCAGGTTTACAGTTCAGACTTTAGATGGCAGGTATGATTTTAGCTTTTAAACAATCTATTGACCTTTCGAGCCGTAACCGGCCCATAGGGCGTAGACCAGATACACCTTCTCCTATATGAATTTTTGTTCTAGCAGTTTTCTTTTAAAGATATTTTATCAAATCTCGCCATCTGTCTCTGTTCTGTGCAAGCAGTTCTATCTCATTGAGGGAGCCGATTCCTGCTGCTCTTGCCTCTCTCATCAATGTTCTTCTCAGTGTCTCCCTGGGTCTTCCTCTTTTTCTTTTACCTGTTGTTTCCCATATGAGGGCTTGCTTTGCTATTCGATTATTATCTCTTCTCATCACATGTCCAACGTATGACCATCGTCTTTTCTTTATTACTGAAGATATTAGTGGTTGATTGGCGATTTCTCTAATTTCCTCGTTTGTTTTGAATTCGTTCCATTCTATACCAAGTATTTTCCTTAGACATTTATTTTCGAATGCGTTCAACTTTGTTTCTATATCTCTTGTTGTTTTCCAGCTTTCACACGCATACGTAAGGGTTGATAGTACATTTGATTTGAATAGCCTAAGTTTTGTGTTTGTGCTAATGAGTTTTGATTTCCACAACTTTTCAAGGCTTCTGAAAGACATTGCTGCTTTAGCCAGTCTGATTCTAATTTCTTTGCTCGTATCCCCTTCTCGATCAATGTGACTTCCAAGATAGATGAAGTGATCGATCTCTTCTACTGGTTTGTTTTCCATGTATATTTTGTCACTTGTTGGAATTAAACTTTTCATGACTTTAGTCTTTCATGATTGACCTCAAGCCCAATTTTGCTGGCTATTGATGATAGTTCATTTGTGTTTTCCTGCATCGTTTTTATCTGATTGACATTTTAAACAATGGACAAATTCAATTAACAATAACGGTTATCAAGAGTAACTTTATCTTGTTTTATGATACAAAAACATGAATTATGAGCAAATAGTTTGAGCACAATCTGGAGAAATGCTTCATTTCTAGAGAAACAGCACAATAAACTATTATGATTGCAGCAGTTATGAGATTGGCTTCTGTCAAAACTGACTCAAGATGAATTGTTGATAGCAAGCCATAGATTGGGACCAATCAATTATTTGGTGTAAATAAACACTGACAGGAAACATGTAAATATTGAGTATAAACAAATACTGACAGGAAACATGTAAATGTTGAGCATAAATAAAAACTGACAGTTTGTCATACTTTGTTCTTGTCCCAGTTCCACCACACCCTGTCACCCTCCTCAATCAGAAGGATCATGGGACTGAACGTACGATCCAGAACTTCAATTCTGTGCTCTCTAGCAACAGAAAATAGAATAAAAAACACTAATGTTATTTTTGGCAGAAGATTTTCTTTATTTCATTTTCTCTGTGTCAAACTGACTGACATCAACAATCATATCTCTACACAACTTCCTGCTCCTAATAATGTGCAACTTTTCTATTATTCACTTGTTTATGTTTCAAAATTTGTATGTGTTAATGTGTTAACCCTTAATTATGATACATACCTGTGACTCATTTGTTTACGACACCATCTTAAAAATTACTTACATGTAACATTTTGATTTTGGATTTTGGAAAATCAAATTTTTTTTTAACTTTAGCTACACAGTAGTGTGTTTACCCAAGACAAGACACCAGGATCCAACGTGGGTAATCATTTGCTGCTTTACGGTAAATTTTTAGCCAGAAACACAACCTCATGAACTCCCCCCACCACCCTTTTCTGTTTTCTTTTCATACTGTGGCCGTAAACCATCAGAGGAGCATGTATATTCAGCACCCTCTTGGCATTTCTCACAGACTCTCCCAAGTCACAAAAGTTGATTTGATGTCAGCGCTGAGGAGACTTCCCAAGTCATGAGAAAAAAAAAAAGGAAAAATAATGAATTACTTAAAAATTGGCAGAATTTGTAATTAAAAACTGTGTGTCTCATATGATACCGTAGTAATTTTTACTAAAAAAACACCCAACACCAAATAAAATAAATCAAACACTCAGGGGTCACCGTTAGTGATAATTAGGAAGGTATTGGGGGGGATGTTACCAAAAAATGTATTTCTAGGTGGTAATTTTTACAACAGAATCACAATCTAGGGTTAAGCTGTCCAGAATGCTTTCTCTTTATTAATCTCAATAATTACTTATCAGAAATGATATGATTTATTCAGCAAAGATAAAGTGCTAATTTGGGATTTGATTTCTTATCTAAGACAATGTCACAATGTCACGTCACAATGTTATTTAGTAAAACAATATCTTGTGCACACTATTAATCCTATTATTGGCTAAATCTTGTTAACAAAATGACAAGCTCATCATTTTAAAATATTAAATTTATTCAAAACAATTAGGAAGAGAAGATGGACATACATCAGCTTGTGTTGAGAAGAGACAACAAAAGAATTATTAAAACTTGCTAATCTAAGGGAAACATCAGGATAGAGAAAAAGAAGAAGACCTAGAGAGACACTGAAAAAAATCACTAATAAGAGAAGCAAAGTTAGCAAGAATAGACTCATTGGATAAGATTGAACATCTCTCATAGAATAGAGGTAGATGGCAAAAAACACTATAAGTCCTATGTGACGTCAAGTAGCACTGGAAGGATCAAGATCAAGATATTTGTCTATAATATAGTGCAAAGTGGTCTAATAAAAGAGACATAATAAAATGCTGTGGAAACTCAAAATTGATCTATCCTAAAAGTTTCAAAAAATCAATTCTGGAAAGAGTTAAAATACTTAGGAAAGAATTTAACATCATACAGCAGATGTACAACAGAGATGAAATACAAAATAGTGCAAGAAAAACTGCACTCCAAAAAATGAGAAAGATGTCATTACACAAATCATTTTTATGAATGGAAATAATGAAAAGAATTCTTCAGAGACAATCTTGACAAATGGATGTAAATAATGGACAATTGGACAGTAGACAAGAAAATTAGTGGAGGCCACAGAAATGTGGTTTTGTAGAAGAATGTTAAGAATACCATGGATAGTTACAAGAGTAATGAGAACATACAAAATGTGGCCAAAGGAAAAAGCGAGCTTATTTCTAGTATCAGAAGAAAACAAATTTTATTTTGTGGCCATTGCTGTGAAAAGGGAACAGTTGGAATATTGTGTGACAAATGGAAAAATAGAGGGAAGAAGAGATAGAAACAGTGGAAAAAAAAAAAACAAGACAAGATAATGGTTTGTTAAGAAGTAAAGAACACCACGATTTGACAAACAGCTGTAGAGGTAGAAAGTCGTGGAAAGAAATATAAACACCTATGCCTGGAGGCACTGTACCTGATGATGACAGTGTTGTTATCATAAACAGAAATACAAACTAAACTATCCCAAATGAAACAACTTTTCTCAATAAAAAATAATACAGCCTTATAATGTGATTTGTCTATGGAGATGAATTATTGTAATAACTTTTTTTTCTATTACTGCCTAAACTAATGTTAAATGCTTACTTGACTACTGTCCTCACATACACAATACACAGATGAAATTTGCCAAGCTCTGAACCCTCTGTTCTAAAATAGTATGTCCCAGGAGTCCTGTGAAGGATAAAGGAAATTGCTAATGACATCATTCAGAATTTAAACAGTAAATCTACTGTTGAAGGCTCATGATGGGAAAATATCATTTTTGTTATGAGATGTAAGACTCTAAGATGAGATGAACAAAATGGTAATTCATCAAGTCCATGAACTCAAACTGGGAATTTAAAAAAGAATACTGATACAAACATATTGAAACAATGCTCCAACTGATAATTGCATGTTAATTAAAGTTCTGACCCTCACACCAAAAGTATGCCTAGAGAATACACAATGGTTAACATAAATTAAAGAAAGTGTAGATAAAATCCAGTTGAAAGGATTCATGATGGAAGAACATGATAGTCCTGTTGGATAATCCACCTGAGAGAAGGAAAACCTTGATACAAGCCTAGACAGGAATGACTTGTTAATATAGAATGACTAATTTTCTAGGAAATACAACTTTGACTACTAAGAATTTTGTCTTGTAGGAATGTCAGGGGAAAACCAAAAACTAGGGAAACACAAAAATATGGTTGTAACAGATGTTACAGCTAAAGAAGAAATGAAAACAATAATGTGGGATGTTTTAGCATGACAGATAACATGGAACTAAACAACAAAGCAATTTGTCCACTCTGAAAGGTGTTCAACTGGGACAGGCAACAATCAAAATACAAAGCAGATATAAAAAAGTCCAATGAAATATAAATAGTTGCAGGAAGATGTAACAACATAGATTCACACAAAATTACACATCATAGAGCAATCAAATATATGTGGCAAGAGCAGTTCTAGAACTGATTATATAAATAAGGCATCAAAACATATCAATCAAATGTAAAGATTGGAACAAGAATTATGTAAAGAAAGAAAAGAATAAAAAATGTATGCTAAAAACAGAGGAGTTTGACTACAAGATGGAAAACACAGTGCAGTAAAACTTGCAATGATAATGAGGAAGAAAGTCTTAGTTTACATTTTGACAAGAAGGTGGTCATTTGCAAAGACAGACAGTAACAGTGGGCTTCAGCTATATTTTTTGTGATTGAGAGGTTCATCCAGAACAGGGACACGTGGCAAAACTTAATGTGAGTTCTGTGCAAAGTCTGACATATCTAGAAGGATAACAGCAACAAAATCGTTAGACATAAAGAATTTTTCATTTCTGCCGTATGTACTGTCTTTGGCTCTGAATGAGCTAACATAATATAATTAACATAAGATAACTAACATAATATAACTAAGATAATATAACTAACATAAGATAGCTAACATAATAAAATTAACACAACATAACTAACATAATATAACTAACATCATAAAATAACTAACATAATAATGGTCCAGCAAGAATTCTTAACCAGAAGCGATAATTTGTAAAGATATATTCTGATTCCATCATGATGTTCTGACATTATGGAATGAAAAGATGGATGATGAAGTTGGCTCTTACTTAAACTGTTGTCTGTGTTTACCAGTCACCGTGGCAACAACACTCTGTTTCTTGTTCTGCTGTCGGTGGAAGCATCCTTTGTCTATCAAATAGATGACCTCATTAACTGTGTGGGGAGTATCGCAAGACTTCCAGGACCAGATGATGCTGTGACCTTGATCTATTTGAATGATAGCCGGAACAAAACCTGCATCTGTCACATCTGCATGCAAGTCGTTACGGGCAGTCACAACCACAGTCAATGGTGTGCACCTAATTGTATTGCTGTCATAAACAGATATTGATGTACACATTATTTCATGACTGGAAAATAAATGTAGAATCATTCACATAACGTTGTCATTATCAAAGAAACATAAATTGTCTAATGTTTAGAAATAGTAATTTGACACAGATATCATTAAAGAAATAGTAATTTGACATATATATCATTAAAGAAATAGTAATTTGTCATAGATACCATTAAAGAAATAGTAATTTGTCAAAGATATAATTAAAGAAATAGTAATTTGACACAGATATCATTAAAGAAATAGTAATTTGTCACAGATATCATTAAAGAAATAGTAATTTGTCACAGATATCATTAAAGAAATAGTAATTTGTCACAGATATCATTAATGAAATAGTAATTTGTCAAAGATATAATTAAAGAAATAGTAATTTGACACAGATATCATTAAAGAAATAGTAATTTGTCACAGATATCATTTAAGAAATAGTAATTTGTCATAGATATCATTAAATAAATAGTCATTTGTCACAGATATCATTAAAGAAATAGTTATTTGTCACAGATATCATTAAAGAAATAGTAATTTGTCACAGATATAATTAAAGAAATAGTAATTTGTCACAGATATCATTAAAGAAATAGTAATTTGTCAAAGATATAATTAAAGAAATAGTAATTTGTCACAGATATCATTAAAGAAATAGTAATTTGTCACAGATATCATTAAAGAAATAGTAATTTGTCACAGATATCATTAAAGAAATAGTAATTTGTCACAGATATCATTAAAGAAATAGTAATTTGTCACAGATATCAACATTATCTATCCATTGTCCTTTCAAGTCAAAGATTGCATACACGGCAGAAATTCTAGACTCTTGTGACTGATGATTTTTTTTATCAATTGTCAGATTTTGCAAAGGACCTGCATTGTATCTCACACATGGCTCTATTCTGGGCAAGTCGCTCAATCTCTGTGAGGGACCTGATGTTACCTCTCATCTCAATGTTCCTTTTAGTGTTTAGTGTTTCTCAAGGTTCGCCTCTTTTTCTGTTACCCTCTAGTTCCCATTTGAGGGCCTGCTTTGAGATTCTCTTGTTGTCTCTTCTCATCCCATGGCCAACATATAACCACCTCAACATTATAGTCACAAACAAATCTTTCTTACCTCCTTGTAAAGAAAAAAGCAAGTTCCCTAATATTGTTTCCAGTCTTGAACCAATGGAGGGAATAAAGCAGCACAGAAAGATGTCTTATCATTACTTACATTGCAAACTTGTATTCTCCTGCCAGATTTAAGAGCTGCTCATACTCTCGTTTTTGATTGGAGGGAGCACAACTAAAACCTCCCACGACAGAACGTAGTGATTCTCCGTCGGACACCACCTGGTGAAGAGAGAGATGTTACATCAAAAATGTTGTTACGTTAGCTGTAATTACTAGAGCTTTGCTACTTCCCAATGCTACATTCATAGCGGTTACAATGTATCAATTCTTATCAGTACTACACCTTGGTCTCTTTTGGGCTGAGGAGCTTTTTCCACACAGAAGACAGAGCTTTGGAGACAGACCAATAACAGCGTCTCTGTTTAATGAATACATACTTGCTAATGTTAAGCATAATTTTATTTTCATCAGTGAGCATGCTTCACTTCTACAAAGTGTTAACCCAATGTGCTATTCTGAAGAAAACATTTTTTGTTTCAAAGACACATAAATATAATACTAAATGTGTGCCTTTTTGTGAGCGTTGGTTATTAACTATCTGTGAGTGATCACTTTCAACAAGTCTTCATTAAATTTTACATTAAACACATTTTTAAATTTTGCAGTGGTAAAGGATGTCATGTCACATAATATGTTATACTGGAGTGAATAATTAAATGTCGCAAAACTAGACTACATCATTCGGAGGTGAGGAGGCCAGTGTTTTCTTAAAATTACAATCTTCTCTAACATTTAAAAACTGTACACCAAACTATAATTGATTTAAACAGAATAATAGTATTTCACATTTTATGAATGTTTGATCAGGTTTTATTTGAAATTGATAGAGTGTTTTAAACAGCAATTTTACCTGGAAGACTGACATGACAGGTGAGCAGGTCTCATCCCACACAAAAGTAACCACCTGAAAAATTGTTTAAACAAAGGATATCAGTATACCAGTGGGATATCAGTATACCTGTTGATTATGGTTATGGTTATGGAAGGCCCCGGTATTACTGCAAACGAATTAAAATCCATAATTACTCAACTGCCCGTGCAAGTCGAATTACTAACTCATCTCCCAAACAAAGAAAGTTGGCTGCAGTCCCCATCATAGCAGTCTCAGCACACGCCAAAAGACATAAGGCGAAACCGCACAGAAAGTGAACACAGCCAACTGTTCCTTGTCATACGATATCATCATTCATCATACACAATTGGAATATCGAAACATGATCAAAACAGGTGAAACACACAGTTCACGGTGTGCACAGAGCACTTAATTTAGTAGCTCCTGCAGCAAGCCGGACTTGGAATATTAGGAAACTGCCACAAGGAACACTTTATACAACCTTTAACAGTTTCTGCCGCCTATCCACCATATTGACAGGAAGTTCACGTCCTCCTGAAAATGATGATCGTCATATTTTTTTTTAAATGTATAGCTATTGATGATGTTAGGACATGGTTTTTTACTCCAATTCTGATCATATAGAATACAGTTAGTCGTCAGATTATCCCCATCGCACATCAAGCAACAGACCATAAGATTAGCATATAGCCTGCCTAGGGATATACGATGAGCCAATATGATAGCACATACAACAATGGCTGCACCCATAGATTCTCGCTTTCTCTAGTGAATGCAGCCTACAACAAACGAAACACAGTGCACATTCCTTAAAGAGAAAAAACTTTGGTTGACTTGACGGAGCAGTCCACATTAATGAGTTGTAACATGTAAATAACTTGCGTCAAACAATTCCAACTACGGCCATTGAACAGCACTCAATGTGTTGACGTAAACCGCAGATCAACTCTAGACGGTGGAAGGTCACATTCACAACACTTGAATTGTCAAAAAGGAATATTTCCATGTGTATGCCTCTGCTTCATCGCGCAGATTTATTAAGTAGAACATCATTTTGACTTTAACGAAAACAAAATGCATTGGAGAGCCGAATTTAATCAGTCCCCAAATGCAATTTCTGCAGCGATCAAGAGAACATGAACTTCGTACCTGTTGAATATCACTATACCAGTAGGATATCAGTATACCAGTGGGATATCACTATACCAGTGGGATATCAGTATCCCAGTAACACCAAGTTTTAAAAATGGAACATCAGTAGTCCAGTAAAACCAGGTTTAAATCAGAAGACCAGGAACACAAGGTTTAACTTGATTTTGACCCTGTCCACACCACTAGATGTCACTTAGGGCTGGTAGTGGTTTTTTACCGTCCATCTTTATTCTTGGCAAGATGTTCAATCTTACCTAATTAGTCTATGCCTGTCAACTTTGCTTCTCTTATAAGTGTTCTTTTTAGTGTCACTTTAGGTCATCCTATTTTTCTGTATCCTGATGTTTCTCACAGAAAAGCCTGTTTTGGAATTCTCTTGTTGTCTCTTCTCAACATATGTCCATCTTCTCTTCTTAATTGTAGATGAGATCGTTTTTATATATATATATATATATATATATATATATATATATATATATGTATTTATATATCGACCTTTTGAGTCGTAATTGGTCCATAGGGCATAGACTCAGATACTCTTTCTCTGTTTCAAAACTTGTATTTCTAGCAATCTCAATCCTTGCAAAGATCTTTCATCAAATCTCGACATTTGTCTTTGTTCTGTGCAAGCATCTCAAACTCATTGAGGGAACTGATTCTTGCTACCTTTGCCTCTCTGATCAATGTTCTTCTTAATATTTCTCTGGGTTGGCCTCTTTTCCTCCTACCTGTTGTTTTCCACTGGAGGGCTTGCTTTGCTATTTGATTATTATCTCTTCTCATCACATGTCCAACATATGATCAACGTCCTTTCTTGATTGCTGAAGATATTAGTGGTTGATTGGGGATTTCTCTAATTTCCTCGATTGTTTTGAATTCGTTCCATGCTAGACCAAGTATTTCTTTATGACCCCACAGAGTATGATTTGTTAATCTCATACTCAGTCTCAAACCCAAGTCTTTCAATCAGTGAGTGTAGGGGTGAGTCTTCCATTCCCTTTTATTTTCTTTGGATAAAGTGTCTTGAATGGTCTTTAGTAAATCTGACTTGTCACGGTGCAATGTTCCCTGTATTAGGGCCCTCCCAGCCACCAGCAATTGGCCTGCTAATTACAATGAGCACCAGAGAGCGAGTCCAGGGTAACATATCCTCATAAGTCCTGTGAACTGTGACCTTCCTAGTTAGTTGGTCCACTCTATGTGCAAAATTCCAAAATTCATTTTCCGGAGAATGTTTTGACAGACTGTCACAACAATCACATGCTGGATTAGATTCACTGTTCAATAAGCCACCTGATTCACACACTGAATTAGATTCACTGTTCAATAAGCTACCTATTTCACACACTGGATTAGATTCACTGTTCAATAAGCCATCTGATTCCCATGCTGGATTAGATTCACTGTTCAATAAACCACCTGATTCACATGCTGGATTAGATTCACTGTTCAATAAGCTACCTATTTCACACACTGGATTAGATTCACTGTTCAATAAGCCATCTGATTCCCATGCTGGATTAGATTCACTGTTCAATAAGCCACCTGATTCACACACTGAATTAGATTCACTGTTCAATAAGCTACCTATTTCACACACTGGATTAGATTCACTGTTCAATAAGCTACCTATTTCACACACTGGATTAGATTCACTGTTCAATAAGCCATCTGATTCCCATGCTGGATTAGATTCACTGTTCAATAAACCACCTGATTCACATGCTGGATTAGATTCACTGTTCATTAAGCTACCTGATTGCTGTTGTGGCAGCTTTGACTTTCAGCCTCGTGTTGTTGGTTGAGGTTACATATGCATTGGACCTTCTTTGGACTGTCTCTCCATTGAGGTATGCAACAACAGCCCCTATCATTCTAGTGATCTCTGATGATGAACACACCTATGAAGAAGGTATGGTCTTATAGTCTGGCATGATTCTGAATGATTAATAATCATGAACTAGATCAGTGGCACCATAAACACAAATGTAGCATTCCCTGGCCAGTTGGATCACAACCTTCAATAACTTTTGCATGTTGGTAGGTGTCATTTATTCTTCCCCCACTGTCACGTTCCCAACATCACCAACATATATAATGTTTCTTTATACTGGATAAATAGACAAACAGACAGATAGGTAGGTAGGTAGGTAGTAAGGCAGGCGGGCGGGCGGGCGGGCGGACAGACAGACAGACAGACAGACAGACAGACAAACAGACAGATAGACAGATAGACAGATAGATAGATAGACAGATAGACAGATAGACAGATAGACAGATAGGTAGATAGATAGGTAGGTAGGTAGGTAGGTAGGTAGGTAGGTAGGTAGGTAGGTAGGTAGGTAGGTAGGTAGATAAGTAGTGTTGTACTCTGTCTGCTATTGGTGATGATAAGGTGTTTTACTGTATCTGTGGTTGGTGATAGTGTTCTACTGTATCTGTGGTTGGTGATAGTGTTTTACTGTATCTGTGGTTGGTGATAGTGTTTTACTATATCTGTGGTTGGTGATAGTGTTTTACTGTATCTGTGGTTGGTGATAGTGTTCTACTGTATCTGTGGTTGGTGATAGTGTTTTACTGTATCTGTGGTTGGTGATAGTGTTCTACTGTATGTGTGGTTGGTGATAGTGTTTTACTGTATCTGTGGTTGGTGATAGTGTTCTAATGTATCTGTGGTTGGTGATAGTGTTCTACTGTATCTGTGGTTGGTGATAGTGTTTTACTGTATCTGTGGTTGGTGATAGTGTTTTACTGTATCTGTGGTTGGTGATAGTGTTTTACTGTATCTGTGGTTGGTGATAGTGTTTTAGTGTATCTGTGGTTGGTGATAGTGTTCTACTGTATCTGTGGTTGGTGATAGTGTTCTACTGTATCTGTGGTTGGTGATAGTGTTCTACTGTATCTGTGGTTGGTGATAGTGTTTTACTGTATCTGTGGTTGGTGATAGTGTTCTACTGTATCTGTGGTTGGTGATAGTGTTCTACTGTATCTGTGGTTGGTGATAGTGTTCTACTGTATCTGTGGTTGGTGATAGTGTTCTACTGTATCTGTGGTTGGTGATAGTGTTCTACTGTATCTGTGGTTGGTGATAGTGTTTTACTGTATCTGCTACTCATGATAGTGTATCCCAGCAAGCCTGACATTTGTTCACCTACCAGACAAGCACACTGGCTACATCTTTGGCTGAGAGGCAACATTGTATCTGCTGCCATGATAGTTGTACTATTGCTGATGTTGATGGTAATGACAACCATAAGACCATGCTCACAAACTAATGAAAATAAAGAAGTTCCATTCTTGAACAAACTTGTTGTAACTTTCACCTATAAGTTCTTTCTTTCAAGATCTTCTTTCTTTACAATTGTTACAACTAACCTTTCTGTAACATGTTACTAGTTACCCAGATAGTAGATTGTCTCCCACTTTCCCAGAACAATTCATCCATATTTCCTGAATCTCATCATCTTAGCCAGAATAATTCATCCATATTCCCTGAATCTCATCATCTTAGCCAGAACAATTCATCCATATTCCCTGAACCTCGTCATCTTAGCCAGAATAATTCATCCATGCTCCCTGAACCTCATCATCTTAGCCAGAACAATTCATCCATGCTCCCCAGGCCTCCTTAACTTAGCCAGAACAATTCATCCATGCTCCCTGAGCCTCCTTAACTTAGCCAGAACAATTCATCCATGCTCCCTGAGCCTCCTTAACTTAGCCAGAACAATTCATCCATGCTCACCAGGCCTCCTTAACTTAGCCAGAACAATTCGTCCATGCTCACCAGGCCTCCTTAACTTAGCCAGAACAATTCATCCATGCTCACCAGGCCTCCTTAACTTAGCCATAACAATTCGTCCATGCTCACCAGGCCTCCTTAACTTAGCCAGAACAATTCATCCATGCTCCCTGAGCCTCCTTAATTTAGCCAGAACAATTCATCCATGCTCCCTGAGCCTCCTTAACTTAGCCAGAACAATTCATCCATGCTCACCAGGCCTCCTTAACTTAGCCAGAACAATTCATCCATGCTCACCAGGCCTCCTTAACTTAGCCAGAACAATTCATCCATGCTTTCCAAACCTCCTTAACTTAGCCAGAAAAGGCTATTTCCTAGTTATGGATGAAAGAAGCTTGCATAGAAGCATGGCAGTCACCCACACAAATGTTGGTAGTGCTACTGGTGGTTGTGACTAGCAGTGCTGGAAGTAGTCATGATGGTGCATATGATAGTCATAATAGGTCATGTGGTGATCATGATGGTGCATATGATAGACGTAATAGCTCATATGGTAGTCATGGTGGTGTATGTGGTAGTCATGATGGTATATGTTGTGGTCATGATGGTATATGTAATAGTCATGATGGTGCATGTGGTAGTCATGAAGGTGCATGTGGTAGTCGTGATGGTGTATGTCGTGGTCATGATGGTGCTGGTTTAATAAATAATAACCTACCTCTCCTTCCATGACAGCGACATCAGTAGATGTGAATCCATCTTTGGTGACCGTAACGACTGTGACTTCATAACCTTCTGATAATGATACCAAAATTATCACACAGTTAACAAGTTCAATGTCCCTCTTGTTCTTCTACTAATGTTTGATAATATAATTAATTCTGATAACAAACTAATGCACAATAAAATAGTTGATTTTTATCTTCTTTCTTTATTTCTTTCTTTCTTTCTTTCTTCACTTCCTCTTACCCATGCTGGTGTCGAAAAATATACACAGTTCTGGTTCTCACCCATTTTGTGGTTTCTGTCATTGTCAATTGATGTTATTGTAGCATTTGTTGATTTTGATAGTAAACTAATGTAGAGAATATTATAGTTGTTTCCACTAACAAACTAATGTAGAGAATATTATAGTTGTTTCCACTAACAAACTAATGTAGAGAATATTATAGTTGTTTCCACTAACAAACTAATGTAGAGAATATTATAGTTGTTTCCACTAACAAACTAATGTAGAGAATATTATAGTTGTTTCCACTAACAAACTAATGTAGAGAATATTATAGTTGTTTCCACTAACAAACTAATGTAGAGAATATTATAGTTGTTTCCACTAACAAACTAATGTACTGCAACATAACATGTGAACATGTTGGACATGTGATGAGAAGAGATAATAACTGAATAGCAAAGCAAGCCCTCATGTGGGAAACAACAGGTAAGAGGAAAAGAGGAAGACCCAGAGAAACACTGAGAAGAACATTGATGAGAGAAGCAAGAACAGCAAGAATCACTCCCTCAATGAGATAGAGCTGCTTGCACAGAACAGAGACAAATGGTGAGATTTTATAAAATATCTTTAAAAGTATTGAAAACTGCTAGAACAAAAATTCAGATAAGAGAGGGAGTATATTGGTCTACGCCCTGAGGGCTGGCTATGGCTCAAAAGGAACAACTACTATTACTACTACAGCAATATAATTCTATTTTGTCCATGGAATCAGCTTCATTGCTGTCAGTAATTCCCCATATCTGCTCCACCTCATGCCACAGCATCCCCTAAAGTGTGTTTACACCATTAGCAAACTCTAAAAGCTTAATGATTCCACAAACACACAGTTACATCATTGATTCCACAAACACATAGTAACATCATTGATTCCACAAACACATAGTAACATCATTGATTCCACAAACACATAGTAACATCATTGATTCCACAAACACATAGTAACATCATTGATTCCACAAACACATAGCAACATCATTGATTCCACAAACACATAGCAACATCATTGATTCCACAAACACATAATAACATCATTGATTCCACAAACACATAGTAACATCATTGATTCCACAAACACATAGTAACATCATTGATTCCACAAACACATAATAACATCATTGATTCCACAAACACATAGTAACATCATTGATTCCACAAACACATAGTAACATCATTGATTCCACAAATACATAGTAACATCATTGATTCCACAAATACATAGTAACATCATTGATTCCACAAACACATAGCAACATCATTGATTCCACAAACACATAGCAACATCATTGATTCCACAAACACATAATAACATCATTGATTCCACAAACACATAGCAACATCATTGATTCCACAAACACATAGTAACATCATTGATTCCACAAATACATAGCAACATCATTGATTCCACAAACACATAGCAACATCATTGATTCCACAAACACACAGTAACATCATTGATTCCACAAATACAAAGCAAAATCATTGATTCCACAAACACATAGTAACATCATTGATTCCACAAACACATAGTAACATCACTGAATCCACAAACACACAGCAACATCATTGATTCCACAAACAAACAGTAACATCATTGATTCCACAAATACAAAAGCAACATCATTGATTCCACAAACACATAGTAACATCATTGATTCAACAAACACACAGTAACATCATTGATTCCACAAACACATAATAACATCATTGATTCCACAAACACATAGTAACATCATTGATTACACAAACACATAGTAACATCAACCACTTGTTACATCCAAACACAATCAAACACTGATACAATTACATAAATGGTAACAGTGGCAATAATATTTAGAGGAGAAGAAGAAGAGATAAGTTTAGAGAAGAGCAGGTACTTTATCAAGAGGTTTAGATAAGTTTAGAGAGGAGCAGGTACTTTATCAAGAGGCTTAGCTAAGTTTAGAGAGGAGCAGGTACTTTATCAAAAGGTTTAGATAAGTTTAGAGAGGAGCAGGTACTTTATCAAGAGGTTTAGCTAAGTTTATAGAGGAGCAGGTACTTTATCAAGAGGTTTAGATACGTTTAGAGAGGAGCAGGTACTTTATCAGGTGATTTAGATACGTTTAGAGAGGAGCAAGTACTTTATCAGGTGATTTAGATACGTTTAGAGAGGAGCAGGTATTTTATCAAGAGGTTTAGATATGTTTAGAGAGGAGCAGGTACTTTATCAAGAGGTTTAGATACGTTTAGAGAGGAGCAGGTACTTTATCAAGAGGTTTAGATACGTTTAGAGAGGAGCAGGTATTTTATCAAGAGGTTTAGAAACGTTTAGAGAGGAGCAGGTACTTTATCAAGAGGTTTAGATACGTTTAGAGAGGAGCAGGTATTTTATCAAGAGGTTTAGAAACGTTTAGAGAGGAGCAGGTATTTTATCAAGAGGTTTAGATACGTTTAGAGAGGAGCAGGTACTTTATAGAAGAATGTAATGATGGAAGGACATGCTGAACATACTGCAGTTGGGAATTCATTACTTGACAATTTTTATTTCATAATTTCAGGTCAGCTTACACAACTGAACACCTGAAGTTGACACATTAACAGATGTGTCTGTGTGGCATGGATCAGCGTGGAGTGTGTGAGCTCAAGTGAAGAACAGGAAATAATTGAGATTCATGACACCAAGTTGAAACCAATAGGTCCATGTTCACATGAGAGCCAGGATCAATGACATAGTTCACACAAGAATCAGGATCAATGAATGGTTGGCAGGCTGACCTCCAAATGAACTAATAGTTGCAGGCAATTGTTGCAGGTATAATAGACACAAAGCAAGGTCATGCAGCTGTACAGATCTGAATGGAGCTAGGACATGACAACTAAAGTACATACAACAAGGATGTTAAACTGCAGAAAATTTTGGGGGGCAGGGGGATCAAGTGCCAGGAGCAGAAATAGATGTGATTGAATAAATGTAAAGTAAAGGTCAGGTACGAGACTTGTACCAGGAAAAATTAAAAGAGAGCTACTAAATACAATTAAGACAAGACAAATGAAATTTTTGGGACACGTTAAAAGACACAACAGCCTACTAAAAGTAATATTGGAAGGGAAAATATAAGGAAAAAGAGGCAGAGGCAGACCAAGACTAACATGGACGAATATCATCAAAAGATAGACAAGTCAATCTATGACAACCTGCACCATCAAAGCAAGAAACAGAGTGGAATGGCGATCCATGGTAGCCAACCTTCGTTGCGGAGACGGCACTCGATGATGATGATGACGAGACTTGAATCGGCGTCTTAGCACGTGGGCTTTCACGCATATGTGCTCGACCACCTTTCCAGAAATGTTTGGAAACTTCTGGATAGTGTCGCTTCAAGCATCGAAACTCACGATGCGAGTTGGCATTCCGCACCTTCCCAGTGTAATACCTGGTACCCATTTCTGCTAACGGCTGGGTCGACCACTGGTTGTTTTTTTTTTCCCACCCACCAGTACAATTCACACTGCTTCCAGCGGAATCGAATACGGGTGGTCCAAAAGTCGGTGGCCCAGTCGAGTGGTTTTTCCCAACTAGGCTACCGAGACCCCAAAATGATTCATCATCATCATCATCGAGTGCCGTCTCCGCAACAAAGGTTGGCTACCACGGAGCGCCATTCTGCTCTGTCTCTTGCTTTGATGGTGCAGGTTGTCATAGGCTGATTTGTCCATCTTTTGATCCAAGTTAGTCTTGGTCTGCCTCTGCATCTTTTACCTTGTATTTTCCCCTCCAGGATTACTTTTAGTAGGCTGTTGTGTCTTTTAACATGGCCCAACAATCGCATTTGTCTTGTTTGAATTGTGTCTAGTAGTTCTCTTTTTATTTTCAGTTGTTTTAAGACTTCATCGTTTGTTTTCTTTTCCTTCCATCCAATTCTACCTATTCTTCTATATATCCACATTTCAAAGGCTTCAATTCTCTGTTCTGTTTTCTTGTCTAATATCCATGTTTCTGCACCATATAGGAATATTGAGAAGATGTAGCATTTTGCTATTCTTAGTTTTAGCTCTGGTGTTATTTGTTTTGATGTTAGTATGTTCTTCATGACATTAAAATTACTTTTTTGTCATTCGTATTCTTTTGTTTATTTCAGTTGTACATTTTCCAGCATCACTGATTCTATTCGTCTATTCTTTCTATTTTGATATCCATTTGTGGGTTTTGAGTATTTCCTTTGTTTATGATCATAGTTTTAGTCTTTTTGATATTCATATTTAGTCCATATTTTTTGCTTATCATGTTTATTTCATTAAGTAATTGTTGTAGATCTTTAGGATTTTCTGCTAGTAGTACAGTATCATCAGCATATCTTAGGTTATTGATTATCTTTCCATTAATTTGTAGGCCTGGCATCTCTATGATGTTTTTAAAGATTTGCTCAGTGTATAGATTGAACAAGCTTGGTGATAGGATGCATCCCTGTCTTACTCCTCTTTTTATATCAATGGGTGTAGAGTTCTCTTTGTTATATTTTATTATTGCTGTTTGCTCCCAGTATAGATTACATATTAGTCGTATGTCCATGTCATCTAGATGTATCTCTTTTAGGCATTCTATAAGTTGTTTGTGGTGTACTCTATCAAAAGCTTTGGTGTAGTCTATGAAGCAGGCATACGTTGGTTTGTCCAAATGATTAACTAAATGAATATTACAATTTAAAAGAATAACTAAAAACTAAAACCCAAAGCTACAATTAAATGAATAATGTGTTTAATCAGGCATCTTTTACTGCTAAAATAATCCACACATTTGTCACTCCGACTACCATTATATCAACAATGAGGTTACCATTCATCATTATCATGTGCCAAACCGGTTGGCGTAGGCGATCATGTCCTTACAGACCTTCAGCACATGATATTTGGGTAATGTGGTCGGTATTACGCCCGTGCTGCTTTACTTTCCCAGAAAAAATCTGGTACCCATTTAAGGCTGGGCAGCCGTCGGTTGGGATCGAACCCTACCCCTTGACCGTTGTAGTCCAGTTCACTAACCACTGAGCTATCACGGCTCTCTTGTATAATAGTTGTTGTATAATAGCTGTTGTATAATAGCTGTTGTATAACAGCTGTTGTATAATAGCTGTACTAGTAGCTGTTTTATAATAGCTGTTGTATAATAGCTGTTGTATAATAGCTGTTGTATAATAGCTGTTGTACAATAGCTGTACTAGTAGCTGTTGTATAATAGCTGTTGTAGTAGATGTTGTAGTAGCTGTTGTGTAATAGCTGTTGTAAAGAGCTGTTGTATAATAGTTGTACTAGTAGCTGTTGTATAATAGCTGTTGTAGTAGCTGTTGTATAATAGCTGTTATATAATAGCTGTTGTATAATAATTGTTGTAGTAGATGTTGTAGTAGCTGTTGTATAATAGCTATTGTATAATAACTGCTTTATAATAGCTGTTGTAGTAGATGTTGTATAATAGCTGTTTTATAATAGATGTTGTAGTAGATGTTGTATAATAGTTGTTTTATAATAGCTGTTGTAATAGATGTTGTATAATAGCTGTTTTATAATAGCTGTTGTAGTAGATGTTGTATAATAGTTGTTGTAGTAGATGTTGTATAATAGCGGTTTTATAATAGCTGTTGTAGCAGATGTTATATAATAGTTGTTTTATAATAGCTGTTGTAGTAGATGTTGTATAATAGCTGTTTTATAATAGCTGTTGTAGTAGATGTTTTATAATAGCTGTTGTAGTAGATGTTTTATAATAGCTGTTGTAGTAGATATTTTATAATAGCTGTTTTACAATAGCTGTTGTAGTAGGTGTTTTATAATAGCTGTTCTATAATAGCTGCTGTAGTAGATGTTTTATAATAGCTGTTTTATAATAGCTGTTGTAGTAGATGTTGTATAATAGCTGTTTTATAATAGCTGTTGTAGTAGATGTTGTATAATAGCTGTTTTATAATAGCTGTTGTAGTAGATGTTTTATAATAGCTGTTTTATAATAGCTGTTGTAGTAGCTGTTGTATAATAGCTGTTGTAGTAGCTGTTGTATAATAGCTGTTGTAGCAGCTGTTGTATAATAGCAGTTGTAGTAGCTGTTGTATAATAAATGCTGCAGTAGCTGTTGTAGTAGCTGTTGTATATCAGCTGTTGTATAATAGTTGTTGAGGTAGCTGTTGTAAAAAAGCTGTTGTATAATAGCTGTTGAGGTAGCTGTTGTAAAAAAGCTGTTGAGGTAGCTATTGTATAAAACTCTTGAGGTAACTGTTTTTAAAATGCTGTTGTATAATAGCTTTTGTAAAAAAGCTGTTGTATAATAGCTGTTGAGGTAGCTGTTGTATAATAGCTGTTGTATAATAGCTATTGAGGTAGCTATTTTAAAAAAAGCTGTTGTATAATACCTTTTCAGGTAGCTGTTGTATAATAACTGTTGTATAATAGCTGTTTAGGTAGCTGTTGTAAAAAAACTGTTTGTATAATAGCTGTTGTATAATAGCTGTTGAAGTAGCTGTTGTAAAAAAGCTGTTGTATAATAGCTGTTGTATAATAGCTGGTGTATAAATACTGTTGTATAATAGCTGTTGAGGTAGCTATTGTAAAAAAGCTGTTGTATAATAACTGTGTAGAAGAGATCGATCACTGTATCTATCTTGGAAGTCACATTGATCGAGAAGGGGATACGAGCAAAGAAATTAGATTCAGACTGGCTAAAGCAGCAATGTCTTTCAGAAGCCTTGAAAAGTTGTGGAAATCAAAACTCATTAGCACAAACACAAAACTTAGGCTATTCAAATCAAATGTACTATCAACCCTTACGTATGCGTGTGAAAGCTGGAAAACAACAAGAGATATAGAAACAAAGTTGAACGCATTCGAAAATAAATGTCTAAGGAAAATACTTGGTATAGAATGGAACGAATTCAAAACAAACGAGGAAATTAGAGAAATCGCCAATCAACCACTAATATCTTCAGTAATAAAGAAAAGACGATGGTCATACGTTGGACATGTGATGAGAAGAGATAATAATCGAATAGCAAAGCAAGCCCTCATATGGGAAACAACAGGTAAAAGAAAAAGAGGAAGACCCAGGGAGACACTGAGAAGAACATTGATGAGAGAGGCAAGAGCAGCAGGAATCGGCTCCCTCAATGAGATAGAACTGCTTGCACAGAACAGAGACAGATGGCGAGATTGGATAAAATATCTTTAAAAGAAAACTGCTAGAACAAAAATTCATATAGGAGAAGGTGTATCTTGGTCTACGCCCTATGGGCCGGTTACGGCTCGAAAGGTCAATAGATAGATAATAACTGTTGTATAATAGCTATTGAGGTAGCTGTTGTATAAAAGCTGTTGTATAATAGCTGTTGAGGCAGCTGTTGTAAAAAAAACTATTTGTATAATAGCTGTTGTATAATAGTTGTTGACGTAGCTGTTGTAAAAACGCTGTTGTATAATAGCAATTGTAGTAGCTGTTGTCGTAGTTGTTCGTAATAAACAGTCTGTGTCATAGTGACATTTGTACCAATAAAGAACTACCTGTATAACAATGATCAATTGATTGGTCTGCCCCTGATGTGTCGCCCAGGAACTAAACCTTCCAATTGTGTTCTTCCCAGCCTGCTGTGTCTTTTGACGTGGCCATAGTATGATAATTTCTCCTGTAGAATGTTGTTTATAAGCCACTTCTTATTTTAATGTTTAAATCGTTTAATATGTCGTCATTGCTCTTTTTCATTATCCAAGGTATCTCATGGATGTTTTCTGTATCATTATAAAAAGCAGCAGAAATAAAAATAAAACCAATGTATTGAACAAATAAGTTATAAACATGAACTCACCAACTCGAGAAATTCTTTTAGGTCTTTTGGCAGGTGAGTGTTTGTCGCTGTGACGCGGCATCCGTTCATTTTGTCCTTGGATGTTCCCTGACCTTGGCTTCTCATCACTACTGGTGCCTGGAACTGGTCTAGCTTGACCTTGTGTCACCACCACGCTGCTATCCGTAGATGCTCCTGCACCCATAAATAAGAAGCGTCTAAAATGGCCCCTATATAATTTATCAATAATTTGAAGCTGTGGGGACGATGTGAGTCCAGCTATTTGGCACTAGCCATAAGTATCTCAAGGCTAAACTGTTTCTGCTAGCTCTCTGATTGGCGTGTCTCTTAGTTGAAATCTGCTTTCTTGTTCATAAGTTCTGTATCCGACTA
Organism: Megaustenia siamemsis; assembly: GCA_032433765.1. Lineage (NCBI taxonomy): Eukaryota > Metazoa > Mollusca > Gastropoda > Stylommatophora > Ariophantidae > Megaustenia > Megaustenia siamemsis. Next base: position 13,435,500 of record JAVIAB010000125.1, on the reverse strand, counting down.
TTTCCCTACCAACGATGACTTAAATGAGGTAGTTACCGTGTTAGTGTCTCTTGAAAGTGATCACAACTGCAGTTTCTTTTTGATTAGAACTGTGCAAATATAAGAGCTCATTACAAGCGCTCTCTATCGCTACTTTATGTTACAGGACAATAGATAACTGATTTCTATCGCTACTTTATGTTACAGGACAATAGATAACTGATTTCTATTGCTACTTTATGTTACAGGACAATAGATAACTGATTTATATTGCTACTTTATGTTACAGGACAATAGATAACTGATTTATATCGCTACTTTATGTTACAAGACAATAGATAACTGATTTCTATCGCTACTTTACGTTACAGGACAATAGATAACTGATTTCTATCGCTACTTTATGTTACAGGACAATAGATAACTGATTTATATCGCTATTTTATGTTACAGGACAATAGATAACTGATTTATATCGCTACCTTATGTTACACGACAATATATAACTGATTTCTATCGCTATTTTATGTTACAGGACAATAGATAACTGATTTCTATCACTACTTTATGTTACAGAACAATAGATAACTGATTTCTATCGCTACTTTATGTCACTAAACGAGCAGTGACGGACTTCTAAAACTAGTTTATGTCAGTGGATGACAAACTTCTATCACTAGTTTATGTTGTTTAACGATAAATAAATATCGATCAATCATTAGTTTCTGGTGTTTGATGATAAATATCCATCAATCATTATTTTCTGATGTTTGATGATAAATAACTATCTATCATTAATTTCTGTCATTTGACAATATATAACTATATATCATTAATTTCTGTCATTTGACAATAAATAACTATCTATCATTAATTTCTGTCATTTGACAATAAATAACTATCTATCATTAATTTCTGTCGTTTGACGAAAAATAAATGACTTCTATCACTTCATTTTGTTGTCATTGTTCAATAAATAATGAATCCTACAGCTTCATGTCTTTCCTTCTCTGATTTGATCCAACTTTGAAAATATGTACTTTTATGTTTTTTTTAGCTTTTGCGAATTCTGTGAACGCTGACTTGCAGTGCATGTTATACAAGCTCACTGCTACCAGACACTGTTACACTGCCTTCGTGGAAGCCCCTGAAATTGATAAATGAGAGGAATCTGTTAAGTCGTTTAACGTTAGAAATATTAGGAAAGAGGAAAGTATTCGTGACAAATATAAGTTGTTCGTGATTAATTTATGGAATCTAATCCTGACCGTGGTCACAGAAGAAGCGACATGTTCCCTACAGCAAGGTCTGCTCGGTGTACAAAGGCAACTTTGCTGGTACGGGATTTGGATAACTTTGTTGCCATGAATTTTGGATAACTTTGCTGACACGAGTTTTGTATAACTTTGTTGGTACGGGTTTTGGGTAGCTTTGTTGCCATGAATTTTAGATAACTTTGCTGGCACGAGTTTTGGATAACTTTGTTGGTACGAGTTTTGGATAACTTTGTTGGTACGGGTTTTTGATAACTTTGTTGCCATGAATTTTAGATAACTTTGCTGGCACGAGTTTTGGATAACTTTGTTGCCATGAATTTTAGATAACTTTGCTGGCACGAGTTTTGGATAACTTTGCTGGCACGAGTTTTGGATAACTTTGTTGGTACGGGTTTTTGATAACTTTGTTGCCATGAATTTTAGATAACTTTTCGACACGAGTTTTGTATAACTTTGCTGGCACGAGTTTTGTATAACTTTGCTGGTACGGGTTTTGGATAACTTTGTTGCTATGAATTTTAGATAACTTTTCGACACCAGTTTTGTATTACTTTGGTGGCACGAGTTTTGGATAACTTTGCTGACACGAGTTTTGTATAACTTTGTTGGTACGGGTTTTGGATAACTTTGTTGCCATGAATTTTAGATAACTTTGCTGGCACGAGTTTTGGACAACTTTGTTGGTACGGGTTGTGGATAACTTTGTTGCCATGAATTTTAGATAACTTTGCTGGCACGAGTTTTGGATAACTTTGCTGACACGAGTTTTGGATAACTTTGTTGGTACGGGTTTTGGATAACTTTGTTGCCATGAATTTTAGATAAATTTGCTGGCACGAATTTTGTATAACTTTGTTGGTACGAGTTTTGGATAACTTTGTTGCCATGAATTTTGGATAACTTTGCTGGCACGAGTTTTGGATAACTTTGCTGGCACGAGTTTTGGATAACTTTGTTGGTACGAGTTTTGGATAACTTTGTTGCCAAGAATTTTGGATAACTTTGCTGGCACGAGTTTTGGATAACTTTGTTGGTACGAGTTTTGGATAACTTTGTTGCCATGAATTTTAGATAACTTTGCTGGCACGAGTTTTGGATAACTTTGTTGGTACGGGTTTTTGATAACTTTGTTGCCATGAATTTTAGATAACTTTTCGACACGAGTTTTGTATAACTTTGCTGGCACGAGTTTTGTATAACTTTGCTGGTACGGGTTTTGGATAACTTTGTTGCTATGAATTTTAGATAACTTTTCGACACCAGTTTTGTATTACTTTGGTGGCACGAGTTGTGGATAACTTTGCTGACACGAGTTTCGTATAACTTTGTTGGTACGGGTTTTGGATAACTTTGTTGCCATGAATTTTAGATAACTTTGCTGGCACGAGTTTTGGATAACTTTGCTGACACGAGTTTTGGATAACTTTGTTGGTACGAGTTTTGGATAACTTTGTTGGTACGGGTTTTGGATAACTTTGTTGGTACGAGTTTTGGATAACTTTGTTGCCATGAATTTTGGATAACTTTGTTGGTACGGGTTTTGGATAACTTTGTTGCCATGAATTTTAGATAAATTTGCTGGCACGAGTTTTGTATAACTTTGTTGGTACGGGTTTTGGATAACTTTGTTGCCATGAATTTTAGATAAATTTGCTGGCACGAGTTTTGGATAACTTTGTTGGTACGAGTTTTGGATAACTTTGTTGCCATGAATTTTGGATAACTTTGCTGGCACGAGTTTTGTATAACTTTGCTGGCACGAGTTTTGGATAACTTTGTTGGTACAAGTTTTGGATAACTTTGCTGGCACGAGTTTTGGATAACTTTGTTGGTACGAGTTTTGGATAACTTTGCTGGCACGAGTTTTGGATAACTTTGTTGGTACGAGTTTTGGATAACTTTGTTGCCAAGAATTTTGGATAACTTTGCTGGCACGAGTTTTGGAAAACTTTGTTGGTACGGGTTTTGGATAACTTTGTTGCCATGAATTTTAGATAACTTTACTGACACGAGTTTTGTATAACTTTGTTGGTACGGGTTTTGGATAACTCTGCTGACACGAGTTTTGGATAACTTTACTGACACGGGTTTTGGATAACTTTGTTGCCATGAATTTTGGATAAATTTGCTGACACGAGTTTTGTATAACTTTGTTGGTACGGGTTTTGGATAACTTTTTGCCATGAATTTTAGATAACTTTGCTGGCACGAGTTTTGTATAACTCTGTTGGTACGAGTTTTGGATAACTTTGTTGGCATGAATTTTGAATAACTTTGCTGGCACGAGTTTTGGATAACTTTGTTGGTACGAGTTTTGGATAACTTTGTTGTCAAGAATTTTGGATAATTTGCTGGCACGAGTTTTGGATAACTTTGTTGGTACGGGTTTTGGATAACTTTGTTGCCATGAATTTTAGATAACTTTTCGACACGAGTTTTGTATAACTTTGCTGGCACGAGTTTTGTATATCTTTGCTGGTACGGGTTTTGGATAACTATGTTGCCATGAATTTTAGATAACTTTTCGACACGAGTTTTGTATTACTTTGCTGGCACGAGTTTTGGATAACTTTGCTGACACGAGTTTTGGATAACTTTGTTGGTACGGGTTTTGGATAACTTTGTTACTATGAATTTTAGATAACTTTGCTGGCACGAGTTTTGGATAACTTTGCTGGCACGAGTTTTGGATAACTTTGCTGACACGAGTTTTGGATAACTCTGCTGACACGAGTTTTGGATAACTTTGTTGGTACGAGTTTTGGATAACTTTGTTGCCAAGAATTTTGGATAACTTTGCTGGCACGAGTTTTGGATAACTTTGTTGGTACGAGTTTTGGATAACTTTGTTGCCATGAATTTTAGATAACTTTGCTGGCACGAGTTTTGGATAACTTTGTTGGTATGGGTTTTTGATAACTTTGTTGCCATGAATTTTAGATAACTTTTCGACACGAGTTTTGTATAACTTTGCTGGCACGAGTTTTGTATAACTTTGCTGGTACGGGTTTTGGATAACTTTGTTGCTATGAATTTTAGATAACTTTTCGACACCAGTTTTGTATTACTTTGGTGGCACGAGTTTTGGATAACTTTGCTGACACGAGTTTTGTATAACTTTGTTGGTACGGGTTTTGGATAACTTTGTTGCCATGAATTTTAGATAACTTTGCTGGCACGAGTTTTGGATAACTTTGCTGACACGAGTTTTGGATAACTTTGTTGGTACGGGTTTTGGATAACTTTGTTGCAATGAATTTTAGATAAATTTGCTGGCACGAGTTTTGTATAACTTTGTTGGTACGGGTCTTGGATAACTTTGTTGCCATGAATTTTAGATAAATTTGCTGGCACGAGTTTTGGATAACTTTGTTGGTACGAGTTTTGGATAACTTTGCTGACACGAGTTTTGGATAACTTTGTTGGTACGGGTTTTGGATAACTTTGTTGGTACGAGTTTTGGATAACTTTGTTGCCATGAATTTTGGATAACTTTGTTGGTATGGGTTTTGGATAACTTTGTTGCCATGAATTTTAGATAAATTTGCTGGCACGAGTTTTGTATAACTTTGTTGGTACGGGTTTTGGATAACTTTGTTGCCATGAATTTTAGATAAATTTGCTGGCACGAGTTTTGGATAACTTTGTTGGTACGAGTTTTGGATAACTTTGTTGCCATGAATTTTGGATAACTTTGCTGGCACGAGTTTTGTATAACTTTGCTGGCACGAGTTTTGGATAACTTTGTTGGTACGAGTTTTGGATAACTTTGCTGGCACGAGTTTTGGATAACTTTGTTGGTACGAGTTTTGGATAACTTTGCTGGCACGAGTTTTGGATAACTTTGTTGGTACGAGTTTTGGATAACTTTGTTGCCAAGAATTTTGGATAACTTTGCTGGCACGAGTTTTGGAAAACTTTGTTGGTACGGGTTTTGGATAACTTTGTTGCCATGAATTTTAGATAACTTTACTGACACGAGTTTTGTATAACTTTGTTTGTACGGGTTTTGGATAACTCTGCTGACACGAGTTTTGGATAACTTTACTGACACGGGTTTTGGATAACTTTGTTGCCATGAATTTTGGATAACTTTGCTGACACGAGTTTTGTATAACTTTGTTGGTACGGGTTTTGGATAACTTTTTGCCATGAATTTTAGATAACTTTGCTGGCACGAGTTTTGTATAACTTTGTTGGTACGAGTTTTGGATAACTTTGTTGGCATGAATTTTGAATAACTTTGCTGGCACGAGTTTTGGATAACTTTGTTGGTACGAGTTTTGGATAACTTTGTTGTCAAGAATTTTGGATAACTTTGCTGGCACGAGTTTTGGATAACTTTGTTGGTACGGGTTTTGGATAACTTTGTTGCCATGAATTTTAGATAACTTTTCGACACGAGTTTTGTATAACTTTGCTGGCACGAGTTTTGTATATCTTTGCTGGTACGGGTTTTGGATAACTATGTTGCCATGAATTTTAGATAACTTTTCGACACGAGTTTTGTATTACTTTGCTGGCACGAGTTTTGGATAACTTTGTTGGTACGAGTTTTGGATAACTTTGTTGCCATGAATTTTGGATAACTTTGCTGGCACGAGTTTTGTATAACTTTGCTGGCACGAGTTTTGGATAACTTTGTTGGTACGAGTTTTGGATAACTTTGCTGGCACGAGTTTTGGATAACTTTGTTGGTACGAGTTTTGGATAACTTTGCTGGCACGAGTTTTGGATAACTTTGTTGGTACGAGTTTTGGATAACTTTGTTGCCAAGAATTTTGGATAACTTTGCTGGCACGAGTTTTGGAAAACTTTGTTGGTACGGGTTTTTGATAACTTTGTTGCCATGAATTTTAGATAACTTTACTGACACGAGTTTTGTATAACTTTGTTTGTACGGGTTTTGGATAACTCTGCTGACACGAGTTTTGGATAACTTTACTGACACGGGTTTTGGATAACTTTGTTGCCATGAATTTTGGATAACTTTGCTGACACGAGTTTTGTATAACTTTGTTGGTACGGGTTTTGGATAACTTTTTGCCATGAATTTTAGATAACTTTGCTGGCACGAGTTTTGTATAACTTTGTTGGTACGAGTTTTGGATAACTTTGTTGGCATGAATTTTGAATAACTTTGCTGGCACGAGTTTTGGATAACTTTGTTGGTACGAGTTTTGGATAACTTTGTTGTCAAGAATTTTGGATAACTTTGCTGGCACGAGTTTTGGATAACTTTGTTGGTACGGGTTTTGGATAACTTTGTTGCCATGAATTTTAGATAACTTTTCGACACGAGTTTTGTATAACTTTGCTGGCACGAGTTTTGTATATCTTTGCTGGTACGGGTTTTGGATAACTATGTTGCCATGAATTTTAGATAACTTTTCGACACGAGTTTTGTATTACTTTGCTGGCACGAGTTTTGGATAACTTTGCTGACACGAGTTTTGGATAACTTTGTTGGTACGGGTTTTGGATAACTTTGTTACTATGAATTTTAGATAACTTTGCTGGCACGAGTTTTGGATAACTTTGCTGGCACGAGTTTTGGATAACTTTGCTGACACGAGTTTTGGATAACTCTGCTGACACGAGTTTTGGATAACTTTACTGACACGAGTTTTTGATAACTTTACTGACACGAGTTTTGGATAACTTTACTGACACGAGTTTTGGATAACTTTACTGACACGAGTTTTGGATAACTTTGCTGTCACGAGTTTTGGATAACTTTGCTGACACGAGTTTTGCGTTGGTTTTTCTATGAAAATAAACACTGCAGGACAAAGTAACCAACTCAGATGTTTTGCAGCGATCTGGACTCCTCCTTTAACTGTGACAAATTGAGGAGTATTTAATAGTACATGATATAGCTGCGAAACATGGAGAACAACAAAAGTGAAGATACAGACTTTCATTGATTGACCTTTGACAGAATAAACGGATGGAAATGGTAGGATACAATCACTAGCTTTTAGTCTTTGAGAAAGTGTTAGACACCAGTAGACAAAGAGATAAGACAAAGACAATGGCGCTGGATAGGACACGCACTGCAGAAACCAACTGAGAGTATTACACGACAAGCCCTTCTTTGGAATCCCCAAGGGAAAAGACAAAGAGAAAGGCCAAATATGCTTAGCGAAGACAGATGGAAGCAAAGATGAAGAGGATGGGGTAGACATGGATAGTAATGAAGATTTGTGGAGGACAGGTCTACACTTGACGCAATCTACTTCTGAGACGCTAAGACAGACAAGGACAGTTGATGAAGATTTGTGGAGGACAAGTCTACACTTGACGCAATCTACTTCTGAGACGCTAAGACAGACAAGGACAGTTGATGAAGATTTGTGGAGGACAGGTCTACACTTGACGCAATCTACTTCTGAGACGCTAAGACAGACAAGGACAGTTGATAAAGATTCGTTGGTGACATGTGCACACTTGCCAGGGATATGCAGAACGTGATAAAATAAAACTGTTCAATGAAAGGTAATAATAGCAATGGCACGACGTTTGGTGCAACTACAAACCCGAGCTTATGGGAATTTAAAAATGTAGTGTAGCACGAGTAGAAAGGACCGCTTGAGGGGATGCACGATACATGTATTTGATGAGAGCGCTAAATGAGCCTTCGGCTGACATTTATTCCGCATATATGGGAAGTGGCAGTGCACCCTGGGAGCTGCTCCAAGTTCAATGGCTCATTTCAGCTATACTAAAATCATGGATTAACGTTGATGATGTTATCGCATTCCCTGTTGTCTCACTACTTGTATCTTTGACATTGGTCTATGTATTTTTTGTTGCTGTCCTCAACACAGCAAGGACAAACAAAATAAAATGGATCTCGCTCGTTTTTTCTTACTAACTAACACAGTCTGTTTGTTGCTTTTACTCTTGATCTCACTCTCTCCTTGTCTTTGCTACTCATATGCCCCATTCTATCTTTGTCGTGCTCTCTGTCATCTACTATATCTTGTCACACACACACACTCTTTCTTATCTTATCTTATCTTATCTTATCTTATCTTATCTTATCTTATCTTATCTTATCTTATCTTATCTTATCTTATCTTATCTTATCTTATCTTATCTTATCTTACACACATATATATATATATCCGACTAGGCTACCGACGTTCGGATAACCTGTGTTCGATTCCCGCTGGAAGCAGTGTGAATTTTACTCGTGGTTGGTAACAAAATACCCTAACGGTCAACCCAGCCGTTGACAGAAATGGGTACCAGGGTATTACTCTGGGAAGGTGAGGAATGTCTCCTCGCATCGTGAGTTTTTATACTTGAAGCAACACTGTCTAGAAGTCTCCGAACACTTCTGAATAGGCGCCCGAGCACATATAGATAAAAAAAAAAGCTCGCGTGCTAAGACGCTGATTCAAGTCTCGTACTAAACCTTTACTTTATATCTCACCCTCTCTCACGCTCTTTTTATTATAGAAAAAAAAATACACAGGCTTTTATGTTAAACATACACCAACGTTTTCGACCAACAATTTCTGCATTTATTCTCGAGTTCCTCTTCATATATTGACAATATCATCATTTTCTCTACGCGTACAGACTATTGTATTGTCCATCCATGTTTTCTCTACGCGTACAGACTATTGTATTGTCCATCCATGTTTTCTCTACGCGTACAGACTATTGTATTGTCCATCCATGTTTTCTCTACGCGTACAGACTATTGTATTGTCCATCCATGTTTTCTCTACGCGTACAGACTATTGTATTGTCCATCCATGTTTTCTCTACGCGTACAGACTATTGTATTGTCCATCCATGTTTTCTCTACGCGTACAGACTATTGTATTGTCCATCCATGTTTTCTCTACGCGTACAGACTATTGTATTGTCCATCCATGTTTTCTCTACGCGTACAGACTATTGTATTGTCCATCCATGTTTTCTCTACGCGTACAGACTATTGTATTGTCCATCCATGTTTTCTCTACGCGTACAGACTATTGTATTGTCCATCCATGTTTTCTCTACGCGTACAGACTATTGTATTGTCCATCCATGTTTTCTCTACGCGTACAGACTATTGTATTGTCCATCCATGTTTTCTCTACGCGTACAGACTATTGTATTGTCCATCCATGTTTTCTCTACGCGTACAGACTATTGTATTGTCCATCCATGTTTTCTCTACGCGTACAGACTATTGTATTGTCCATCCATGTTTTCTCTACGCGTACAGACTATTGTATTGTCCATCCATGTTTTCTCTACGCGTACAGACTATTGTATTGTCTATCCATGTTTTGTACACACAGCTTTACATTAAGTTTATGTGTACAGTAGGAATACTATCATCGCTTGTACACGAATATAACAGACAGGGACAGCTATTACACGCGCCTGGCACTACCACAGACTACACGCGCTGCTGCTGTGAAATCAATTCTTGAACTCAATCATGTTGTCTAGGACAGCGAGCATCCCACCATTTTCTCCTGAGATCATGATATGCTTTCAAACAAAGCTAGGTAACTTCATTCCTAGAATCGCTTCAATGAGCTCCTTTCCGGGTATCACAGTGGGAAGCCGTTGCTATGGCACTGCGTCATTAGCAACAGCTCTCTCCCTTTCCCTCTCTCATTCCCTCTCTCTTCCCCCCCCCCTCTCTCTCTCCCCTCTCTCTTCTCTCTAATAACACTGAACTGTAGTCGCTACACCTGCAAAGAAGTACGTGACAACCTGTCACACTAATAGCTCAACAAATATAACCATATCGTTGACAAACTCATCGCCTCTCTCTCTGTGTCATCTTTTCACTGGCCAGAACTACTGACCCGCCATATTTTGTCTACCACAACTTCCGCTCAGTGACGACAGCAGTTGCTACGTCGGTTCTAAAGGGAAAAAAACAAAAACATAATGTAGGGCTATCTTGTGGATACTTTCTATAAATATTTACTCGGTTAGAAGACACGAAGTGTTATCATATCAATATCATCGAACTAAATGGAAGACACGGAGTGTTATCATATCAATATCATCGAACTAAATGGAAGACACGGAGTGCTATCATATCAATCAATATCATCGAACTAAATGAAATACACGGAGTGTTATCATATCAATATCATCGAACTAAATGAAATACACGGAGTGTTATCATATCAATATCATCGAACTAAATGAAATACACGGAGTGTTATCATATCAATGTCGTTACACTAAATAAAAGAGAGAGGCGGAGTTTATCAATATCATCGCAGTAAATAGAAGAGATCAAATGTTATAATATCAATATTATCGCACTAAATGGAAGAGATGGAATGTTATCATATCACTATCATTGCACTAAATAGAAGAGAGGAGTATTATTATATTAATATCATATGATCGTAATAAATGGAGGAGACTAAATGTACGCTAAATTGAAGAGACGAAAGCTCGAAGAGACGACCTAGAGCACAAGCCTAAATATACATCGTGTTGTAGTTGCCTAGAAACCCTATCAACGTCCCCCCCCCCTCCCAAATCTTCTCCCCGTGTCATAAACTGTGTAAAAAAAAAAAACTATGAAGATAATACTAAACTTTTTAAGTACTCGTCACTCACACATTGATTCCCTATTTATCACTGAAACTCATAATCGATTACTGGTGTAATGTTAATTATTGTTATGTTTATTTTTGTTATTGTAACTTTCATTCAAGTGTGATATTCACTTTCTGCCAACATCTTTCTCAGATGTGTTCTCCTCCTAACAGGTAATGTAATACGAGCTACCATTCTGGCTAAGCAAAGAGCAAGTGGTGGGCTGTAACGTTCGCTCCTACAACATATGGTGACAGCTTTACAAAAATGGAACACAACAAAATGTTTCGGCCTACAAATACAGTTGTAATAGCAACAATCTGTTTCATGGATGCCTTAATCAGTGTGTCATTAGTGCACCAGATTGCTTTTGAAATTAATTATTGTGCAACCACAAAGAGCAGTGGATGGTAATACGCTCTATTTGAGCGTGAAATATGTGCTTAGCTTTCACAGATCAAAGCACCGGTTAAAAGTTAGGAAACAAGTTGTGTGGTTTTAGTGTCCGGACCATTAGCAGGGATTGAGAATTGGCTATATTGGTAGCCACTTCTCTACTCGAGGAGGTCCGGCTTACAATCTGGGTTGCCAGAAAATAATTTTGAGAGAGCCAGGAAAATGCCAAATATGTTCTTCATACTCAAGTCACTTGAAAAGCACTAGATCCACTTCGTTTGTGTGAATGTTGGAAGGGGTGGATGTGTGTGTGCAGGGTGGATGTATGTGCGTGGAGGGTGGGAGGGGTGGATATGTGTGTGTGGAAGGTGGGAGGGGGATGTGTGTGTGTGTGTTTGTGGAGGATGGAAAGGGTGGATGTGTGTGTGAGTGGAGGGAGAGAGGGAAGGATGGGTGTGTGTGTGGAGGGTGGGAGGGGTGGATATGTGTTTGTGTTTGTGGATGGTGGAAGGGGTGGATGTGTGTGGAGGGTGGGAGGGGTAGATGTTTGTGTGGAGGGTGGAAAGAGTGGATGTGTGTGTGAGTGGAAGGAGAGAGGGAAGGATGGGTATGTGTGTGGAGGGTGGGAGGGGTGGATGTGTGTGTGTGTGGAGGAAGGGATGAGTGTGTGGGTGGAGGGAGAGATGTGTGTTTGGAGGGATCGAGGAGTGTGTGTGTGTGGAGGGAGGGAGGGGTCGGTGTGTGGAGGGAGGGATTTGTGTGTGTTTGGAGAGATGGTGGAGTGGGTGTATGTGTGGAGAGAAGGATGGGTGGATGTGTGTGTGTGGAGGTAGGGATGGGTGTGATTTTGACGGGATGGAGGAGTGGTGTGTATGTGGAGGGATGGAGGGAGGGGTGGATGTGTATATTTGGAGGCAGGGATGAGTGTGTGTGGTGGAGGAGTGGGTGAGTGTGTGTGTGGAGAGAGGGAGGGGTGTATGTATGTGTGTGTGTGGAGGGAGGGATGGGTGTGTGTGTGGAGGGAGGGTGGATGTGTGTGGAGGGAGGAATGAGTGTGTGTATGGTGGGAGGAGTGGGTGGGTGAGTGTGTGGAGGAAGAGAGTGATGTGTGTGGAGGGAGGGTGGATGTGAGTATGTGTGTAGAGGGAGGGGTGGATGTGTGTGGTGGAAGGGTGGATGTGTGTATGTGTTTGGAGGGAAGGGTGGGTGTGTGTGTGTGAAGGAAGGGGTGGGTGTGTGTGTTTAGAGAGAGGTGAGTGTGTTTGTGTGGAGTGAGGAGTGATTGTGTGTGCAGAGAGTTAGATGAATGTGTATGTGGAGTGACGGGTGAGTTGTGTGTGGAGAGAGGGAGTGGTGTGTGTGTGTGAGGGAGGGGTGTGTGTATGTGTGTGTGGACTGTTGAACCAAACGCGTGTGTGTGTTAAAAAAAAGAGGAGGGAAACGTCTGATTTGGTTTCAACGAAACTGAAAATCATGATTAAAAAGATTTCTACAAGTTGGTACAAGTTGGTGTAAAGCTTTTGATTGTTGTACACAGTGTACGAATTAGTTTGTGAAGTTGTTGATTGTTGTACACAGAGTGCGTGTCAGTTTGTGAAGTTGTCGATTGCTGTACACAGTACACAAGCTAATATCCTTACACGAAGACAGTCTGGAGTAACGGTTCAATGTCTGCACGTATCAGGCCGGTGACACGCCATGGAATGTCGAACATTATTCTAGTAATGGCCCATTTAACCACCTTCCAAATCAACAACACCTCCCAACTTGATTTTTTTTTAAAATTGCTCATGAATATTCATAAATTAATCCAAAGTACACCTCATTAAAGATGGCTGCTTAGCACATCCGGTATAATTTACTACTAAGCGCTAAAGCAAAGAAGGTCACATGGATCAAGAAATGTGAAAACCTGGATTTAAGAAAGGAAGGCAAGCAAGCATGGCGTCTTTTTTCTAACCTATCAGGTACAAAAAGACGCTCGAACATTGTGCCACTAAAGACGGGTTCGGAAGTAATACCAGCTAGTACACAGACAGCAGAAGCCCTTAACAATTACTTCGCCAGTATCAACAAACAACGGTACAACCAAGAGTAGACTACGCTATCAACAAACAACGGTACAACCAAAGACTAGACTACGCTATCAACAAACTTACCAAAGAAATGGAAAAGTGCCATACAGTAAGCATTGAAGTCTTTGAAAAAGATTTCACTCTTCCAGAGCTAAAAGCTGCCCTTGATAAGTGTAAAAAAGGGGAAATCAGCTGACCCGATAGACTGACTAACGAACTTATTACCAACCTCTCAATCAAAGAACTTGATGCCATCTTAGAGTTCATCAACATAACGTGGAGAGAGGGTAAGCTGCCGGCTCAGTGGAAGAAAGCAAATATAACACCCTTACTAAATAAAGGGAAAGATCCCAACGACCTCAGCAGTTACAGACCAATTTCCCTGACCTCTAATCTGGGGAAAATAGCAGAACGAATGGTCAACGAAAGGCTGTACTGGTGGCTTGAGAACACGAAGACACTCAACAATTACCAAGCAGGCTTCAGAAAGAACAAGCGTACCATGGACCAGCTGACAAGACTCAGTCAAGAGATAGGTGACTCATTCCAGGAGCAAAAACACGTAATAGCCACATTCATTGACCTGACACAAGCTTATGACAGAGTCTGGAGAAAAGGTCTTCTATTTAAACTGCAAAAAATGGGAATATCAGGACGAATGTACAAGTGGATAAAGGGCTTCTTTTGTAATCGAACAATACAAACAACATACACGGGAACAACTTCCAAACAAAGAACCCTGGAGGAAGGCTACCTCAAGGATCAGCCCTAAGTTGCACATTGTTCCTTATGTTTATAAATGACATGCCAGAATATATCACATGCCGTAAGGCACTTTTTGCAGACGACCTCGCCATCTGGGTAAAAGTCAAGAATATTCAAGCCCTTACTCATAACATAATACGAACCTCACTACCATTGCTGCTTACTGCCAGTTCTGGAAGTTAGAGCCTAGCACTGAGAAGTCAGTCTACAGTATATTTACCCTAAGCAACAAAGTCAAAGGGGAAGAAATAGATGTCCGGATGAACGGAGAGAAACTAAACTACGACAAATATCCGAGATACCTGGGAGTTGACTTAGACCGAAGGCTATCTCTGAAACAACACATAAACAAGCTGATAGAGAAAACCACAACTAGACTTAGGATCATCAAACACCTCGCCAGTTGTGAATGGGGGGCAGATCAACTAACAGTACTTCAACTCTATACTGGTTACGTGCGATCAGTAATAGACTATTCACTACCTCTGCAATCTATTGCTAGCAAGACTCTACTCCAAAGCTTAGATACAATTCAAAATCAAGCCCTGAGATTTATTAGGGGTGCTATGAAATCAACTCCTAATAATGCTTGCGAAATACACAATAACATGGAACCTCTTGGCATTCGAAGAGAACGTGCTGTAGTGGAAACCTACGAGAGATATTTACGGACGGAACCAACAGGGGAAAATCGCATTATGGTAGAAAAGTGGCGGCAGAAAACCCGGATTAAGAAATCATCCTTTTTAGACCATGCAACTAACTACAACTCCAAACACCACCTTCCAGCAGACAGATTCCAAGATATGCCCATCCGCCCTGAAGCACTTTGCAGCCAAATAGTTATCCCCGATGTCAGGACTGAGCTCTCAGACCCCTTAGCAGATAGAAATACTCTACCTCCCATACTCAAAGCCATAGCGCTGGAAACCATTGACCAGTATCCACGCAATGCCGTCCACGTTTATACTGATGGATCTGCATTCAAGGCCACCCTAAATGCTGCTTACGGTGCTGTTATCAAGTATCCCTACTCTCACCCAGACGACTACCCCCAAATTGACGGTCCATGCGGAGAATACTGCTCCAATTACTCTGCAGAAATTATAGCAATAGAGAGAGCACTCAGAAGGATATTTGTAGACTTTGAATGTGACACCATAGCACCGGAAGATATTTATATTTTCTCGGATTCTAAATCAGCACTCGAAGCAATTGAAAGCGGACTAACATCTGAGGTTTCCAATATAAGGTCTTTATCCAACCAACTCTCCACTACCTATGGCGTGACTGTAACCCTACAATGGATTCCTGGTCACATCGGCATTGCGGGAAATGAGAGAGCGGATAGGTTGGTTAAACTGGGAGCATCTCTACCACAGCTTCCTGTTCAAGTTAGCATTAAAACATGCAAGCAAATTTTGAGAAACAACTACCACGAGGAATGGTTGAATATGAGGGCTTCAGCTAAGACTGGACGCCTACTCTACAGATATCAAACAAAACCAGACCCCTCGACCCTGTGCGGGAGTTGAGGCGAAGGGATCAAAGCCTGATATTCCAGCTGAGAACAGGCCATGCTCCTACCAATCAACACCTGAGCAGAATAAAAACACAACATGATCCAATCTGCAGACACTGCCGTCAACAATCTGAGACAGTAGATCACCTGCTACTACACTGTCCCCATTTAAAAAATCGACGGAACATGTTACTCCCACTACCTCCAACCATCAATAACTCACTGTCCCCATTTAAAAAATCGACGGAACATGTTACTCCCACTACCTCCAACCATCAATAACACACTGTCCCCATTTACTAAATCGACGGAACATGTTACTCCCACTACCTCCAACCATCAATAACTCACTGTCCCCATTTACTAAATCGACGGAACATGTTGCTCCCACTACCTCCAACCATCAATAGCTCACTGTCCCCATTTACTAAATCGACGGAACATGTTACTCCCACTACCTCCAACCATCAATAACTCACTGTCCCCATTTACAAACCCGCCGGAGCATGTTACTCCCACTACCTCCAACCATCAATAACTCACTGTACTCTTCATCTGTTCAACTGAGAAGAACCTGCGCCTTCATGCGAGAGACATTAAGCTGTCAAGAGCTCATAGCTCACGGCTAACAAGGGCATTAAGTCAAGTCAAGGTATACTTGTCACGTGAACAAAACGCTCGTTTTAATTGATCTCATAGTCTATAACTGGAGAGCAATAAGGGTCAAGTTATTGAAAACGCTGCATATGTAATTTTATTTGTTTCTCTCCTTCATGGACTTCCGGTCAATATGTCGGATATGCAGCAGGAACCATTGAGGCTCAGTCTGAAATGTGTCCTTGTAGCAGTTACCTCATATTCCACGTCCGACTTGCTACCGAGCTACTGAGTTGAGTGCTCTGTGCACATCGTGAGTTGTGTTTTTCTTCCGGATCGTGTTTCGATATTCCAAATGATAACCATCTCTCCTACCTATTCTATCTCCACCCGACTAGTTATTCAATACTTCAACGATAAATAAATTAATCAGCTGTAAACTGATACCTGGTTGAGTGGTAAATACTAACCGATATTGTCGATGTTGAGAAGCTTGCAAGCAAGAACATTCACAAATCACTGATCCCTTCAGTGAACAACATTGTGATCTAAAAACATTACAAATTGCTGATTCCTTCAAGTGAACAACATTGTGATCTAAAAACATTAACAAATTGCTGATTCCTTCAAGTGAACAACATTGTGATCTAAAAACATTAACAAATTGCTGATTCCTTCAAGTGAAAAACATTGTGGTCTAAGAACATTAACACATCGCTCTGTACGCATGCATGGGTAGAGTCGTTGCAGAAATCCAAAATACGTAAGGTCACCTTTGTCTATGTCCCTGGACATGCGGGAGTACGGGGAAATGAAAGAACGGACAGGTTGGCTAGCTGCGCTGTTGTTGAGAACGGGCAACCGATGGATCGGGCGGACATCATCAATGCCCTCCGAGATGTGGGAAGAGCACAGGACTTCAACAAACACAGATCCACGTCACTTCTTCTGATGATGGAAATGGGAGTAAAGATGGGCACAGCCAGAAATGAGAAACTTAGTGGCCGTATAAGAAGACTTATCAACCAACATAGAACTGGAGTCGTCAGTCGCTGGACACTGAGGAATCGCTGAGGAGGGATCTGAGCACCTATGGACATGTTCGGAGTGCAATGATGATGACCCGCAAATAACTCAATATCTCATAACAAATCGCTGATTCCCTCAAATGTACAACATTGTGTTATAAGAACATTAACAAATCGCTGATTCCCTCAAATGTACAACATTGTGTTATAAGAACATTAACAAATCGCTGATTCCCTCAAATGTACAACATTGTGTTATAAGAACATTAACAAATCGCTGATTCCCTCAAATGTACAACATTGTGGTATAAGAACATTAACAAATCGCTGATTCCCTCAAATGTACAACATTGTGGTATAAGAACATTAACAAATCGCTGATTCCCTCAAATGTACAACATTGTGGTATAAGAACATTAACAAATCGCTGATTCCCTCAAATGTACAACATTGTGTTATAAGAACATTAACAAATCGCTGATTCCCTCAAATGTACAACATTGTATTATAAGAACATTAACAAATCGCTGATTCCCTCAAATGTACAACATTGTGTTATAAGAACATTAACAAATCGCTGATTCCTTCAAGTGTACAACATTGTGTTATAAGAACATTAACAAATCGCTGATTCCTTCAAGTGTACAAAGTTGGGGTATACAGATGTTAAAGGTTAGCTATGTTGTGTTCTGAGATTTAAGTGTTGCTTTAACAAACAAACACACACACACACACACACACACCATGTCCCTCTAGACAGAAATTTCATTACCACAAGAGAAAACGTCAGGAGCAGCTTCATGTTCCACAACGGCAGACATCAACTTCATGTGTCACAACGGCAGACATCAACTTCATGTGTCACAACGGCAGACACCAACTTCATGTGTCACAACGACAGACATCAACTTCATGTTCCACAACGACAGACATCAACTTCATGTTCCACAACGACAGACATCAACTTCATGTTCCACAACGACAGACATCAACTTCATGTTCCACAACAACAGACATCAACTTCATGTGTCACAACGACAGACATCAACTTCATGTTCCACAACGACAGACATCAACTTCATGTTCCACAACGACAGACATCAACTTCATGTGTCACAACGACATACATCAACTTCATGTTCCACAACGACAGACATCAACTTCATGTTCCACAACGACAGACATCAACTTCATGTTCCACAACGGCAGACACCAACTTCATGTTCCACAACGACAGACATCAACTTCATGTTCCACAACGGCAGACATCAACTTCATGTTCCACAACGGCAGACATCAACTTCATGTTCCACAACGACAGACATCAACTTCATGTTCCACAACGGCAGACACCAACTTCATGTTCCACAACGGCAGACATCAACTTCATGTTCCACAACGGCAGACATCAACTTCATGTGTCACAACGACAGACATCAACTTCATGTTCCACAACGGCAGACACCAACTTCATGTTCCACAACGGCAGACATCAACTTCATGTGTCACAACGACAGACATCAACTTCATGTTCCACAACGGCAGACATCAACTTCATGTTCCACAACGGCAGACACCAACTTCATGTGTCACAACGACAGACATCAACTTCATGTTCCACAACGACAGACATCAACTTCATGTTCCACAACGACAGACACCAACTTCATGTGTCACAACGACAGACACCAACTTCATGTTCCACAACGGCAGACATCAACTTCATGTTCCACAACGGCAGACACCAACTTCATGTGTCACAACGACAGACATCAACTTCATGTTCCACAACGGCAGACACCAACTTCATGTTCCACAACGGCAGACATCAACTTCATGTTCCACAACGACAGACATCAACTTCATGTTCCACAACGGCAGACATCAACTTCATGTTCCACAACGGCAGACATCAACTTCATGTTCCACAACGACAGACATCAACTTCATGTTCCACAACGGCAGACATCAACTTCATGTTCCACAACGACAGACATCAACTTCATGTTCCACAACGACAGACATCAACTTCATGTGTCACAACGACAGACACCAACTTCATGTTCCACAACGGCAGACACCAACTTCATGTTCCACAACGGCAGACATCAACTTCATGTTCCACAACGACAGACATCAACTTCATGTTCCACAACGACAGACATCAACTTCATGTTCCACAACGACAGACATCAACTTCATGTTCCACAACGACAGACATCAACTTCATGTGTCACAACGACAGACATCAACTTCATGTGTCACAACGACAGACATCAACTTCATGTTCCACAACGACAGACATCAACTTCATGTTCCACAACGACAGACATCAACTTCATGTTCCACAACGGCAGACATCAACTTCATGTTCCACAACGGCAGACATCAACTTCATGTTCCACAACGACAGACATCAACTTCATGTTCCACAACGACAGACATCAACTTCATGTTCCACAACGACAGACATCAACTTCATGTTCCACAACGGCAGACATCAACTTCATGTTCCACAACGACAGACATCAACTTCATGTTCCACAACGGCAGACACCAACTTCATGTTCCACAACGGCAGACACCAACTTCATGTTCCACAACGACAGACACCAACTTCATGTTCCACAACGGCAGACACCAACTTCATGTTCCACAACGGCAGACACCAACTTCATGTTCCACAACGGCAGACACCAACTTCATGTGTCACAACGGCAGACACCAACTTCATGTGTCACAACGGCAGACACCAAGTTCATGTGTCACAACGGCAGACATATTGGGTAAACAGAGGTACTGTGACGATCTCACTTTTGTACAGACGTACTGTGATGATCTTACTTTTGTACAGACGTACTGTGATGATCTTACTTTTGTACAGACGTACTGTGATGATCTCACTTTTGTACAGACGTACTGTGATGATTTTACTTTTGTGGTTGTACAGGCGCAATTTTACGATCTTACACTTCTTGCTAAACAGAGGCATCGTGATAGAATCACATTGAAGGTTGTACAGTGGTTCAGGGTTATATTTATGTTTGTATACGTGCAGCATTAGCTGGGAGCAAGCAGCAAGCAAAACTGCGTCAAGGACATTGCCTACAGCAGAGCCAAACAGGATGAAGTCGATATGTCTCATATTGAAATAACGTTCGCTAACTTATGTCTCATGTTGATAGTACAGTCGCTAACTTATGTCTCATGTTGATGGTACAGTCGCTAACTTATGTCTCATGTTGATGGTACAGTCGCTAACTTATGTCTCATGTTGATGGTACAGTCGCTAACTTATGTCTCATGTTGATGGTACAGTCGCTAACTTATGTCTCATGTTAATAGTACAGTCGCTAACTTATGTCTCATGTTAATAGTACAGTCGCTAACTTATGTCTCATGTTAATAGTACAGTCGCTAACTTATGTCTCATGTTAATAGTACAGTCGCTAACTTATGTCTCATTTTGATGTAACAGTCCCAAACCTATGTCTCGTGTTGATGTAATAGCCCCTAACTTATGTCTCATGTTGATGGTACAGCCCCTAACTTATGTCTCATGTTGATGCAATATTCGCTAAATTATGTCTCATGTTAATATAACAGCCCCTAACTTATGTCTCATGTTGATGTAACAGACCCTAACTTATGTCTCATGTGATGGTACAGTCCCTAACTTATGTCTCATGTTGATGGTACAGTCCCTAACTTATGTCTCATGTTGATGGTACAGTCCCTAACTTATGTCTCATGTTGATGTAACAGTCCCTAACTTATGTCTCATGTTGATGTAACAGTCCCTAACTTATGTCTCATTTTGATGTAACAGTCCTTAACTTATGTCTCATGTTAATGTAACAGACGCTAAACTATATATATCTCATGCTGATGCAACAGTCCCTAACTTATGTCTCATGTTGATGGTACAGTCCATGACTTATGTCTCATGCTGATGTAACAGTCCCTAACTTATGTCTCACGTTAGAGTAACAGCCCCCAAACCTATGTCTCGTGTTGATGTAATAGCCCCTAACTTATGTCTCATGTTGATGGTACAGTCCATAACTTATGTCTCATGTTGATGTAACAGCCCCTAACTTATGTCCCATGTTGATGTAACAGTCCCTAACTTATGTCCCATGTTGATGTAACAGCCCCTAATCCTTTGATGTGACTAATTTTTCTGGATCAAGATATGGCTGAGCAGAAACTCTACAGGCAACCCGGAATCAAAGAGTCGATGGACAGTGCTAGACAGTCGTATGAGACCTAACATATTTCACAACAATCTATGGTAGATCAATAAGCAAGAATTGATGCAAGCCCTGGGCTATTCTAGCGCCCCGACATTGACGACGTCTATTCAAACATGTCGATCTTTGTCAATGAATCCAACGCGCCCGTCGGGACTATCTCCTGTGAAGTGCTCGGGCTCTACGGATGTTTTAACTGGGGGGCCTAGCAACAAGTGATTCATACTCAGTGCTGTCGATGCTTAGTTTACAGGCCAGGTTTTCTTTAAATTTAATGTTATATGATAACAACTCACATTCTCACAAGAATAGTTTGATATAATAACTCACTTTCTCTCAAGAATAGTTTGATATAATAACTCACTTTTCTCTCAAGAATAGTTTGATATAATAACTCACTTTTCTCACAAGAATAGTTTGATATAATAACTCACTTTTCTCACAAGAATAGTTTGATATAATAACTCACTTTTCTCTCAAGAATAGTTTGATATAACAACTCACTTTTCTCACAAGAATAGTTTGATATAACAACTCACTTTTCTCACAAGAATAGTTTGATTTAATAACTCACTTTTCTCACAAGAATAGTTTGATTTAATAATTCACTTTTCTCACAAGAATAGTTTGATATAACAGCTCACTTTTCTCACAAGAATAGTTTGATTTAATAACTCACTTTTCTCACAAGAATAGTTTGATATAACAGCTCACTTTTCGCACAAGAATAGTTTGATATAATAACTCACTTTTCTCACAAGAATAGTTTGATATAACAACTCACTTTTCTCACAAGAATCATTTGATATAATAACTCACTTTTCTCGCAAGAATAGTTGATATAATAATTCACTTTTCTCACAAGAATAGTTTGATATAATAACCCACTTTTCTCACAAGAATAGTTTGATATAACAACTCACTTTTCTAACAAGAATAGTTTGATATAATAACCCACTTTTCTCACAGAATAGTTTGATATAACAACTCACTTTTCTCACAAGAATAGTTTGATATAATAACCCACTTTTCTCACAAGAATAGTTTGATATAACAACTCACTTTTCTCACAAGAATAGTTTGATATAACAACTCACTTTTCTCACAAGAATAGTTTGATATAATAACTCACTTTTCTCACAAGAATAGTTTGATATAACAACTCACTTTTCTCACAAGAATCATTTGATATAATAACTCACTTTTCTCGCAAGAATCGTTTAATATAATAACTCATACTTTTTAAAAATACAATTTGAGGTAACAACTCACGCTTCTTTTTTTAAAAAAGTTTCAGATAAAAAACTCAGAGGGTTCCATCAAAAACTCACGGTTCTAACAAGAATAGCTTCAGATCACTAACACATTTTCTTACAAAAACACTCGCACACAGTCACTTACACTTCTTACTTATAAAAACATAAAACGCATCATTGATGTTTGTTATTACACGTAAAGGTAACCGTTGAGAATAGTTTATGGCCACCCCCGTGAAATAGAAACGCAATATTGAGCTTTGCTTGCGGTCTGATTGGACGAGTTATCGATCTCCAGCATTGCAAACTACTGAACCGAGAAGAAGTGACAGTTCAACTGTGGTGAACAAACAACGTTGCAAGCTTGGGCTATAGTGTCTGCCCAATCTGTTGATTAAATTTATGGTAAATGCTTTCCTGAATTGGTCGCAGCCACAGAACATACGTTATTATCAGCTTCGATATAGTTCGGTTTTAGTAAATAAGCCTTTGACGGCCTTTTCATGAAGGGTCAGTTTAGTGTTGAATGTAAAGTGTCGGAGATAAGGCAACATTCCGGCAAAACAAGACGGGTTCGTTCATACAACAAACTGCCATAGTTAAAGACATGTTGTAGCACTGGCTGATCCTAACTCCAGCTTTTATAACTGGCGGTAATTTGAGAAGATACAAAGGGGCATGTCAGTCAACACAGGCAGCATAAAATCATATCAATACACCATTTTCTATTCAATTCAGTTTCGTCAGTTTGTCTTCAAGTTCATTTCTCCGCACCCGTTCCCACCCATGCATTCATTCATTGGGTGCCGTCTCCACATCGAAGGTTGGCTACCACGGGGCGCCATTCATTGGGTGCCGTCTCCACATCGAAGGTTGGCTACCACGGAACGTCATTCATTGGGTGCCGTGTCCACATCGAAGGTTGGCTACCACGGAACGTCATTCATGGGTGCCGTCTCCACATCGAAGGTTGGCTACCACGAAGCGCCATTTTAATGTCCCTCTTGTCTTGATGGTTCACGTTGTGACAGGTTCACCTGTCCACCTTTGATGTTATCAGTCCACTTTAGTCTTGGTCTGCCTCGTCTACCTTGTACCTCCCCTTCCAAGATGATCATCAGAACGATATTATGTCTCTTCACATGTCCAAACAAGTTCAGTTGTCTTTATGGAATTGTGTTTAGTTCTTTTTTTTTTTGTTTCATTTTTGGCTGATTCAGAACTTCCTTGTTTGTCTTCTTTTTCTTCCACCCAATTCTCCCCATTTTTTTCTACAGATTCACTTTTCATAGGCTTCAATTTTGTGCTCTGTTTTTTTTGTGTGCCCATGTTTCTGCGCCACATAGGAATGTTGAGTAAATACATCTATTTGTTATTCGTCGTTTTAGCTTTTATGTTATTTGCTTTGATGTCAGTATATTTTTCATGATGTTATAATTGCTGTTTGCCATTCCTACACTTCTACCCATTTCTGTCTTACATTTTCCATCAATTGTTATAAGATGCTCCCCATCAATTCAGTAGTAACAAGCAACATCCCATGACTAAATGACATGAAAGTAATGATTCACAAACAAATGAGGACACGATTCAAACAAAGCTATGAACAGATAACAAAGGGCTCCAATGTAACCAAAAATGTATCTTCAAGCGCAGTCTTCTGTTGTCAGGTGATTGAATTGAAGTTCCGGTTAACAAATCAAAGTTATAACCGACGGTTTATGTTCTCGTTTTTCTGTTTCTCTTTCACGGACGGGGAGGAGAGTACAGCGCCATCTAGAAATAAAATGGAATGGACTCAACCGTTGCGTGTGTGTTTGTGTATTTCGTTGTGCTTGAGCTGAAGTTCCATGAACTCCATACAGTGGGATTGGTTGCACAAGGTTTTGACTGAAGCCAACTAGAAAGCTATCTACATAATTGTGTATTCGTCTTGCACGACTTTGTTGTCACACTGAGGAATGCCTGTGACCGAAACGTTGATTATTTTGTATTGTCTTCTGTTTAGTAAAGCTGTTATATATAATTGCATGTTAATTAGTCTGTTTTAACCGGTCAGACTGATATTGGACTGTGAGTTTCGTGTTTTAACCGATGATGACTTCCGTGGCGGAGATGTTGTTACTTTTGTTCTTTGAGCAGCAGATTAAATGTACGTGATTCTATCTATCTATCTATTGACCTTCGAGCCGTAACCGGCCCATAGGGCGTAGACCAAGATACACCTTCTCCTATATGAATTTTTGTTCTAGCAGTTTTCTTTTAAAGATATTTATCAAATCTCGCCATCTGTCTCTGTTCTGTGCAAGCAGTTCTATCTCATTGAGGGAGCCGATTCTGCTGCTCTTGCCTCTCTCATCAATGTTCTTCTCAGTGTCTCCCTGGTCTTCCTCTTTTCTTTTACCTGTTGTTTCCCATATGAGGGCTTGCTTTGCTATTCGATTATTATCTCTTCTCATCACATGTCAACGTATGACCATCGTCTTTTCTTTATTACTGAAGATATTAGTGGTTGATTGGCGATTTCTCTAATTTCCTCGTTTGTTTTGAATTCGTTCCATTCTATACCAAGTATTTTCCTTAGACATTTATTTTCGAATGCGTTCAACTTTGTGATTCTGCAGTTTCCGGAAATCTGGTTAGAGATGACCTAACTATCTCTCTTCCCCCCCCCCCCCCCCCATGTTCCGTCTGAGCTTTTTTTCATCAATGATAGAAGGTAACTTTTGGTCCGATCATGATCCAAACCACCGTTCTGCAGAAGCTATCACACACAGATCGGCATCACACACACACACACACATATCGGCCGTCACAGACACATATCGGCCGTCACACACACACAGATCGGCCGTCACAGACACAGATCGGCCGCCACACACACACAGATCGGCCGCCACACACACACAGATCGGCCGCCACACACACACAGATCGGCCGCCACACACACAGATCGGCCGTCCACACACACATATCGGCCGTCACAGACACATATCGGCCGTCACACACACACAGATCGGCCGTCACAGACACAGATCGGCCGCCACACACATATCGACCGCCACACACAGATCGGCCGCCACACACAGATCGACCGCCACACACAGATCGACCGCCACACACAGATCGACCGCCACACACAGATCGACCGCCACACACATATCGACCGCCACACACAGATCGGCCGCCACACACATATCGACCGCCACACACAGATCGACCGCCACACACAGATCGACCGCCACACACAGATCGGCCGCCACACACAGATCGACCGCCACACACACAGATCGGCCGTCACACACACACATATCGGCCGTCACAGACACATATCGGCCGTCACACACACACAGATCGGCCGTCACAGACACAGATCGGCCGCCACACACATATCGACCGCCACACACAGATCGACCGCCACACACAGATCGGCCGCCACACACATATCGACCGCCACACACAGATCGACCGCCACACACAGATCGCCGCACACACAGATCGGCCGCCACACACAGATCGGCCGCCACACACAGATCGGCCGCCACACACACACAGATCGGCCGCCACACACATATCGACCGCCACACACAGATCGGCCGCCACACACACACAGATCGACCGCCACACACAGATCGACCGCCACACACAGATCGGCCGCCACACACAGATCGACCGCCACACACAGATCGACCGCCACACACAGATCGGCCGCCACACACACACAGATCGACCGCCACACACAGATCGGCCGCCCACACACACATATCGACCGCCACACACAGATCGACCGCCACACACATATCGACCGCCACACACAGATCGGCCGCCACACACAGATCGGCCGCCACACACAGATCGGCCGCCACACACACACAGATCGGCCGTCACACACACACAGATCGGCCGTCACACACACACAGATCGGCCGCCACACACACACAGATCGGCCGCCACACACACACAGATCGGCCGTCACACACACACAGATCGGCCGCCACACACAGATCGGCCGCCACACACACAGATCGGCCGTCACACACACACAGATCGACCGCCACACACAGATCGGCCGCCACACACAGATCGACCGTAACAGACACAGATCGGCCGCCCCACACAGATCGACCGTAACAGACACAGATCGACCGCCACACACAGATCGGCCGTCACAGACACATATCGGCCGTCACACACACACAGATCGGCCGTCACAGACACAGATCGGCCGCCACACACACAGATCGGCCGCCACACACATATCGACCGCCCCACACAGATCGACCGCCACACACATATCGACCGCCCCACACAGATCGGCCGCCACACACATATCGACCGCCCCACACAGATCGACCGCCACACACACAGATCGACCGCCACACACACAGATCGACCGCCCCACACAGATCGGCCGCCACACACATATCGACCGCCCCACACAGATCGGCCGCCACACACACAGATCGGCCGCCACACACATATCGACCGCCCCACACAGATCGGCCGCCACACACATATCGACCGCCCCACACAGATCGGCCGCCACACACACAGATCGGCCGCCACACACAGATCGGCCGTCACACACACATATCGGCCGTCGCACACACAGATCGGCCGCCACGCACACAGATCGGCCGCCACACACACAGATCAGCCGTCACACACACATATCGGCCGTCACACACACAGACTGGCCGTCACACACACAGATGAAACCGATGATGTACAAAACGATGGCAACAAATAACTAGGCGCTATGAACAGGACAATGGAGCCGCGATAGCTCAGTGGTTAGTGAACTGGACTACAAAGGACATGGGGTAGGGTTCGACCCCAACCGACGGCTTCCGGTTCACCCAGCCTTAAATGGGTACCGGATTTTTTTCTGGGAAAATAAAGCAACACGGACGTAATACCGACCACATTACCCCAAAAATCATGCGCTGAAGGTCTGTAAAATGTATGGTTACTAACACCATATTCCCTATACGCCACTTGTGTGACGGGGGCTCTCTACTTATTTTTTTTTTTTACTATGAACGGGACAGCACTATTTTAAAAATATAAATCTTCATTCCAACGTTGTGCTACCAATGCCATCCAAAGTCCCGTTTTACCATCTCAAAGTCCCGTTTCATCATCTCAAAGTCCCGTTTTACCATCTCAAAGTCCCGTTTAAGTCTGAAGGAAATCAATATTTTTTTAATGAAACAAATATTTTTTTTTTCATATTTAAAGTGTTGTTTCATCTGAAGAAGAAAGGAGTCGTATTACTCCTGTCTGAACACGTGATCGACCTGTGGTACAGGTAGCAACCAACCATATACAGGCCCTACCAAACAAGTAGGCGAAAATAACAAGACTGGATCTGTGACGTGGACTACTGGACAAGTCGTGCCGTTGCCAACAGTAATCAAAGATCCAAATGTAAATGTTTGAAAGCGTAGTCAAATAGTCGTGCACGCACATTAGTTTGAACACTATACACACCTCACACAAAGGTAATATATGCGCATAAATGAACAACACAGTGCAAACACGTTTGCTGATTTAGCGCTGCTGACAATATTTGCTATTTTGTTTTTCTATGTGGTCGCTGGCTTGTTATTCTGCTTGTAGATA
Source organism: Megaustenia siamemsis (assembly GCA_032433765.1). Classification (NCBI taxonomy): domain Eukaryota; kingdom Metazoa; phylum Mollusca; class Gastropoda; order Stylommatophora; family Ariophantidae; genus Megaustenia; species Megaustenia siamemsis. Next base: position 13,407,148 of record JAVIAB010000125.1, on the reverse strand, counting down.
GACATTCGTGTCAGACAAATAACAATTAATGAATATTATTTTGGAGGGAAACTTCCGAGGCGATAGATCAGTGAATCATTTCAGTGGATGAGGTATGTTTACAGTACTAGGGAAAAAACCCACAAGTAATCAACAACGGACAAAAATCAAGAACAATAGACAACCCAAGGCAGGATCGAACCCGTACGCCTTGACACGGCGCCTTGGCACGAGAAACCTGCGTTAGAGTACACTGTCAAATAAGCAACCTTGTTGTTGCTAATTGCGTTGCTTGTAGTTTGGTTGTAGAAATGATGGGCGTTAGGGAGCTGATCACAGCGTATTGACGTTGGATATTTGCGGTTGATAGTCACAATATGTCGTCAAGCAACGACATAGCGTTATTACACCACCTAACGTCATTTATGGACGGGCTATGAAGGAGACGTCAGGCTAACCCGGCAGAAGAACAAGAACACCCAACATTGACAAGTTCGTTGCCGTTCTTCTTCTTGTTGTTGTAGTTGTTGTCTTGTTGTTCCTGTTTTTGTTCTTCTTCTTATTGCTGTTCTTGTTTTTGTTGTTCCTGTTGTGGTTCTTCTTATTGCTGTTGTTGTTCTTGTTGTTCCTGTTGTTGTTGTTGTTCCTGTTGTTGTTGTTCCTGTTGTTGTTGTTGTTCCTGTTGTTGTTCTTGTCCTTGTGTTCCTGTTGTTCTTCTTCTTATTGCGGTTGTTGTTGTTGTTCCTGTTGTTGTTGTTGTTCCTGTTGTTGTTCTTGTCCTTGTTGTTCTTGTCCTTGTTGTTCCTGTTGTTGTTGTTCCTGTTGTTCTTCTTCTTGACCTTGTTGTTCTAGTTCTTCTTGTTATTTTTGTTCTTCTTGTTGTTCTTGTTCTTTTGTTCCTCTTCTTCTTCTACTTGTTGTTCTTTTATTCCTGTTCTTCTTCTTCTTGTTGTTCTTTTATTCCTGTTCTTCTACTTGTTGTTCTTTTATTCCTGTTCTTCTTCTTCTTGTTGTTCTTTTATTCCTGTTCTTCTTCTACTTGTTGTTCTTTTATTCCTGTTCTTCTTCTACTTGTTGTTCTTTTATTTCCTGTTCTTCTTCTTCTTGTTGTTCTTTTATTCCTGTTCTTCTACTTGTTGTTCTTTTATTCCTGTTCTTCTTCTTCTTGTTGTTCTTTTATTCCTGTTCTTCTTCTACTTGTTGTTCTTTTATTCCTGTTCTTCTTCTACTTGTTCTTTTATTCCTGTTCTTCTTCTACTTGTTGTTCTTTTATTCCTGTTCTTCTTCTACTTGTTGTTCTTTTATTCCTGTTCTTCTTCTTGTTGTTGTTCTTTTATTCTGTTCTTCTACTTGTTGTTCTTTTATTCCTGTTCTTCTTCTTCTTGTTGTTCTTTTATTCCTGTTCTTCTTCTACTTGTTGTTCTTTTATTCCTGTTCTTCTACTTGTTGTTCTTTTATTCCTGTTCTTCTTCTACTTGTTGTTCTTTTATTCCTGTTCTTCTTCTACTTGTTGTTCTTTTATTCCTGTTCTTCTTCTACTTGTTGTTCTTTTATTCCTGTTCTTCTACTTGTTGTTCTTTTATTCCTGTTCTTCTACTTGTTGTTCTTTTATTCCTGTTCTTCTACTTGTTGTTCTTTTATTCCTGTTCTTCTTCTACTTGTTGTTCTTTTATTCCTGTTCTTCTTCTTCTTGTTGTTCTTTTATTCCTGTTCTTCTTCTACTTGTTGTTCTTTTATTCCTGTTCTTCTACTTGTTGTTCTTTTATTCCTGTTCTTCTTCTTCTTGTTGTTCTTTTATTCCTGTTCTTCTTCTACTTGTTCTTCTTTTATTCCTGTTCTTCTTCTTCTTGTTGTTCTTTTATTCCTGTTCTTCTTCTACTTGTTTGTTCTTTTATTCCTGTTTCTTCTACTTGTTGTTCTTTTATTCCTGTTCTTCTTCTACTTGTTGTTCTTTTATTCTGTTCTTCTACTTGTTGTTCTTTTATTCCTGTTCTTCTTCTACTTGTTGTTCTTTTATTCCTGTTCTTCTACTTGTTGTTCTTTTATTCCTGTTCTTCTACTTGTTGTTCTTTTATTCCTGTTCTTCTACTTGTTTGTTCTTTTATTCCTGTTCTTCTTCTTCTTGTTGTTCTTTTATTCCTGTTCTTCTACTTCTTGTTCTTTTATTCCTGTTCTTCTTCTTCTTGTTGTTCTTTATTCCTGTTCTTCTTCTTCTTGTTTGTTCTTTTATTCCTGTTCTTCAACTTCTTGTTCTTTTATTCCTGTTCTTCTACTTGTTGTTCTTTTATTCCTGTTCTTCTTCTTCTTGTTGTTCTTTTATTCCTGTTCTTCTTCTTGTTGTTCTTTTATTCCTGTTCTTCTACTTGTTGTTCTTTTATTCCTGTTCTTCTTCTGTGTTGTTCTTTTATTCCTGTTCCTCTTCTACTTCTTGTTCTTTTATTCTGTTCTTCTACTTGTTGTTCTTTTATTCCTGTTCTTCTTCTTCTTGTTGTTCTTTTATTCCTGTTCTTCTTCTACTTGTTGTTCTTTTATTCCTGTTCTTCTTCTTCTTGTTGTTCTTTTATTCCTGTTCTTCAACTTCTTGTTCTTTTATTCCTGTTCTTCTACTTGTTGTTCTTTTATTCCTGTTCTTCTTCTTCTTGTTGTTCTTTTATTCCTGTTCTTCTTCTTGTTGTTTCTTTATTCCTGTTCTTCTACTTGTTGTTCTTTTATTCCTGTTCTTCTTCTTGTTGTTGTTCTTTTATTCCTGTTCCTCTTCTACTTCTTGTTCCTTTATTCTGTTCTTCTACTTGTTGTTCTTTTATTCCTGTTCTTCTTCTTCTTGTTGTTCTTTTATTCCTGTTCTTCTTCTACTTGTTGTTCTTTTATTCCTGTTCTTCTTCTTCTTGTTGTTCTTTTATTCCTGTTCTTCTTCTACTTGTTGTTCTTTTATTCCTGTTCTTCTTCTACTTGTTGTTCTTTTATTCCTGTTCTTCTTCTACTTGTTGTTCTTTTATTCCTGTTCTTCTTCTACTTGTTGTTCTTTTATTCCTGTTCTTCTTCTACTTGTTGTTCTTTTATTCCTGTTCTTCTTCTTCTTGTTGTTCTTTTATTCCTGTTCTTCTTCTTGTTGTTGTTCTTTTATTCCTGTTCTTCTACTTGTTGTTCTTTTATTCCTGTTCTTCTTCTTCTTTCTTGTTGTTCTTTTATTCCTGTTCTTCTTCTACTTGTTGTTATTTTATTCCTGTTCTTCTTCTACTTGTTGTTCTTTTATTCCTGTTCTTCTTCTTCTTGTTGTTCTTTTATTCCAGTTCTTCTTCTACTTCTTGTTCTTTTATTCCTGTTCTTCTACTTGTTGTTCTTTTATTCCTGTTCTTCTTCTTCTTGTTGTTCTTTATTCCTGTTCTTCTTCTACTTGTTGTTATTTTATTCCTGTTCTTCTTCTACTTGTTGTTCTTTTATTCCTGTTCTTCTTCTTCTTGTTGTTCTTTTATTCCAGTTCTTCTTCTACTTCTTGTTCTTTTATTCCTGTTCTTCTACTTGTTGTTATTTTATTCCTGTTCTTCTTCTACTTGTTGTTCTTTTATTCCTGTTCTTCTTCTTCTTGTTGTTCTTTTATTCCTGTTCTTCTACTTGTTTTTCTTTGTTCCTGTTCTTCTACTTGTTGTTCTTTTATTCCTGTTCTTCTTCTTCGTGTTGTTCTTTTATTCCTGTTCTTCTCTTCGTGTTGTTCTTTTGTTCCTGTTCTTCTTCTACTTGTTGTTCTTTTATTCCTGTTCTTCTTCTTCGTGTTGTTCTTTTATTCCTGTTCTTCTTCTTCGTGTTGTTCTTTTGTTCCTGTTCTTCTTCTACTTGTTGTTCTTTTTATTCCTGTTCTTCTTCTACTTGTTGTTCTTTTGTTCCTGTTCTTCTTCTACTTGTTGTTCTTTTATTCCTGTTCTTCTTCTACTTGTTGTTCTTTTGTTCCTGTTCTTCTTCTACTTGTTGTTCTTTTATTCCTGTTCTTCTTCTACTTGTTGTTCTTTTATTCCTGTTCTTCTACTTCTTGTTCTTTTATTCCTGTTCTTCTACTTGTTTTTTTTTTATTCCTGTTCTTCTACTTGTTGTTCTTTATTCCTGTTCTTCTACTTGTTGTTCTTTTATTCCTGTTCTTCTTCTTGTTGTTCTTTATTCCTGTTCTTCTTCTTCTTGTTGTTCTTTTATTCCTGTTCTTCTACTTGTTGTTCTTTTATTCCTGTTCTTCTTCTTCTTGTTGTTCTTTTATTCCTGTTCTTCTACTTCTTGTTGTTCTTTTGTTCCTGTTCTTCTTCTACTTGTTGTTCTTTTATTCCTGTTCTTCTACTTCTTGTTGTTCTTTTGTTCCTGTTCTTCTTCTACTTGTTGTTCTTTTATTCCTGTTCTTCTACTTCTTGTTGTTCTTTTATTCCTGTTCTTCTTCTTCTTGTTGTTCTTTTATTCCTGTTCTTCTTCTTCTTGTTGTTCTTTTATTCCTGTTCTTCTTCTACTTGTTGTTCTTTTATTCCTGTTCTTCTACTTGTTGTTCTTTTATTCCTGTTCTTCTTCTTCTTGTTGTTCTTTTATTCCTGTTCTTCTTCTTCTTGTTGTTCTTTTATTCCTGTTCTTCTACTTGTTGTTTCTTTTATTCCTGTTCTTCTACTTGTTGTTCTTTTGTTCCTGTTCTTCTTCTTCTTGTTGTTCTTTTATTCCTGTTCTTCTACTTCTTGTTGTTCTTTTGTTCCTGTTCTTCTACTTCTTGTTCTTTTATTCCTGTTCTTCTACTTGTTGTTCTTTTATTCCTGTTCTTCTACTTGTTGTTCTTTTATTCCTGTTCTTCTACTTGTTGTTCTTTTATTCCTGTTCTTCTTCTTGTTGTTCTTTTATTCCTGTTCTTCTTCTTCTTCTTGTTGTTCTTTTATTCCTGTTCTTCTTCTTGTTGTTCTTTTATTCCTGTTCTTCTTCTACTTGTTGTTCTTTTATTCCTGTTCTTCTTCTACTTGTTGTTCTTTTATTCCTGTTCTTCTACTTGTTGTTCTTTTATTCCTGTTCTTCTTCTTCTTGTTGTTCTTTTATTCTGTTCTTCTACTTGTTGTTCTTTATTCCTGTTCTTCTACTTGTTGTTCTTTTATTCCTGTTCTTCTTCTACTTGTTGTTCTTTTATTCCTGTTCTTCTACTTGTTGTTCTTTATTCCTGTTCTTCTACTTGTTGTTCTTTTTTTCCTGTTCTTCTACTTGTTGTTCTTTTATTCCTGTTCTTCTACTTGTTGTTCTTTTATTCCTGTTCTTCTACTTGTTGTTCTTTTATTCTGTTCTTCTACTTGTTGTTCTTTTATTCCTGTTCTTCTACTTGTTGTTCTTTTATTCCTGTTCTTCTTCTACTTGTTGTTCTTTTATTCCTGTTCTTCTACTTGTTGTTCTTTTATTCCTGTTCTTCTTCTACTTGTTGTTCTTTTATTCCTGTTCTTCTTCTACTTGTTGTTCTTTTATTCCTGTTCTTCTTCTACTTGTTGTTCTTTTATTCCTGTTCTTCTTCTACTTGTTGTTCTTTTATTCCTGTTTCTTCTACTTGTTGTTCTTTTATTCCTGTTCTTCTTCTACTTGTTGTTCTTTTATTCCTGTTCTTCTACTTGTTGTTCTTTTATTCCTGTTCTTCTTCTACTTGTTGTTCTTTTATTCCTGTTCTTCTACTTGTTGTTCTTTTATTCCTGTTCTTCTACTTGTTGTTCTTTTATTCCTGTTCTTCTACTTGTTGTTCTTTTATTCCTGTTCTTCTACTTGTTGTTCTTTTATTCCTGTTCTTCTACTTGTTGTTCTTTTATTCCTGTTCTTCTACTTGTTGTTCTTTTATTCCTGTTCTTCTACTTGTTGTTCTTTTATTCCTGTTCTTCTACTTGTTGTTCTTTTATTCCTGTTCTTCTACTTGTTGTTCTTTATTCCTGTTCTTCTACTTGTTGTTCTTTATTCCTGTTCTTCTACTTGTTGTTCTTTTATTCCTCTTCTTCTACTTGTTGTTCTTTTATTCCTGTTCTTCTTCTACTTGTTGTTCTTTTATTCCTGTTCTTCTTCTACTTGTTGTTCTTTTATTCCTGTTCTTCTACTTGTTGTTCTTTTATTCCTGTTCTTCTTCTACTTGTTTTCTTTTATTCCTGTTCTTCTACGTGTTGTTCTTTTATTCCTGTTCTTCTTCTACTTGTTGTTCTTTTATTCCTGTTCTTCTACTTGTTGTTCTTTTATTCCTGTTCTTCTTCTACTTGTTGTTCTTTTGTTCCTGTTCTTCTTCTTCTTGTTGTTCTTTTATTCCTGTTCTTCTACTTGTTGTTCTTTTATTCCTGTTCTTCTTCTTCTTGTTGTTCTTTTATTCCTGTTCTTCTACTTGTTGTTCTTTTGTTCCTGTTCTTCTACTTCTTGTTGTTCTTTTATTCCTGTTCTTCTACTTGTTGTTCTTTTGTTCCTGTTCTTCTACTTCTTGTTGTTCTTTTGTTCCTGTTCTTCTACTTCTTGTTCTTTTATTCCTGTTCTTCTTCTACTTGTTGTTCTTTTGTTCCTGTTCTTCTACTTCGTGTTGTTCTTTTATTCCTGTTCTTCTACTTCTTGTTCTTTTATTCCTGTTCTTCTTCTACTTGTTGTTGTTCTTGTTCCTGTTCTTCTTCTTGTTGTTGTTCTTTTATTCCTGTTCTTCTACTTGTTGTTCTTTTGTTCCTGTTCTTCTTCTTCTTGTTGTTGTTCTTTTATTCCTGTTCTTCTACTTGTTGTTCTTTTGTTCCTGTTCTTCTTCTTCTTGTTGTTCTTTTATTCCTGTTCTTCTTCTACTTGTTGTTCTTTTATTCCTGTTCTTCTTCTTCTTGTTTTGTTCCTGTTCTTCTACTTGTTCTTGTTCTTTTGTTCCTGTTGTCTTCCTCTTCTTGTTGTCCTTCTTGTTCAGCGATCAACTTCAACTTCCCTGCAGGTGGTCACGAACAGAACGGTGGGCTTGAGCTCAAACGTCGAGTAGCACACAACAGTACCGACTGTCACGTGACTAGGACTAACTGTATGTTGTAAAATAATCACGACAGTTTTTGTTTATGTTTAAATCTTGTAATGCCTTCATTGCTCTTTTTAATTATCTAAGGTATCTTAACGATTTGTCTGTAGCATTTTTTGAATTAATCTATTTCCCTCCTTGCTGTTTGCGATATTGTCCATGATTCACACCCGTATGTTGCTATCGAGAAGATACAAATCCTCAGTAATTTTAATGTTACTGCCTTGCTGGTGTTGTGCCACATGTTCTTCATGACATTAAATGGTTGAGTTGTTATTGCTATTCTCCTATTGATCTCCCTCTGGCAGTTAATTACTGTTGATCCCAGGTATTCATAGCTTGTTACAATGTCAAGTTCTCCAGTGTAGGTGATGATTTTGTGTTCTCTTTTCGTTTTGTCAAAGGACATTATCTTAGTTCTCTGTATGTATAAATAGAGGTTTTGCCCCTCACTGTGTTAGCACACTAAGCTGCCTGTGTTAATCTGCACTGTTTGAGAGGAGGACTGTGTCATCAGCGTATCTGAGTTCCTCAATTATGTTGGCATTTATTGTGAAAGGGTCGAACTTCACAAATCTGTCATCGTTTCTGACATTTCTCGTGATCTTCTCAGCATAGATGTTGAACAGGTATGGAGAGAGGATGCATCACTCACCCCTTTTTCTACTTTGTTTGAAATCATCATCATTAAGTACCATGCCTGCTGGCGTAGGTGATCATGTCTCTCCACAACTTTCGATCTTGACAGTCATTTATCATTTCTGTTGTTGACATTCTGCCATGGCATTCTCTTAAGCTGTCTGGTACCTTTTCTCTTTGTTTCCCTCTATCTCTTCGTCCCTCAATTTACAACTTGTTACAATATATTCCAGCTGTTCCCTTCTCATTACGTGGCCAAAAAATTTCGATTGTTTTTTTCCTAATTTTGGAAATTAGCTCTCTTTTTTCTTTGGCCTCTTTCAGAACGTTTTCATTACTCTTCTTAGCTGTCCATGGTATTCTCAACATTCTTTTTTAAAACCACATTTGTACAGCCTCCAGTGATTTTCTTGTCAGTTGTCCTATTGTCCATGATTCACATCCATATGTTAAGACTGGCTCTACATAGCATTTAAGAAGTCTTTTTCTTGTTTCTATTGTCAAAAATGGATTATCTTCCTAATTTTTTTGGAAAGCTGCTTCTGCCTGAGCCATTCTGCATCTCACCTCTGTTGTTCATCTACCATCTGAGGTCAACATTGTTCCCAGATTTTTAAATTCATTGACCTGTTTTGATATTGTTCCACTTGTTGGAAATAGACATGTTTATTGATTGATACGTATCAATTTGCAATCTAATAAATGCAACCAACAACGCACGAAAAGAAGGTGCAAAATCTCTAAAGTGAAAACTTCGGTTGACTTGGCAGAGCAGACCATATTAATGAGTTGTAACTTGTAAGTAATTGGCGTCAAACAATTCCAACGATGGCCTTGGAACAGCACTCATTGTGTTGACGTAAACCGCATATCAACTCCAGACAGGGTAAGGTCGCATTCATAACACTTGACTTGTCAAAGAGGAACACTGAGGTGTGTACGACTCAGCATCATCGACGAAAAAAATTGTTAAGTGGAACATCAGATTGACTTTAACGTAGAAAATTGAATTGAAGAGCCGAAATTAATCTGTCCCCAAATGCAATTTCTGCAGCGGTCGAGAGAACATGAACCTCTTCTCACCATCTTGGAACCGGAAGTCCGTCGAACATGTAGATATAATGAACTCGGCAAGGTGTAGAGCAAGGCGTTGAAACCATCACCTATGGGCTTGCCTGGAGTGTTATAAGGCCTAATATTAAATAAAAATGAACGTATCAGAAACATAAGAAAGTCACATGATACTTTCATGAGAGGTATTACACGCAAAGGAAACTTAATATATATTGGGCAATATAAATCAGGTTGATAGAATGGAAGACATGACACAGTTGGAAATCTGCACGGCATCTTATCGTCAATTTTAAAAAAAATGCAAATACTAAAATAATAGATTAGATTAGATTAGATTAGATTAGATTAGATTAGATTAGATTAGATTAGATTAGATTAGATTAGATTAGATTAGATTAGATTAGATTAGATCGGACCGGGGTGGATTAGATTAGATTAGATTAGACTAGATTAGATTAGATTAGATTAGATTAGATTAGATTAGATTAGATTAGATTAGATTAGATTAGATTAGAAAGTTATGAGGATTTATGATCGCTTACATAGGTAGAAAAGGTTACAATTTTTTATGTTGACTCTCTCTATCGCCAAGTCTGTCTGTCTGTCTCTCTCTCAATGTCTACCTATCTATATGTCTGTCTGCCTGACTATCCATCCATTCATCAATCTAATCTAATCTAATCTAATCTAATCTAATCTAATCTAATCTAATCTAATCTAATCTAATCTAATCTAATCTAATCTAATCTAATCTAATCTAATATAATCTAATCTAATCTAATCTAATCTAATCTAATCTAATCTAATTTAATTTAATCTAATCTAACCTAACCTACCTAACCTAATCTAATCTAATCTAATCTAATCTAATTTAATTTAATCTAATCTAATCTAACCTAACCTAACCTAACCTAACCTAATCTAATCTAATCTAATCTAATCTAACTAACCTAACCTAACCTAACCTAACCTAACCTAACCTAACCTAACCTAACCTAATCTAATCTAATCTAATCTAATCTAATCTAATCTAATCTATCTTTCTGTATGTCATGTTGATCTATCTATCTTGTCTATCTATATATATTATTCTCTATGTCAGTTTTAATGTAAAGTGGAGGTATTTGAACGCGGCACCATTGACACACTATCACCATTACCATCATGACAACGACACAAAGAAATCATCAACTTTATGACTTAGACTCCGCTTTCAGTTATTATTTATTTTAAAAAAGACGTTTCCCCTGAACTGAAATATTACAGCCTGGCATGCGCTGGCCATAGGCTAACAAATCGCTAGGTAATCATGCCGCTTCATAATTCACAAGAAATCGAATTCGAGAGAAACAGATTTCGTGGAATCAATAGAGAGCAGCAGGACCAGTCTGGCAAGTCCATGAAACATTAAACACAATTACCAACAAGTACAAGCCAGTGAAAAACAGTTCCACGCATGAAGTAAATAGGGAATATTACAAATAAATAAAGGTAGTATCATAGTCTAGCTGTAGAAGACGGTGAGGTGGCCAGTTAACGTCGTCACAAAATGGTGTTTGGCAAGGAATTATGAATCAAAGATGGTGATTAACGAATGAAAGCAACACTAATAACAATAATAATAATAACAATAAAATAATAACAACAACAACAATAAAAACAAAAATAACAATAATAATAACAATAACAGAGATAACAATAATACAAATAAAAATAACAACTACAATAATAGTAACAATAACAATAACAAAAACAATAAAAAGAATAACAATAATATTAATAATAATAACAAAAATAACAATAATAACAATAACATAATAATAATAATACCAACAATAATAAATTACCAATAACATATCTGCAGAAACTTGCTGCATGTCCCGACACTGTCTTCCAACAACACTAGACTGTCAACACATTCGTTGTTAAATTCTTGCTCTCTGACTCCTCAATGGCATCTCTTCTTTATTAATTGTGTCAGTCAAGTACAGGTCTGTGGTGACATTAGTGGGTGTGTCAGTCAAGTACAGGTCTGCAGTGACATTAGTGGGTGTGTCAGTCAAGTACAGGTCTGCAGTGACATTAGTGGGTGTGTCAGTCAAGCCAGGTCTGCAGTGACATTAGTGGATGTGGCAGTGAAGCCAGGTCTGCAGTGACATTAGTGGGTGTGTCAGTCAAGTACAGGTCTGCAGTGACATTAGTGGGTGTGTCAGTCAAGTACAGATCTGCAGTGACATTAGTGGGTGTGTCAATCAAGTACAGGTCTGCAGTGACATTAGTGGGTGTGTCAGTCAAGTACAGGTCTGCAGTGACATTAGTGGGTGTGTCAGTCAAGTACAGGTCTGTGGTGACATTAGTGGGTGTGTCAGTCAAGTACAGGTCTGCAGTGACATTAGTGGGTGTGTCAGTCAAGTACAGGTCTGCAGTGACATTAGTGGGTGTGTCAGTCAAGTACAGGTCTGCAGTGACATTAGTGGGTGTGTCAGTCAAGTACAGGTCTGCAGTGACATTAGTGGGTGTGTCAGTCAAGTACAGGTCTGCAGTGACATTAGTGGGTGTGTCTTGTCAAGTACAGGACTGCAGTGACATTAGTGGGTGTGTCAGTCAAGTACAGGTCTTCAGTGACATTAGTGGTGTGTCAGTCAAGTACAGGTCTGCAGTAACATTAGTGGGTGTGTCAGTCAAGTACAGGTCTGCAGTGACATTAGTGGGTGTGTCAGTCAAGTACAGGTCTGCAGTGACATTAGTGGGTGTGTCAGTCAAGTACAGGTCTGTGGTGACATTAGTGGTGTGTGTCAGTCAAGTACAGGTCTCTGGTGACATTAGTGTGTGTGTCAGTCAAGTACAGGTCTGTGGTGACATTAGTGGGTGTGTCAGTCAAGTACAGGACTGCAGTGACATTTGTGGGTGTGTCAGTCAAGTACAGGACTGCAATGACATTAGTGGGTGTGTCAGTCAAGCCAGGTCTGCAGTGACATTAGTGGATGTGGCAGTGAAGCCAGGTCTGCAGTGACATTAGTGGGTGTGTCAGTCAAGTACAGGTCTGCAGTGACATTAGTGGATGTGTCAGTCAAGCCAGGTCAGCAGTGACATTAGTGGGTGTGTCAGTCAAACCAGGTCAGCAGTGACATTAGTGGGTGTGTCAGTCAAGCCAGGTCTGCAGTGACATTAGTGGGTGTGTCAGTCAAGTACAGATCTGCAGTTACATTAGTGGATGTGTAAGTCAAGCCAGGTCAGCAGTGACATTAGTGGGTGTGTCAGTCAAGCCAGGTCAGCAGTGACATTAGTGGGTGTGTCAGTCAAACCAGGTCAGCAGTGACATTAGTGGATGTGTCAGTCAAGCCAGGTCTGCAGTGACATTAGTGGGTGTGTCAGTTAAGTACAGGTCTGCAGTTACATTAGTGGATGTGTAAGTCAAGCCAGGTCAGCAGTGACATTTGTGGATATGTCAGTCAAGTACAGATCTGCAGTGACATTAGTGGATGTGTCAGTCAAGCCAGGTCGACAGTGACATTAGTGGATGTGTCATTCAAGCCAGGTCTGTAGTGGCATTAGTGGGTGTGTCAGTCAAGCCAGGTCTGCAGTGACATTAGTGGGTGTGTCAGTCAAACCAGGTCTGCAGTGATATTAGTGGGTGCGGTCAGTCAATTACAGGTCAGTAGTGACATTAGTGGGTGTGTCAGTCAAGTACAGGTCTGCAGTAACATTAGTGGGTGTGTCAGTCAAGCCAGGTCTGCAGTTACATCAGTGCGTGTGTCAGTCAAGCCAGGTCTGCAGTGGCATTAGTGGGTGTGTCAGTCAAGCCAGGTCTGCAGTGACATTAGTGGGTGTGTCAGTCAAGTACAGGTCTGTGGTGACATTAGTGGGTGTGTCAGTCAAGCCAGATCTGCAGTGACATTAGTGGATGTGTCAGTCAAGCCATGTCTGCAGTGATATTAGTGGGTGCGTCAGTCAAATACAGGTCTGCAGTTACATTCGTGGGTGTGTCAGTCATGCCAGGTCTGTGGTGACATTAGTGGGTGTGTCAGTCAAGTACAGGTCTGAGTGACATTAGTGGGTGTGTCAGTCAAGTACAGGTCTGTGGTGACATTAGTGGGTGTGTCAGTCAAGCCAGATCTGTGATGACATTAGTGGGTGTGTCAGTCAAGTACAGGTCTGAGTGACATTAGTGGGTGTGTCAGTCAAGCCAGATCTGCAGTTACATCAGTGCGTGTGTCAGTCAGCCAGGTCTGCAGTGACATTAGTGGATGTGTCAGTCAAGCCAGGTCTGCAGTGACATTAGTGGGTGTGTCAGTCAAGCCAGGTCTGTAGTGACATTGGTAGGTGTGTCAGTCAAACCAGGTCAGCAGTGACATTAGTGGATGTGTCAGTCAAGCCAGATCTGCAGTGACATTAGTGGATGTGTCAGTCAAGCCAGGTCTGCAGTGATATTAGTGGGTGCGTCAGTCAAATACAGGTCTGCAGTTACATTCGGGGGTGTGTCAGTCAAGCCAGGTCTGCAGTGATATTAGTGGGTGCGTCAGTCAAATACAGGTCTGCAGTTACATTAGTGGATGTGTCAGTCAAGCCAGGTCTGCAGTGATATTAGTGGGTGCGTCAGTCAAATACAGGTCTGCAGTTACATTCGTGGGTGTGTCAGTCATGCCAGGTCTGTGGTGACATTAGTGGGTGTGTCAGTCAAGTACAGGTCTGAGTGACATTAGTGGGTGTGTCAGTCAAGTACAGGTCTGTGGTCACATTAGTGGGTGTGTCAGTCAAGCTAGATCTGTGGTGACATTAGTGGGTGTGTCAGTCAAGTACAGGTCTGAGTGACATTAGTGGGTGTGTCAGTCAAGCCAGATCTGCAGTTACATCAGTGCGTGTGTCAGTCAAGCCAGGTCTGCAGTGACATTAGTGGATGTGTCAGTCAAGCCAGGTCTGCAGTGACATTAGTGGGTGTGTCAGTCAAGCCAGGTCTGTAGTGACATTGGTAGGTGTGTCAGTCAAACCAGGTCAGCAGTGACATTAGTGGATGTGTCAGTCAAGCTAGATCTGCAGTGACATTAGTGGATGTGTCAGTCAAGCCAGGTCTGCAGTGATATTAGTGGGTGCGTCAGTCAAATACAGGTCTGCAGTTACATTCGTGGGTGTGTCAGTCAAGCCAGGTCTGCAGTGATATTAGTGGGTGCGTCAGTCAAATACAGGTCTGCAGTTACATTAGTGGATGTGTCAGTCAAGCCAGGTCTGCAGTGATATTAGTGGGTGCGTCAGTCAAATACAGGTCTGCAGTTACATTCGTGGGTGTGTCAGTCATGCCAGGTCTGTGGTGACATTAGTGGGTGTGTCAGTCAAGTACAGGTCTGAGTGACATTAGTGGGTGTGTCAGTCAAGTACAGGTCTGTGGTGACATTAGTGGGTGTGTCAGTCAAGCCAGATCTGTGGTAACATTAGTGGGTGTGTCAGTCAAGTACAGGTCTGAGTGACATTAGTGGGTGTGTTCAGTCAAGCCAGATCTGCAGTTACATCATGTGCGTGTGTCAGTCAAGCCAGGTCTGCAGTGACATTAGTGGATGTGTCAGTCAAGCCAGGTCTGCAGTGACATTAGTGGGTGTGTCAGTCAAGCCAGGTCTGTAGTGACATTGGTAGGTGTGTCAGTCAAACCAGGTCAGCAGTGACATTAGTGGATGTGTCAGTCAAGCTAGATCTGCAGTGACATTAGTGGATGTGTCAGTCAAGCCAGGTCTGCAGTGATATTAGTGGGTGCGTCAGTCAAATACAGGTCTGCAGTTACATTCGTGGGTGTGTCAGTCAAGCCAGGTCTGCAGTGATATTAGTGGGTGCGTCAGTCAAATACAGGTCTGCAGTTACATTCGTGGGTGTGTCAGTCAAGCCAGGTCTGCAGTGATATTAGTGGGTGCGTCAGTCAAATACAGGTCTGCAGTTACATTCGTGGGTGTGTAAGTCAAGCCAGGTCTGCAGTGATATTAGTGGGTGCGTCAGTCAAATACAGGTCTGCAGTTACATTCGTGGGTGTGTCAGTCAAGCCAGGTCTGCAGTGACATTAGTGGGTGTGTCAGTCAAGTACAGGTCAAATATTTTTCTGTACTTGCGTCTAGGATCTAGGTATGACTTCGGTAGCACAACGTTAGAATGAATATTGCGTTTGTAGAGTGCCCGCTTAGCCTCTTGGTTATTTCCTTGTTGGACACCAGTGATGACATCTGTATGATAATTTGACAAGATTTGTTGCATTCAGTTTCTGTTTTTTATCTGTGTGATATCGTACGTCACTAGACCTCCTGGATATTTGAATTTATTTCACCTCTGCTTTAATCGCCTGTCGCTATGCTGACGTTTCTCCTTTTCCTTTGCGATGTTTATTACACAGCATCACTGCTATTGATATTCGCAGATGTAGACCAATAACATGGGAAGTGGACTGTGGAGTTATAGTGTGTCATGAAGATAGAGAGTTAAGTGACTTTCAATTGTAAAATACATTCGAACGGAGGTGGCACAAGATGGTAATGGATTATTGTTATTGTTATTGGCTATGGAAGGCCTCGGTCTCACAGCAAACGAATTAAAATCCATAATTGCTCAACCGCCGACAGTTCTGGTAATGGATTACAAGAGTTAAGGTTAAGCACGATAATCATGTGCCATGTCGATTGGGGCAGTCAATCATAGATACTAAACCTGACACGACAGGCATCTCCTCTGTTGCTTTCTTCCGTTAGTGGAGTTAATTCTTGTGATGACGCGTAAGGCTTTCATCGCATATAACCTATAACTACGATCGATACATACACTGTATACACATATTGTTGTATTAATTTGCTACGTGCTCTGATGACATGACGTTTCTATGCAAGAATACTTGAACTTGATTTCATGACAGACTGAGTGATATGAGTCATCATAAGAATTGTAACGATGGACTGATAATTTATGAAGTTGATAACAGTAATTTGATATACACCACGACGTATTGATAACTGTCATGATATGTTGGTATATTGCAATTAAAACTGCAAAACGATATTGATCTTAACTTAAGAAGATTCTTATTTGAAAATTTGACAACTTCGTCACTAGATATCACTTAACCTAACAGCTTACTAGGGCAGTAAACGTTCTTTGACATAACTTCACAGAGCCAATTGTGTGGGTTTACTTTCTTGTGTCTACAACATTGACTATCACCTCACAGAGCCAATTGTGTGGGTTTACTTCCTTGTGTCTAAAACATTGACTATCACCTCACAGAGCCAATTGTGTGGGTTTACTTCCTTGTGTCTAAAACATTGACTATCACCTCACAGAGCCAATTGTGTGGGTTTACTTCCTTGTGTCTAAAACATTGACTATCACCTCACAGAGCCAATTGTGTGGGTTTACTTCCTTGTGTCTAAACATTGACTATCACCTCACAGAGCCAATTGTGTGGGTTTACTTCCTTGTGTCTAAAACATTGACTATCACCTCACAGAGCCATTGTGTGGGTTTACTTCCTTGTGTCTAAAACATTGACTATCACTTCACAGAGCCAATTGTGTGGGTTTACTTCCTTGTGTCTAAAACATTGACTATCACCTCACAGAGCCAATTGTGTGGGTTTACTTCCTTGTGTCTAAAACATTGACTATCACCTCACAGAGCCAATTGTGTGGGTTTACTTCCTTGTGTCTAAAACATTGACTATCACCTCACAGAGCCAATTGTGTGGGTTTACTTCCTTGTGTCTAAAACATTGACTATCACCTCACAGAGCCAATTGTGTGGGTTTACTTCCTTGTGTCTAAAACATTGACTATCACCTCACAGAGCCAAATGCGTGGGTTTACTTTCTTGTGTCTACAACATTGACCATCACTTCATGGTGCCAATTGTGTGGGTTTACTTTATTGTATCTACAACATTGACTATCATCTCACAGAGCCAATTGTGTGGGTTTACTTTTTTTGTGTCTACAACATTGACCATCACTTCATGGTGCCAATTGTGTGGGTTTACTGTCTTGTGTCTACAACATTGACTATCACCTCACAAAGCCCCTTGTGTGGGTTTACTTTCTTGTGTCTACAACATTGACTATCACCTCACAGAGCCAAATGTGTGGGTTTACTTTCTTATGTCTACAACATTGACTATCACCTCACAGAGCCCCTTGTGTGGGTTTACTTTCTTGTGTCTACAACATTGACTATCACCTCACAGAGCCTCTTGTGTTGGTTTACTTTCTTGTGTCTACAACATTGACTATCACCTCACAGAGCCAAATGTGTGGGTTTACTTTCTTATGTCTACAACATTGACTATCACCTCACAGAGCCCCTTGTGTTGGTTTACTTTCTTGTGTCTACAACATTGACTATCACCTCACAGAGCCAATTGTGTTGGTTTACCTTCTTGTGTCTACAACATTTAGACCCATGTCAGTGTGTCCTGCTCTCATCTCGTTAAATCTCACTATAAAATGCACAAAATGACATGCTTGTTTCTTCCTTATTTCAGCTGTGTTTGTGTACATGCATTTCTAATCGAAGCCCTAGCGACTCTTGATTTATTTCTGCGACTGTTTACATCCTCAAGGTGGGCCACGTCAGCACTATGGACTTCAGAGACACACATGCATTGTTAATGACTGGCTCCACGTGACAGAATGCTCAACGTGGCGCTGCATGGAGAGCTTTCATATTAGCTTCCACTGAAGCGTGTTTATGATCATTCTTTTTGTTTCTGTTCATGTCCTTTCTTTGAAATAAATGTCTGTAAGGTTGCTCATGACTGAATTGTTACATTAGTTCTATCAGCATAGTCGTCTACACAACGCCGACAGTTCTAGCTCTCAAGGTTGGGGGGGGGGGGGGGTGGAGTAGCTTTAATGAACAACAGCTAATTATAAATGAGAAAATCTGGGGGAGGGGAGTCTAGAGGTCTCACGATTAGGAATGGCAAAAATTAATTTTAATGCCATGAAAAATATACTAACATCAAACAAATAACACAAGGGCTAAACCAAAAATTACCAAAATGTTAAAACTTATTAACATCTCTGTAAGGTGCAGAAATATGGGCATTATGCAGAAAACAGAACAGAAAATTTAAGCCTTTTAAATGTAGATATATAGAAGAATAGGAAGAATTGGATGGAAAGAACAGAAAACAAATGATGACGTTTTAAAATAACAAAGGAAAATTAAAGAGAACTATGAAACACAATTAGAACAAGACAAATTAGATTTTTGACGCATGTTAAAAGATACAGCAGCCTACTAAAAGCAATATTGGAATGGAAATAGAGAGTAATAGGGGCAGAGGCAGACCAAGACTAACATGGACATGTAACATCATAAGATTGGCTGTGACTATACTAGTCGGAGATCGTAGCCATTGTCTCTACAACTGAGATCCTATGTCTGCCACCACGGAGTGATAACCATAACCGATACTACTTGTCGCAGCTCCCACAACACTACCCACGACCTGCTAGAGGCCACAAAGATGGAATTTCTCAGAAGAATGTTGAAAGTTCCATGAACAGCTAAAAAGACCAATGAGTACATTCTCAAAGAGGCCAACACAAAAAGGGAGCTCCTAAAAAACACCAGAAAGAAACAATCAACATTTTTCGGGCACATCATGATAAGAGGAAAATTGGAATATTTGGTTACAACTAGCAAAATACAGGGAAAGAGATATCGCGGACGACAAAGAGAGAAGATACTAGATAGCTTGGTGTCATGGCATAGAAAACAGCCAACAACAGAATTGATATGATATGAGTGGATAGAAAATTGTGGAAGGACATGATCGC
Organism: Megaustenia siamemsis; assembly: GCA_032433765.1. NCBI lineage: Eukaryota > Metazoa > Mollusca > Gastropoda > Stylommatophora > Ariophantidae > Megaustenia > Megaustenia siamemsis. Next base: position 13,388,657 of record JAVIAB010000125.1, on the reverse strand, counting down.
TTACGCCAACGTGTATGGCACATGATGATTCCATCAACAGCAGCTAGGCTATGTTTCTACTTGCTGCAACAATCTGGTCACTGTAGGTACACTCTGCTCTCACTGAAACCATCAAACAACATAACATCAAGATATCTCAGTCTCGATATCTATCGTCTGGTTAGGGGAAAGGGGGTGGGAGCGCACGAAAAGGTTCAACCGGAAATTGGTCAACAATAAGGCGAGAGTCAGCGCGATTCTTGGAACAGCCAAAGCGCGATTCTTGGAACAGCCAAAGATATTTTTTTTTTCGATTTAGGGAGAAATAACCATTAGAACTTGTACACCACATATCGACAGCACCAAAAATGAAACTGTTATTCTCAGCTCTAGACTCCCAGACACACCCCTAAGGCTGGGAAGATGACGTCAATGAGTTTTATTTATTGCAGTTACTCCAGTATAAACATGCACTCTAAATACAATCTTCATCCCAACGTTGTACTGCCAATGCCACACCTGGACCCTAGATACAAGAACGATAAGAAAAATAACCTCTACTGAGATGAAATATGTCAGACGAATGACAGGAAACAGTCTGAGAGATGTGATCAGAAATGAAGAACTGAGAAAAAAGCTAGGAATAGCCCCCGCAACTAGAATATATAAAGAAACAACAGATAAAATGGTTTGGCCACGTGGCAAGGGAGAGTGATCAAAACACAACACAATGAGCCCTCAATAAACGTTGCCAGAACACCAGAATCAATGGTCGACGACGAAAAAGATGGATCGATGGAATATTAGAAGCACTAGGAAACAAAACAGCAGAAAAAGCGAACAGAAAAACAAAAGACCGCAAATTATATCTCTCCTCGACGCTGAAAGACAGATGAGGAAGGAAAGAAGAAGAAGAAGACTCTGGTAATAACGTCATCAAATTTGATCTTTAAAAACTGTGAATTAAAAAACAAAACAATTCGCCATATACTAACTACACCATTATAATAGTCGACCAATAGTCGTTAACAATCGACCAATTGCCGTTAATAGTCGCATAACCGTCGTTAATAGTAGGCCAATAGTTGTTAATAGTAGCATAGCCGTCGTTAATAGTAGGCAATAGTTGTTAATAGTAGCATAACCGTCGTTAATAGTAGGTCAATAGTTGTTAATAGTAGCATAGCCGTCGTTAATAGTAGGCCAATATTGTTAATAGTCGGCCAATACTCGTTAATAGTCGGCCCACAATCATTAAGTCTAATAAAAGTCGTTAATAGTCGGTTAACACTAGACGAGAGGGACATGCTTTAAAAATGGAATAACTAATTTCACGAGCACAAAGGAACCTCAGCTACAACTGCACCTGTCAGGCCGTTGATTCAGGAATCAAGAAGGAAAACAAAACCAGTACTGAAAGAACGGATATGTAGGAACAAAATGAGCAACTATCACCGTGTGTTATAAACCACAATGCAACTTACCTTATGCCACATTTCATGTGGGGGTGGGGGTGGGGGGTTTGATGATTATCTATCGACTGGGGATTCCCCAACAAACATATATTATGAACATGCAGCATATGAGAAGTGACCACTCCAGTGTTTGATTGACCTCCTGTCACAGGAGACGAGTGGTTGTCCATGAATAATTAAGTGAGAGAATCAGTGTAGACCGAGCAGATGTGACCCATAAATGATGACGCCGCTCCACGAACTGGACACGTGCATTTTAGCGGCAGAATCGAGATCATGATGACATCACGTGATGTTATTGCCTGGGCAGAATATGGAAACTGTGGCAAACAAGCAATTATTTCTGTTCTACACACAGGAGAGTTCAGAGAGATCTATGGCAATCAAACGAGAAGATAAAAGTCTTCATAAAAGACGCAGTGTGGCCATACTGAATAAACAAGAAAGAGAGAAGAATAGTTTGAGTTCTATCTCATCCCATCACAACTTCTACACGGTACAACACCTCCCCCCCCCCCCCCCCCCCCCCCCCCTTTACAATCACTGCAGCTATGGACTTGAACGATCAGATCGCCACTCGGAGATCTGTTGATGAGTTGGAAAGGCCACAATAAAACACTCCGGCAGCCACAAAGGTACACTAGATATATCAGGAGATGATGGAATGGCCATGATGGTTTCAATAGGTCACTGATTAAACATTACTTTCACAGATCGCCCCCCCCCCCCCTTGCCTATTCGTGCCACGCTTGATTTAATACTTTCTCAGCCATCTTGTCTTTGTCACAATGGTGGCCATCTGATTATAGATCGTTTACAAAATAAATGGTATATCTTATTTTAGTTATCTTCTATCTCCTCTATCAATGTTCCCATTTTAGTTATCTTCTATCTCCCCTATCAATGTTCCCATTTTAGTTATCTTCTATCTCCCCTATCAATGTTCCCATTTTAGTTATCTTCTATCTCCCCTATCAATGTTCCCATTTTAGTTATCATCTATCTCCCCTATCAATGTTCCCATTTTAGTTATCATCTATCTCCCCTATCAATGTTCCCATTTTAGTTATCTTCTATCTCCCCTATCAATGTTCCCATTTTAGTTATCTTCTATCTCCCCTATCAATGTTCCCATTTTAGTTATCTTCTATCTCCCCTATCAATGTTCCCATTTTAGTTATCTTCTATCTCCCCTATCAATGTTCCCATATTAGTTATCTTCTATCTCCCCTATCAATGTTCCCATTTTAGTTATCTTCTATCTCCCCTATCAATGTTCCCATTTTAGTTATCTTCTATCTCCCCTATCAATGTTCCCATTTTAGTTATCTTCTATCTCCCCTATCAATGTTCCCATTTTAGTTATCTTCTATCTCCCCTATCAATGTTCCCATTTTAGTTATCTTCTATCTCCCCTATCAATGTTCCCATTTTAGTTATCTTCTATCTCCCCTATCAATGTTCCCATTTTAGTTATCTTCTGTCTCCCCTATCAATGTTCCCATTTTAGTTATCTTCTATCTCCCCTATCAATGTTCCCATTTTAGTTATCTTCTATCTCCCCTATCAATGTTCCCATTTTAGTTATCTTCTATCTCCCCTATCAATGTTCCCATTTTAGTTATCATCTATCTCCCTTATCAATGTTCCCATTTTAGTTATCTTCTATCTCCCCTATCAATGTTCTCATTTTAGTTATCATCTATCTCCCCTATCAATGTTCCCATTTTAGTTATCTTCTATCTCCCCTATCAATGTTCCCATTTTAGTTATCATCTATCTCCCTATCAATGTTCCCATTTTAGTTATCATCTATCTCCCCTATCAATGTTCCCATTTTAGTTATCTTCCATCTCCACAATCAATGTTCCCATTTTAGTTATCTTCTATCTCCCCTATCAATGTTCCCATTTTAGTTATCTTCTATCTCCCCTATCAATGTTCCCATTTTAGTTATCTTCTATCTCTCCTATCAATGTTCCCATTTTAGTTATCTTCTATCTCCCCTATCAATGTTCCCATTTTAGTTATCTTCTATCTCCCCTATCAATGTTCCCATTTTAGTTATCTTCTATCTCCCCTATCAATGTTCCCATTTTAGTTATCTTCTATCTCCCCTATCAATGTTCCCATTTTAGTTATCTTCTATCTCCCCTATCAATGTTCCCATTTTAGTTATCTTCTATCTCCCCTATCAATGTTCCCATTTTAGTTATCTTCTATCTCCCCTATCAATGTCCCATTTTAGTTATCTTCTATCTCCCCTATCAATGTTCCCATTTTAGTTATCTTCTATCTCCCCTATCAATGTTCCCATTTTAGTTATCTTCTATCTCCCCTATCAATGTTCCCATTTTAGTTATCGTCTATCTCCCCTATCAATGTTCCCATTTTAGTTATCATCTATCTCCCCTATCAATGTTCCCATTTTAGTTATCATCTACCTCCCCTATCAATGTTCCCATTTTAGTTATCTTCTATCTCCACAATCAATATTCTTATTAGCAATCCATTTTGAAATAATCCACTCAAATTTTATGATTGCCCTGAACATCGCCCTGGACAACAGATCCAAGCAGTTACAGAGTGCTTAATACCACCTTATATTGCCGAGTGTCGAGATACGAAATAACATTTACTGAACATGATAACACTGAGGTTATCAATTGCTTGTATTTTCCTCCCATAGCATGCAATATGTGGCTATTAAATATGTCCTGCTGATAAATCTGCTCAAAAATGCATCAGTGCTTTCATATACAAGTGTTACAGAGGAATGTTTGGAGTACCCGGATGGAAAAAAGAACAAACGTGTTAATTTAGCAAGAACTGAAAATTCTGGTAGACTGGTTAATAAAGAACAAAAAAATGTGGAAAAGAAAATGTTTTTGTCACGTAAACTTGACACATTGAACTATGGAAGATAATTATGGAGGGCATAGTTCCAGGAAAACGTGAGAAAGGAAGACCTTGAAGGTGGGTGTAAGATATCACTGATGAGTTAGGACTGGATGCTGCAGAAGGTTGACATCTCACGCAGGTCAGAGAAAATGTCAGTCAGGAGAGCTACGATCTATCAGAGAGAACACAGGAGAGCCAATATCTAATTGAGACAAGTCAGGAGAGCTAAGATCTATCGGAGAGAACGGAGAAGAAGTGGAAGTTAGCCAGCACAAATATGAGATGAGAGAAGATGGTGTGATAAGAAGAAGGGGAAGTTAGCAGCACAAATATGAGATGAGAGCAGCTGGTGTGACAAGAAGAAGTGGAAGTTAGCCAGCACAGATATGAGATGAGAGCAGCTGGTGTGACAAGAAGAAGTGGAAGTTAGCCAGCACAGATATGAGATGAGAGCAGCTGGTGTGACAAGAAGAAGTGGAAGTTAGCCAGCACAGATATGAGATGAGAGCAGCTGGTGTGACAAGAAGAAGTGGAAGTTAGCAGCACAAATATGAGTTGAGAGCAGCTGGTGTGACAAGAAGAAGTGGAAGTTAGCAGCACAAATATGAGATGAGAGCAGCTGGTGTGACAAGAAGTGGAAGTTAGCAGCACAAATATGAGATGAGAGCAGCTGGTGTGACAAGAAGAAGTGGAAGTTAGCAGCACAAATATGAGATGAGAGCAGCTGGTGTGACAAGAAGTGGAAGTTAGCAGCACAAATATGAGATGAGAGCAGCTGGTGTGACAAGAAGTGGAAGTTAGCCAGCACAGATATGAGATGAGAGCAGCTGGTGTGACAAGAAGTGGAAGTTAGCAGCACAAATATGAGATGAGAGCAGCTGGTGTGACAAGAAGAAGTGGAAGTTAGCCAGCACAGATATGAGATGAGAGCAGCTGGTGTGACAAGAAGTGGAAGTTAGCCAGCACAGATATGAGATGAGAGCAGCTGGTGTGACAAGAAGAAGTGGAAGTTAGCCAGCACAGATATGAGATGAGAGCAGCTGGTGTGACAAGAAGAAGTGGAAGTTAGCCAGCACAGATATGAGATGAGAGCAGCTGGTGTGACAAGAAGAAGTGGAAGTTAGCCAGCACAGATATGAGATGAGAGCAGCTGGTGAGACAAGAAGTGGAAGTTAGCAGCACAAATATGAGATGAGAGAAGATGGTGTGATAAGAAGAAGGGGAAGTTAGCAGCACAAATATGAGATGAGAGCAGCTGGTGTGACAAGAAGAAGTGGAAGTTAGCCAGCACAGATATGAGATGAGAGCAGCTGGTGTGACAAGAAGAAGTGGAAGTTAGCCAGCACAGATATGAGATGAGAGCAGCTGGTGTGACAAGAAGAAGTGGAAGTTAGCCAGCACAGATATGAGATGAGAGCAGCTGGTGAGACAAGAAGTGGAAGTTAGCAGCACAAATATGAGATGAGAGCAGCTGGTGTGACAAGAAGAAGTGGAAGTTAGCAGCACAAATATGAGATGAGAGCAGCTGGTGTGACAAGAAGAAGTGGAAGTTAGCAGCACAAATATGAGATGAGAGCAGCTGGTGTGACAAGAAGTGGAAGTTAGCAGCACAAATATGAGATGAGAGCAGCTGGTGTGACAAGAAGTGGAAGTTAGCCAGCACAGATATGAGATGAGAGCAGCTGGTGTGACAAGAAGTGGAAGTTAGCAGCACAAATATGAGATGAGAGCAGCTGGTGTGACAAGAAGAAGTGGAAGTTAGCCAGCACAGATATGAGATGAGAGCAGCTGGTGTGACAAGAAGTGGAAGTTAGCCAGCACAGATATGAGATGAGAGCAGCTGGTGTGACAAGAAGAAGTGGAAGTTAGCAGCACAAATATGAGATGAGAGCAGCTGGTGTGACAAGTGGTGGGAGTTAGCCAGCACAGATATGAGATGAGAGCAGCTGGTGTGACAAGAAGAAGTGGAAGTTAGCAGCACAAATATGAGATGAGAGCAGCTGGTGTGACAAGTGGTGGGAGTTAGCCAGCACAGATATGAGATGAGAGCAGCTGGTGTGACAAGAAGAAGTGGAAGTTAGCCAGCACAGATATGAGATGAGAGCAGCTGGTGTGACAAGAAGAAGTGGAAGTTAGCCAGCACAGATATAAGATGAGAGCAGCTGGTGTGACAAGAAGAAGTGGAAGTTAGCTACACAAATATGAGATGAGAGCAGCTGGTGTGACAAGAAGTGGAAGTTAGCCAGCACAAATATGAGATGAGAGCAGCTGGTGTGACAAGAAGAAGTGGAAGTTAGCAGCACAGATATGAGATGAGAGCAGCTGGTGTGACAAGAAGAAGGGGAAGTTAGCAGCACAAATATGAGATGAGAGCAGCTGGTGTGACAAGAAGAAGTGGAAGTTAGCAGCACAGATATGAGATGAGAGCAGCTGGTGTGACAAGAAGAAGTGGAAGTTAGCCAGCACAGATATGAGATGAGAGCAGCTGGTGTGACAAGAAGAAGTGGAAGTTAGCAGCACAAATATGAGATGAGAGCAGCTGGTGTGACAAGAAGAAGGGGAAGTTAGCCAGCACAGATATGAGATGAGAGCAGCTGGTGTGACAAGAAGAAGGGGAAGTTAGCAGCACAAATATGAGATGAGAGCAGCTGGTGTGACAAGAAGAAGTGGAAGTTAGCCAGCACAGATATGAGATGAGAGCAGCTGGTGTGACAAGAAGAAGGGGAAGTTAGCAGCACAAATATGAGATGAGAGCAGCTGGTGTGACAAGAAGAAGTGGAAGTTAGCAGCACAGATATGAGATGAGAGCAGCTGGTGTGACAAGAAGTGGAAGTTAGCCAGCACAGATATGAGATGAGAGCAGCTGGTGTGACAAGAAGAAGTGGAAGTTAGCAGCACAGATATGAGATGAGAGCAGCTGGTGTGACAAGAAGTGGAAGTTAGCAGCACAGATATGAGATGAGAGCAGCTGGTGTGACAAGAAGAAGTGGAAGTTAGCCAGCACAGATATGAGATGAGAGCAGCTGGTGTGACAAGAAGAAGTGGAAGTTAGCCAGCACAGATATGAGATGAGAGCAGCTGGTGTGACAAGAAGAAGTGGAAGTTAGCAGCACAAATATGAGATGAGAGCAGCTGGTGTGACAAGAAGAAGTGGAAGTTAGCAGCACAAATATGAGATGAGAGCAGCTGGTGTGACAAGAAGAAGTGGAAGTTAGCGAGAGTTAGTAAGAGAAAGTGAAGAAGATGGGAAGGAAAATAAGAGAATGTTCATAGAGACTCAGGTCTCAACCATTTAATGTGAGTAGGATAAAAGATGTTCATAGAGACTCAGGTCTCAACCATCTATTGTGAGTAGGATAAAAGATGTTCATAGAGACTCATAGCTCTGTCTTACATTATGAGTAGAATAAAAGATGTTCATAGAGACTCATATCTCTGTCTTACATTATGAGTAGAATAAAATATGTTCATAGAGACTCATATCTCTGTCTTACATTATGAGTAGAATAAAAGATGTTCATAGAGACTCATATCTCTGTCTTACATTATGAGTAGGATAAAAGATGTTCATAGAGGCTTATGTCTCTGTCTTACATTATGAGTAGAATAAAAGATGTTCATAGAGACTCTTGTCTCTGTCTTACATTATGAGTAGAATAAAAGATGTTCATAGAGACTCATATCTCTTTCTTACATTGAGTAGAATAAAAGATGTTCATAGAGACTCATATCTCTGTCTTACATTAAAAGATGTTCATAGAGACTCATATCTCTGTCTTACATTATGAGTAGAATAAAAGATGTTCATAGAGACTCATATATCTGTCTTACATTGTGAGTATAATAAAAGATGTTCATAGAGACTCATATCTCTGTCTTACATTATGAGTAGAATAAAAGATGTTCATAGAGACTCATATCTCTGTCTTACATTAAAAGATGTTCATAGAGACTCATATCTCTGTTTTACATTATGAGTAGAATAAAAGATGTTCATAGAGACTCATATCTCTGTCTTACATTGTGAGTAGAATAAAAGATGTTCATAGAGACTCATATCTCTGTCTTACATTATGAGTAGAATAAAAGATGTTCATAGAGACTCATATCTCTGTCTTACATTGTGAGTAGAATAAAAGATGTTCATAGAGACTCATATCTCTGTCTTACATTATGAGTAGAATAAAAGATGTTCATAGAGACTCATATCTCTGTCTTACATTATGAGTAGAATAAAAGATGTTCATAGAGACTCATATCTCTGTCTTACATTAAAAGATGTTCATAGACACTCATATCTCTGTTTTACATTATGAGTAGAATAAAAGATGTTCATAGAGACTCATATCTCTGTCTTACATTGTGAGTAGAATAAAAGATGTTCATAGAGACTCATATCTCTGTCTTACATTATGAGTAGAATAAAAGATGTTCATAGAGACTCATATCTCTGTCTTACATTATGAGTAGAATAAAAGATGTTCATAGAGACTCATATCTCTGTCTTACATTATGGGTAGAATAAAAGATGTTCATAGAGACTCATATCTTCTATTGAAATCATTGAGACTTAAAATGTGGTCTTTGAAAAAAAAATAATTAATAAATGATTCTAAAATACCAGAACAATGTTATATAGCATGATATAACAATTTGTGAAGAATAGCAAGATACAAGAACAATGTTATAGAACATGATATAACAATGAAGAATAGCAAGATACAAGAACAATGCTGTAGAACATGATATAACAATGAAGAATAGCAAGATACAAGAACAATGTTATAGAACATGATATAACAATGAAGAATAGCAAGATACAAGAACAATGTTATAGAACATGATATAACAATGAAGAATAGCAAGATACAAGAACAATGCTTTAGAACATGATATAACAATGAAGAATAGCAAGATACAAGAACAATGTTATAGAACATGATATAACAATGAAGAATAGCAAGATACAAGAACAATCAAACAATGTTATAGAACATGATATAACAATGAACAAAATACAAAAGTGTTAAAACATAAGACAAAGCCACAGAATCAATCAATAAATGCAAGACATGAGATTAGTTTGCCAATAAATATTTCTGTGCTCAGATTTGTTAGTCTGTAGACATTTTGTTATCTTCACGTACAAGGAAGATCATCCAGAAATCTTTTGTTGTAGTTCAGTGACTGGTTATAATATTTGATTTATTACGGTTTGCATGTTAAACTCAATGATGATCCGCTCAGTGGCTAGTCAACTGGACTACCCAGGATAAGAGGTCAGGTTCCAGGTTCACCCAGCCTTAAATGGGTACAAGATTGGGAAAATAAAGTGGCACGTACACTACTGAACACACTACCATAGAAATGATGTCCAAGTGTCTTTAAAATATATGGGCATTAACACGATATTCCCTACATGGTATGTGGTGTGATGGGTCTCTTTACTTTTTTAAAAATATACTTATTTATGCTACAGGTAATGCCATCATAAATAATTGTAAAGCAAAATAATTGTTATTTTATTTCATAATATAATAATGAAAGAGATACACCTTTGATTAGGGAGAGAAATGTAACAAATAAGTAACTTTGATTGGAATCCAACGGCAGTTTTTAAGATGTAACAGACAGAGCACTCCAATTACTGAAGTTAAAAACAGAATCAGAGACAGATAGAGTTTGTCCCAATAGTTGTTTTATCTGTTTAAAAGAGAACATATTTAAAGACATAAATGATACCTTAGGATGCAAATATCAATGATACTCCGGGTTTATACATTAATGAAATTTAATACAAACTAATGAGAATTAAAAGAATTCATTTAAAAAAATTCAATAAATACTTTGATCTAAGTGTGGTAAAAAAGAAAAACAAAGATTGTTTTCCGTACAGAATATAAAACATTTTTCAATTATCGGAATTCCATGGGAAAAATGACAAAGTTCCAACTATAAAGAAACACGTCTATAAGAGCATTTTCCGAGCACATCAGAGGTGAGAAGTTAACGTTTGAGGTGGGCGCATGTAGGCACATCAGGTTTAAAAGGATTAATCTGCCATGGGTTCTTCAAAATCTGCAGATTACATATGGGACTCCTGCTTTCCACAACAACCCATGAGGGATAGACCTCAGATCTCATAACTCAGTAACTAGTTGAGGATAACTCATGAGAGCTAGACCTCAGATCTCATAACTCAGTAACTAGTTGAAGATAACTCATCAGGGCTAGACTTCAGATCTCACAACTCAGTGACTACTTGAGGAAAACTCATGAGGGCTAGACCTCAGATCTCAAAACTCAGTGACTAGTTGAGGATAACCAATGAGGGTTAGACCTCAGATCTCAAAACTCAGTGACTAGTTGAGGATAACCAATGAGAGCTAGACCTCAGATCTCATAACTCAGTAACTAGTTGAAGATAACTCATCAGGGCTAGACTTCAGATCTCAATACTCAGTGACTATTTGAGGATAACCAATGAGGGCTAGACTTCAGATCTCAATACTCAGTGACTATTTGAGGATAACTCATGAGGGCTAGACCTCAGATCTCAATACTCAGTGACTAATTAAGAATAACCCATGAGGGCTAGACCTCAGATCTCAATACTCAGTTACTAGTTGAGGATAACCCATGAGGGCTAGACCTCATATATAAATACTCAGTGACTAGTTTAGGATAACTCATGAGGGCTAGACCTCAGATCTCATAACTCAGTGACTAGTTGAGGATAACTCATGAGGGCTAGACCTCGGATTTGAGGATAATTCATGAGGGCTACACCTCAGATCTCAATACCCAGTGACTAGTTGAGTATAATTCATGAGGGCTAGACTTCAGATCTCAATACCCAGTGACTAGTTGAGGATAACTCATGAGGGCTACACATCAGATCTCAATACTCAGTGACTAGTTGAGGATAACTCATGAGGACTAGACCTCAGATCTCAATACTCAGTGACTAGTTGAGGATAACCCATGTGGGCTAGACCTCAGATCTCAATACTCAGTGACTAGTTGAGGATAACTCATGAGGGCTAGACCTCAGATCTCAATACTCAGTGACTAATTGAGGATAACCCATGAGGGCTAGACCTCAGATCTCAATACTCAGTGACTAGTTGAGGATAACCCATGAGGGCTAGACCTCAGATCTCAATACTCAGTGACTAGTTGAGGATAACTCATGAGGGCTAGACCTCAGATCTCATAACTCAGTGACTAGTTGAGGATAACTCATCAGGGCTAGACCTCGGATTTGAGGATAATTCATGAGGGCTAGACCTCAGATCTCAATACCCAGTGACTAGTTGAGGATAACTCATGAGGGCTACACATCAGATCTCAATACTCAGTGACTAGTTGAGGATAATTCATGAGGACTAGACCTCAGATCTCAATACTCAGTGACTAGTTGAGGATAACCCATGTGGGCTAGACCTCAGATCTCATAACTCAGTGACTAGTTGAGGATAACTCACGAGAGCTAGACCTCAGATCTCAATACTATGTGACTAGTTGAGGATTACTCATGACGGCTACACATCAGATCTCAATACTCAGTGACTAGTTGAGGATAACTCATGAGGGTAGACCTCAGATCTCATAACTCAGTGACTAGTTGAGGATAACTCATGAGAGCTAGACCTCAGATCTCAATACCCAGTGACTAGTTGAGGATAACTCATGAGAGCTAGACCTCAGATCTCAATACTATGTGACTAGTTGAGGATTACTCATGACGGCTACACATCAGATCTCAATACTCAGTGACTAGATGAGGATAACTCATGAGGGCTAGACTTCAGATCTCAATACTTAGTGACTAGTTGAGGATAACTCATGAGGGCTAGACCTCAGATATCATAACTCAGTGACTAGTTGAGGATAACTCATGAGAGCTAGACCTCAGATATCAATACTCAGTGACTAGTTGAGGATAACCCATGAGGGCTAGACCTCAGATCTCAATACTCAGTGACTAGTTGAGGATAATTCATGAGGAAACCACAAATTCAACGATAAATTTCCCACCACTTAGGTTCAAGTCTGGGACATTCTTGTCTGATATCTTGACAGAAACCTTACCTCCCCTCATATGAATCAAACTTAGGACATTCTTGCCTTATATCATGGTTGATGTCCTAGTTCTAGACCACTCAGTCCCCTGTGCATGTTTTAACGTAAGGTCCAGCTGATGACAGAGCCGGGACAGTAGATGTGTCCTTGAAACTCTTGGAATGGACTTCACCACAAGAAATGTGTTTGTTATGTACAGGAATGTAAACCATCAACAAAAAATCACAATTTGTGAGAGTATGAAGGCTGACATCAAATACAAGCAAGAACAAGTACTGACATTTAAAAAATAGCAAATAGAACTGAGAATCAAATAGGAATGCTTCAACAAATAATATGTGTTGAGGGAATGGGGGGGGGGGGGCTGATTGGTCTCGAGGCAAGATGCCAGCCTCGAGACAGAGAGGTTGTGAGTTCAAATCCTGGCTGAACCAGTTGGGATTTTTATTTATGATTTCTCTCTGCAGTAACCACCCCTGGTCTCAGCAGCGGGGCCCGGCTAGAACGTCAATTACTCATCATCGGAAACAAAATATGAATACCTTCAAAGGCGGAGGTATTTGCATGTACAGCAAGGGACCTCTGTGTACACGGCTGCCAGGGAAAAATGTATTAATACACAAAATTCAGTTCCTAGTATCTAGGTACTTTGCCAAAGGTGAAAGCTGGTGAATGCAAAAATAAAAAAAAATATGTCTTGTTTGATAAAGAATATTAGAGGCAGCTGAGGTGTGGCTTATCAGAAGAATGCTACAAATTCGACAGATAGCAAAAATGACAAATGAAGAATGTTTAAAACGAGCTGGAGATACCAGAAATATCATCAAAATCTTAAGGAAGTGACAACCTACATTTATTGGGCATATCATGTGAAAAGAGAATACTATTACAACAGGCAGAATGAATGGAATGAAGAGCAGAGGAAAACCAAGAGCAAAAATATAGCACAGCTTATCAAATGACGTAATAAAAGATCACGACTGAAATTATGACAAGCATGAAGGACTGAGTGATGTGGAGAGAGATGATCACTTGTGCCAACTGGAATGGCCCCTGATGATGATGATGATGTTTGACAAGTGTTTTGCAGCATTATCACCAGATCTCATAAATGATGTACATTGAGATTGTTAGAAGGAGACTGATTCATATTTAGCTCAAAGACTTCAATTTCTGAATGTTTCTCTAAACAATTGCAACAACAAACTTTATATTTAAATTGAACAAGAAAACAAAAATGAAATATTGTTACTCAGTTCTATAGTTTTGACCATTTTTTTTTAAAGTGTCATATTTTGAATGTCATATTATAAACCTATCTTCATGCTGTCAGAAAAAAAGAAAAAAAACATACAGTAGAGACCTGATAATAATATTTAAATGCTTTAATGTCTGCAATTAAGTACAAAGTCCAACACAAATTGTAATTTTATTTGTTATAATTTAAATTATCAGAAGTTTCGAGAGAGTATTTTCTAAAATAGAAAAGATAATGAAGCATTCCACAAACAGCAGCTGTGAAAGAGAGAGTGATTACCCCTTCTTTTATCAGATTAAAGCTCAGTTGTAGTCTGTTGTAGGTCCTTATAGTGACTATCGATTACAGCAAACTGATATATGATAATATAAAATAAACAACGATAAAAATGTCATAGATTCTTATGTGCGCTAAAATCTTGGCTGTCTTTATGATGGAACACCATGCCAGCACAAGCTTATCGTTGCCCGGTCCCTATAGGCGCTTGCTAATCTGGTGTTCTCACTAGCAAATCTACCACTATTGATTTAATGCGTCCAGATTAAAATTAAATGCTCAGTAGTTGCAGAGATCAGGCAGAAATGAACTTAAAAGAATCAAACAGCAGGGTCCGACAGAATGAAACTCTGAGTCACAAGTGCATTTGAGAAAGACAGATCGATTGTAAAACGCACGAAGATAATGTAATGATTACAATTTATAACAATGATATAATATAGATATAGTAGACTATGACTCGAGCACAAGTGGATGCGTGCTTGTTATGGCTTTATTACTAAACAGAAACGACGGGATTTATTTAAAAAAGATATATTTTATATAGTAATATAGTAGGCCTCATTATTATATAGTATAAGTAAGACGAGTATATCAACATTTTAAAAAAAAATGAATTAAGAGTTACTAAGTCTTAGACAGTAGGTGAGTAGGTCAGTAGGTAGGTTAAACGTTTAAGTTAATTAAGTGGTTACTATTGTTCGGCTACTAAAAAGAAGAGTGAGTTACACTAGTCAGTTGAGTCACTCAGTCAGTAATTGAGTAATTAAGTTCAATTCGCTGAGTACGTTATCAGTTAGACAGTGAAGTTATGTATTTTAATTTACATAAAAAAATTGTTGTGTTACTAGCACGAGAACTATATATTATATAGTTTGAGAGTTACTACCTCCATATCATCTGTAGTAAGTAATAACTCTAACTCTGATACTAACTTACTCAGAGTAGTTGTATCATACCACTTTCACTTTTTCTCAATATTGAGCTTATAACTTATAGAATAAGAAACCATTAACATGGCTCAATGTTTGACTAGCTCGCCCGTGTGGCGCTGTAATGAGTTGGGTTATCACTGTTTCATGCATGCAGATATGAGAAAATACAACCTGAGAAACAAAGATAAACTGTTCAGCTACTTACAATGAGCGCTCCTCCTGGAATCGACGGCAACCGTCCACCATTTTGTTTGTAAACGCCAACGCCAGGCCCTGTTGTTGTGGAAACAGTCACGTGACCAAACATTCACCATCTCCGTGTCGGGGCAATAGTTTTAGTTTTGGTAACGAGGCGCGAGGTGGAGCTATAGAACAAGAGGTAGAATTAGGTGGAAAGAAAAGAAAACAAACGGTAACATTCTAAAAGAGAAATCACCATGTGCCATACCGGTTGGCGTAGGTGATCATGTCCCTCCACAATCTTCTATCTACAGTGCATCGTATCAGTTCTGTTGTTGACTGTTTTCCATGCCATGACACCAAGCTATCCAGTATTTCTCTCTTTGTCGTCCGCGATCTCTCTTTCCTTTTATTTTGCCAGTTGTAACCAAGTATTCCAACTTTACTCTTCTCATGATGTGCCCGAAAAATGTTGATTGCTTCTTTCTGGTGTTTTTTAAGAAGTCCCTTTTTGTGTTGGCCTCTGTGAGAACTTCCTCATTGGTCTTTTTATCTGTCCAGGGAACTTTCAACATTCTTCTGAGAAATCACATCTCTGTGGCCTCTAATCGTCTTTTCATTTGTTTGTCTACTGTCCATGATTCGCTTCCATATGTCAGAATTGGTTCTATATAGCACAGATGAACTCTCTTTCTAATTTTTATTGACATAGATTTGTTGCATAAGATATTTTTCATTTTCTGAAATGCTATTTGGCCTGAGCTATTCTGCTTTATTATTTCTGTGGTGCATCTCCCATCTGATGTTATTATTGTGCCCAAGTATTTGAAACGTTATACTTGTTTCAGATTTATCTCGTTTATTTTTATGCTGCATGATGATGATGGTTGTTTCTTCGATATAACCATTATTTCTGTTTTCTTACTATTCAGACTGAGACCTTTCTTGTTGCTTTCTATTACTATTATGTCTATCATTTCTTGTAGTTCGTTCTCTGTCTCTGCTATTAAGACTGTGTCATCCGCATATCGTAAATTATTTATGTTGTGACCGTTGACTTCAATTCCTTTTTTGTCTACTATTGATCTCATAATATATTCGCTGTAAAGTGAAAACAAATCCGGTGACAGAACACAGCCTTGTCTGACTCCTTGCTTTATATATTGGAATTGTCCTGTTTGGTTGTTAATTCGTATAGCTGCTGTTTGTTGCCAGTACATGTTTTTTGTGATTCGCAGATCCTTGCCAAAAATGTTTAATTTCTCCAGCATATTGATTATTTCCACATGCTTTACCTTGTCAAATGCTTTCGTGTAGTCTTTAAAGCACATATATAGATCTTTCTTTACCTCTATAGATTTTTCTATCAATGTTCTTAAGTTAGCGGGGTAGAGTTCTGCCCTACCAAAGGAGGAGTAAGACGTCTCCTTTCCTCCGCTAGTCTTCTGGACATCCCTGGCAAGGTGGAGCTCCTGATCAGCCCTCCTATCAGGGTTATGTGAAGCCAATGGAACAGGTGGTGGATGGTGTTGTGGGAGCAGCCGACAAGTAGTGCCGGTTATGGTCCCCACGCCGCGATGGCAGGCAGAGGATCTCATGTATAGAGACAATGGCTGCGATCTCCGACTAGTACAGTCACTGCCAAGAAGGAATGGAATGGCAAACTACCTTCTTAAATTGCCTGGAATAATCATGAACAATCACAACCTTATGTTTACAGCTAACGACGTTAATGGGGAAAAGAGAACTACTAAATACAATTAGACCAAGGCAAATGAAGTTTTTTTGGGCATGTTAAAAGACACAAAAGCCTAATAAAAGTAATATTGGAAGGGAAAACACAAGGTAAAAGAGGCGGAGGCAGACCAAGAATTACATGGACGAGTAACATCAAAAGATGGAAAATTTAGTCTATGACAATCTGCACCATCAAAGCAAGAGACAGTGTGGAATGGCGCTCCACGGTAGCCAACCTTCGATGCGGAGACGGTACTCAATGATGATGATGATGATGACCGAGGCGCGGACCATTGTCTATTAATGTATTATCATGTTTGGATCACAGACAGGCAATTCTCCAGATGTGTTTGGTCATTGAACGTGGAAGTCAGCTACTGCAATGATAAGACAACTGTTGGTTTAGAAAGTTTTAGACAAACGTCACCTCTGTCAGCATTGCGGAAGAATCTTGGGTAATTTTCGAGTTTAGCTTTCTAAATCATTTCTGCTAAATGAGTGATTTCCCCTTATTTATCAGAGATGCTTGAATTAATATGACCGGACATACTTGAATTATCAACAGAATTATTCAATTTCTCATTTTTGTGCGTTTAATTTTTTTTGTTTTCAACACGGGTTAGGTGTATGCCTAGTTGTAGGATATTCTAACCTAACCTACCTGCCTTCTCATAACAGATTCAAGAGCCACCGAATAAGGTAGAAGGGGACGCTACTCCGATCATTGACGCTAAACTGGTAATTTTTGAATTTTGCAAATGATGATAATGTGTAGGGGCCTAAGGGCTGAACACACTTCCCCGTTTATCAACTTTGTCCCGGCCGATTTGAATTTCTCTCCGACTTTAGTTAGCGAAAATTAATTTGTCCCTTCTGAAAATGTCAAATGTATGCTGGCTCTTACTCAACCGGAAAGTCCGAAGACAAAGGTGAAATCATTGAAGAAGTGAAGAGAGAATTTACAAGTTTTCATGAAAGATGTCTCTCTCATACTAGGCCTATTGGACGAGAGTTGTAGACAGGCAGAAGACTTTATATTGTGCTTGGCCAAGTGTTGAGCTTTCTGTGGTTACGATCAAACAAAATATCGGACATTGAAGTGGTCGACATTGATCACTTGTTTGATGAGGTTCTTATTGCATAGAGTTATTGGACTTCTCAGACACCAATTTTGGCAAACCAAAACTTCTAGTCTGGAGAAAGGTGACCATGCTCTCCCTGGTACTTCTGCACCAGTTGAACGAGTGTTTGTAACAAGTAATATCCAGTAAAAGTGAGTGGCCTTCTGATGGTCAGAGAGACAATATGGAGGTAGCTACAGTGAGTGGCCTTCTAATGGTCAGAGGGACAATATGGAGGTAGCTACAGTGAGTGGCATTATGGTCAGAGAGACAATATGGAGGTAGCTACAGTGAGTGGACTTATGGTCAGAGAGACAATATGGAAGTAGCTACAGTGAGTGGCCTTCTAATTGTCAAAGAGACAATATGGAGGTAGCTACAGTGAGTGACCTTCTAATGGTCAGAGAGGTAATATGGAGGTAGCTACAGTGAGTGGCCTTCTAATGGTCAGACAGACAATATGGAGGTAGCTACAGTGAGTGGCCTTCTAATGGTCAGAGAGATAATATGGAGGTAGCTACAGTGAGTGGCCTTCTAATGGTCAGAGAGATAATATGGAGGTAGCTACAGTGAGTGGCCTTCTAATGGTCAGAGAGACAATATGGAGGTAGCTACAGTGAGTGGCCTTCTAATGGTCAGAGAGACAATATGGAGGTAGCTACAGTGAGTGGCCTTCTAATGGTCAGAGAGGTAATATGGAGGTAGCTACAGTGAGTGGCCTTATGGTCAGAGAGACAATATGGTGGTAGCTACAGTGAGTGGCCTTATGGTCAGAGAGACAATATGGAGGTAGCTACAGTGAGTGGCCTTATGGTCAGAGAGACAATATGGAGGTAGCTACAGTGAGTGGCCTTCTAATGGTCAGAGAGACAATGTGGAGGTAGCTACAGTGAGTGGCCTTCTAATGGTCAGAGAGACAATATGGAGGTAGCTACAGTGAGTGGCCTTCTAATGGTCAGAGAGGTAATATGGAGGTAGCTACAGTGAGTGGCCTTATGGTCAGAGAGACAATATGGAGGTAGCTACAGTGAGTGGCCTTATGGTCAGAGAGACAATATGGAGGTAGCTACAGTGAGTGGCCTTATGGTCAGAGAGACAATATGGAGGTAGCTACAGTGAGTGGCCTTATGGTCAGAGAGACAATATGGATGTAGCTACAGTGAGTGGCCTTATGGTCAGAGAGACAATATGGAGGTAGCTACAGTGAGTGGCCTTATGGTCAGAGAGGTAATATGGAGGTAGCTACAGTGAGTGGCCTTATGGTCAGAGAGACAATATGGAGGTAGATACAGTGAGTTGTTTTATGGTCAGAGAGACAATATGGAGGTAGCTACAGTGAGTGGCCTTCTAATGGTCAGACAGACAATATGGAGGTAGCTACAGTGAGTGGCCTTCTAATGGTCAGACAGACAATATGGAGGTAGCTACAGTGAGTGGTCTTCTAATGTTCAGAGAGATAATATGGAGGTAGCTACAGTGAGTGGCCTTCTAATGGTCAGAGAGACAATATGGAGGTAGCTACAGTGAGTGGCCTTCTAATGGTCAGAGAGGTAATATGGAGGTAGCTACAGTGAGTGGCCTTATGGTCAGAGAGACAATATGGAGGTAGCTACAGTGAGTGGTCTTATGGTCAGAGAGACAATATGGAGGTAGCTACAGTGAGTGGCCTTCTAATGGTCAGAGAGACAATATGGAGGTAGCTACAGTGAGTGGCCTTATGGTCAGAGAGACAATATGGATGTAGCTACAGTGAGTGGCCTTATGGTCAGAGAGACAATATGGAGGTAGCTACAGTGAGTGGCCTTATGGTCAGAGAGGTAATATGGAGATAGCTACAGTGAGTGGCCTTATGGTCAGAGAGACAATATGGAGGTAGATACAGTGAGTTGTTTTATGGTCAGAGAGACAATATGGAGGTAGCTACAGTGAGTGGCCTTCTAATGGTCAGACAGACAATATGGAGGTAGCTACAGTGAGTGGCCTTCTAATGGTCAGACAGACAATATGGAGGTAGCTACAGTGAGTGGTCTTCTAATGTTCAGAGAGATAATATGGAGGTAGCTACAGTGAGTGGCCTTCTAATGGTCAGAGAGACAATATGGAGGTAGCTACAGTGAGTGATCTTCTAATGGTCAGAGAGATAATATGGAGGTAGCTACAGTGAGTGGCATTCTAATGGTCAGACAGACAATATGGAGGTAGCTACAGTGAGTGATCTTCTAATGGTCAGAGAGATAATATGGAGGTAGCTACAGTGAGTGGTCTTATAGTCAAAGAGATAATATGGAGGTAGCTACAGTGAGTGGCCTTCTAATGGTCAGAGAGACAATATGGAGGTAGCTACAGTGAATGGCCTTCTAATGGTCAGAGAGATAATATGGAGGTAGCTACAGTGAGTGGCCTTATGGTCAGAGAGACAATATGGAGGTAGCTACAGTGAGTGGCCATATGGTCAGAGAGACAATATGGAGGTAGCTACAGTGAGTGGCCTTATGGTCAGAGAGACAATATGGAGGTAGCTACAGTGAGTGGCCTTATGGTCAGAGAGACAATATGGAGGTAGCTACAGTGAGTGGCCTTATGGTCAGAGAGACAAAATAGAGGTAGCTACAGTGAGTGGCCTAATGGTCAGAGAGACAACATGGAGGTAGCTACAGTGAGTGGCCTTATGGTCAGAGAGACAATATGGAGGTAGCTACAGTGAGTGACCTTCTAATGGTCAGAGAGACAATATGGAGGTAGCTACAGTGAGTGGCCTTCTAATGGTCAGACAGACAATATGGAGGTAGCTACAGTGAGTGGCCTTCTAATGGTCAGACATACAATATGGAGGTAGCTACAGTGAGTGGCCTTCTAATGGTCAGAGAGACAAAATGGAGGTAGCTACAGTGAGTGGCCTTCTAATGGTCAGACAGACAATATGGAGGTAGCTACAGTGAGTGGCCTTATGGTCAGAGAGACAATATGGAGGTAGCTACAGTGAGTGGACTTATGGTCAGAGAGACAATATGGAAGTAGCTACAGTGAGTGGCCTTCTAATGGTCAGACAGACAATATGGAGGTAGCTACAGTGAGTGGCCTTATGGTCAGAGAGACAATATGGAGGTAGCTACAGTGAGTGGCCTTATGTCAGAGAGACAATATGGAGGTAGCTACAGTGAGTGGACTTATGGTCAGAGAGACAATATGGAGGTAGCTACAGTGAGTGGCCTTCTAATGGTCAGAGAGACAATATGGAGGTAGCTACAGTGAGTGGCCTTATGGTCAGAGAGATAATATGGAGGTAGCTAC
The DNA here is from genome assembly GCA_032433765.1 of Megaustenia siamemsis. NCBI lineage: Eukaryota > Metazoa > Mollusca > Gastropoda > Stylommatophora > Ariophantidae > Megaustenia > Megaustenia siamemsis. Next base: position 13,367,419 of record JAVIAB010000125.1, on the reverse strand, counting down.
AGTGAGTGACCTTCTAATGGTCAGAGAGATAATATGGAGGTAGCTACAGTGAGTGGCCTTATGGTCAGAGAGATAATATGGAGGTAGCTACAGTGAGTGACCTTCTAATGGTCAGAGAGACAATATGGAGGTAGCTACAGTGTCATCTAATGGTCCGAGAGACAATATGGAGGTAGCTACAGTGAGTGGCCTTCTAATAGTCAGAGAGATAATATTGAGGTAGCTACAGTGAGTGGCCTTCTAATGGTCAGAGAGATAATATGCAGGTAGCTACAGTGTCATCTAATGGTCAGAGAGACAATATGCAGGTAGCTACAGTGTCATCTAATGGTCCGAGAGACAATATGGAGGTAGCTACAGTGAGTGGCCTTCTAATGGTCAGAGAGATAATATTGAGGTAGCTACAGTGAGTGGCCTTCTAATGGTCAGAGAGATAATATGCAGGTAGCTACAGTGTCATCTAATGGTCAGGGAGACAATATGCATTTAGCTACAGTGTCATCTAATGGTCCGAGAGACAATATGGAGGTAGCTACAGTGAGTGGCCTTTTAATGGTCAGAGAGATAATATGCAGGTAGCTACAGTGTCATCTAATGGTCAGAGAGACAATATGGAGGTAGCTACAGTGTCATCTAATGGTCAGAGAGACAATATGCAGGTAGCTACAGTGTCATCTAATGGTCAGAGAGACAATATGGAGGTAGCTACAGTGAGTGGCCTACTAATGGTCAGAGAGATAATATGCAGGTAGCTACAGTGTCATCTAATGGTCAGAGAGATAATATGCAGGTAGCTACAGTGAGTGGCCTTCTAATGGTCAGAGAGATAATATGCAGGTAGCTACAGTGTCATCTAATGGTCAGAGAGACAATATGCAGGTAGCTACAGTGTCATCTAATAGTCTGAGAGACAATATGGAGGTAGCTACAGTGTCATCTAATTGTCAGAGAGACAATATGCAGGTAGCTACAGTGTCATCTAATGGTCAGAGAGACAATATGCAGGTAGCTACAGTGTCATCTAATGGTCAGAGAGACAATATGGAGGTAGCTACAGTGAGGGGTCTTCTGATGATTAAAATAAATATCCTACTAAAGTTAGAATTATCTGATACAACTAAAATAAATGTCCACCAAAGTTAGAGTTATCTGATACAACTAAAATAAATGTCCTACTAAAGTTAGAGTTATCTGATACAACTAAAATAAATGTCCTACTAAAGTTAGAATTATCTGATACAACTAAAAAAATGTCCCACCAAAGTTAGAATGATCTGATACAACTAATATAAATGTCCTACTAAAGTTAGAGTTATCTGATACAACTAAAATGAATGTCCTACTAAAATTAGAGTTATCTGATACAACTAAAATAAATGTCCCACTAATTTTGCAGTTCTCTGATATAGCTAAAATGAATGTCCCACTAAAGTTGCAGTTCTCTGATATAGCTAAAATGAATGTCCCACTAAAGTTGCAGTTCTCTGATATAGCTAAAATGAATGTCCCACTAAAGTTAGAGTTATCTGATACAACTAAAATAAATGTCCCACTAATGTTGCGGTTCTCTGATTCAATTAAAATGAATGTCCTATTAAAGTTGCAGTTCTCTGATATAAGTAAAGTACCCCCGTCTCGCTATGTGGCGTATAGGTAAATATGGTGTTAGTGACCCTATATTTTACAGACCTTCAGCACACGATTTTTTGAGTAATATGGTCAGTATTACGCCCGTGCTGCTTTACTTTCCCAGAAAAAAATCCGGTACCCATTTAAGGCTGGGTGAACCCGGAAGCCGTCGGTTGGGATCGAACCCTACCCCTTGTCCATTGTAGACCAGTTCACTAACCACTGAGCTTTCGCGGCTATAAATGTCCCACTAAAGTTGCAGTTCTCTGATACAACTAAAGTGAATCTGAAATTTCTAAGAAAAACATTTTCAAGAGAAAAAGGTGACAGCTTAGCTTCCATCATAATACGTCCAGTTGCATTTCAATTGTCCCCGTTTCAGTTCAAAATTGTATGCTAATGGTCCCAGTTTCAGCTCTAAAATTTATTTAAAATGGTCCAATTTTCAAATCTTAAATATATTAAATATGGTCCCCTTTTCAGCTCTAAAATTTATGAAAAATGATCCCAGTTTCAACTCTAAATTTATTTAAAATGGTCCAATTTTCAAATCTTAAATATATTAAATATGGTCCTCTTTTCAGCTCTAAAATTTATGAAAAATGATCCCAGTTTCAGCTCTAAAATTTATGAAAAATGGTCCCAGTTTCAGCTCTAAAATTTATGAAAAATGGTCCCAGTTTCAGCTCTTTTAAGGAGAGTTGAAGGAGATACATTCATCTATTCCCTCTCTTATACTAATACATGGACAAATAGAAGACCTACAAGAACACTTAAACAAACTCAACTGTACAGGGACAAAATACAACACGAAAATCAACATCAACAAAACAGTATTCATGAATGTCGCAAAAGAGAAACAGAACATCAACATAACTGTAGTAAGCAGACAACTAAAACAAGTAGAGGAATTTAAATACACAGGAAGTCTAGTGACAAACGACAGTTCTCAACAGCAGAAATAGACTGCATCAAAGCTTGCCAAATCATTGGAGAGCTATCACCACTATCGCCCAACAAGGAAATAACTCTAGTGGCAAAACGGGCACTATACAATACAATCTTCATCCCAACGTTGTGCTACCAATGCCAGTCATGGACCCTAGATGCAAGAACAATAAGAAAAAATAACCTCTACTGAGATTAAATGTGTTAGACGAATGATAGGAAACAGTCTGAGAGATAAGATCAGAAATGAACAACTAAAAAAAGCTAGGAATAACCCCGCCATAGAATTTATAAAGAAACAACAAATAAAGTGGTTTGGCCACGAGATAAGGCAGAGTGATCAAAACACGACACAATGAGCCTTCAATAAACGTTGCGAGAAAACCTGACCCAAGGGTAGACCAAAAAAAAGACGGATCGACGGAATATTAGAAGCACTAGGAAACATAACAGTAGAAGAGGTGAACAGAAGAGCAAAAGATCGCAAATTATATCTCCCCTCGACGCTGAAAGGCAAATGAGGAAGGAAAGAAGAAATACATACCCACGTCTGTTCGTTGTGATCAGAAGGCTAAGATACACGTATCTATGAATTGTCTCTCTCCTACACACAAGCAGTACACACATATATCAACATGTGTCATCTCCGCAATGAAAGCTGGCCACGCTCAGAAGGCCACACTAGTGTATGCAGCGTTCACTCTACACTCTATGACTGATTTCCCAATCATCCTCTTGATATTGTCGGCCCATTGTAATCTTGCTCAGACTGTCCATGCTATAGGCTTGATACATCCTATCTCTACTTTCTCTGTCGCTTTTTTCCATAACATTTCATTATATCTTTGTATGCTCAAAGGCTCGAATTGTATTGATCTTGTTCAGACTGTCACTCCCTCCCCTTTTCAGTTTATTTGCTTTCATAGCCCATTATTTGCTTTCAGAGCCCCATTATTTGCTTTCATAGCCCCATTATTTGCTTTCATAGCCCCTTTATTTTGCTTTCATAGCCCCATTATTTGCTTTCATAGCCCCATTATTTGCTTTCATAGCCCCATTATTTGCTTTCATAGCTCCATTATTTGCTTTCATAGCCCCATTATGCTTTCATAGCCCCATTATTTGCTTTCATAGCTCCATTATTTGCTTTCAGAGCCCAATTATTTGCTTTCAAAGCCCCTTTATTTGCAGAGCCTCATTATTTGCCTTTAGAGACACATTAATTCCGACCATCCCATTTTCTCCATTCTTCTGTCAATTCATTTTCTTGAATGTACATTAAAAACTGGACACTTTCAACAGGTTATTTCTCAATATTCTGATCGTTGAGTCTTGTGTGTATTATAGTTTCTGATTTCTCGCTGTCATTTTTCACTGATTCTTGTATTCAATACTGATCGCCAACAAAACGCATTCAGTTGCACGACTACGTGTTCATTAAGTCATGTTATATTTCGTAATCTTTGTCCTTTTTGGTTTGAATAATTTACAATAAAAATGTCGAACACCGCTTCATGATGTTCCGTAGGCGTCAATGCCTGATGCCCTCATGTTCTCTCCTCCACGTCTGTCATTGGCAGGTCATAAATTGATGGCAGCGATGCTTGGGCTATCTGTACGTCACCGTGCATCAGACGTTAAGAGGCAGGCGATGTAGGCCACAGGTGTGATATAAATGTTGATATTTCGCATAAAGACACACACTCGGACTGCTTCCAAGCAATCATCAGTTGATTGCCAAATTCATGAAATTATTTCTGTTCGGCACGTTGTGCCACCAATCTGCTACCAGTCATATCGGATCACGGCTAGTAGTTCCGATGTTGTAGACAATGTAAATCATAAACATGGACATTCGAGATAATTGTGTAGTTACTATTGCAAGAGAATATCAAGCAGGAACGTCGGCAGTCACTACGTGAGATTGATAAACTTGGTGTGATACGAAAGTTAACACATCGTCATTTATCACACTGTATGTCTATGCTCTATGTGATAAACACGTTACTGATTGTGTTCATTTGTCAGACTTTAGGTTTACAGTGACACAGAAATTACCAGAATTCTTGAGTGTCGTCACTTATCAGGATGTGTATCTATGTTCCAAGTTATACAAAAGATAACAAATTAACGATTGTGCTCAGATGCCGAACGATACAATTATATTTCTGATACTCAAAAGTTAACACATTGCTTATTATGTAATTAACAAGAAGATAAAATGGGTGTTTTTGAAACAATGTTCCAAGCGTGTTGTGAGCAGTCTGTGTCGGTATGGCCGCAGGAGACAACGAAGAATGCATCGCTTGTAGCATCCCTGTGTTTGTCTATGACGAACACTGCTGTCAACTTCAACATTGATGTCGGTGTTTTCGATTTTGAGCGGACGTCGTCAGTAGGGTTAGGTTGGTGGCTCAACGGTCTATTCTTCACCATCATTCTTTCAGCAACCATCGTGTTGAACATCGTGAGTATCAACATCTTCTTGGACTCGTCCATGCGCTCTCCAACCAACGTCCTGTTGACAGCCATCACAGCACTCGATCTTCTCACCTGCCTCTTCAAGGCGCCAGTTAACATCTACATTTACCTCATGGAGGGCTACCGAGAGCTGCCCTCGTACACCTGGTGCGGCATCAACCTGTACACCAACAACTTCCTGGGACCATCCATTCACGGTACGGCCTTCCTCCTCAATATGTACCTGTCTGTACAGAGGTTTGTGGGGGTCAAGGACGTGAGAGCATGCCGGGCTGTGGGAAGCTACAAGGGCTCCATCATGGTCATCATTGCCAGCTTGCTTGTCTCCACTGGAATTATTTCCATCTACGTCATTATCGTTGAAATTGAAGAGATCACGGCCATTAGCAAGAAGGTAAACAACTTCTCACGTTGACTCAAATAATTTACTTTCTTTCATTTTGACTGCGACAACAGACATTAAATAAATAATTGAATGAATAGACATCTGTTTTCTGGGGAATCTTACCTCGCTTCAAAGTTGAATCCACTGAGTGACTCGTGCACTAACTGGGGTTGCCAGAAGGATCTGGGTTCACTTCTTAGAAGCGACGACATTTTTATCGGACGGAGACGGTTTCAATCGCCACAAAGTATCTGCTAATAGGTAGGGTTCATCTGGGAAAGTGGACAAGTACTAGCACTAATACAATAGTTGCCATACTTCTGGAGGCATGCCGGGATGTGGACAAGTACTAGTACTAGCACAATAGTTACCATACTTCTGGAGGCATGCCGGGATGTGGACAAGTACTAGTACTAGCACAATAGTTACCATACTTCTGGAGGCATGCCGGGATGTGGACAAGTACTAGTACTAACACAATAGTTGCCATACTTCTGGAGGCATGCCGGGATGTGGACAAGTACTAGTACTAGCACAATAGTTGCCATACTTCTAGAGGCGGCATGCCGGAAAGTGGACAAGTACTAGTACTAGCACAATAGTTGCCATACTTCTAGAGGCGGCATGCCGGGATGTGGACAAGTACTAGTACTAGCACAATAGTTGCCATACTTCTAGAGGCGGCATGCCGGAAAGTGGACAAGTACTAGTACTAGCACAATAGTTGCCATACTTCTAGAGGCGGCATGCCGGGATGTGGACAAGTACTAGTACTAGCACAATAGTTGCCATACTTCTAGAGGCGGCATGCCGGAAAGTGGACAAGTACTAGTACTAGCACAATAGTTGCCATACTTCTAGAGGCGGCATGCCGGAAAGTGGACAAGTACTAGTACTAGCACAATAGTTGCCATACTTCTAGAGGCGGCATGCCGGAAAGTGGACAAGTACTAGTACTAGCACAATAGTTGCCATACTTCTGGAGGCGGCATGTCGGAAAGTGGACAAGTACTAGTACTAACACAATAGTTGCCATACTTCTAGAGGCGGCATGTCGGAAAGTGGACAAGTACTAGTACTAACACAATAGTTGCCATACTTCTAGAGGCGGCATGTCGGAAAGTGGACAAGTACTAGTACTAACACTATAGTTGCCATACTTCTAGAGGCGGCATGTCGGAAAGTGGACAAGTACTAGTACTAACACAATAGTTGCCATACTTCTAGAGGCATACCGAGAAGTCTGACTTTACTTTCTTCAAGTTCTGCTGCTTTTCAGTTTTGAAGAAGTAGCAGACTACTCGGTTCAGTGCTCTGTAGAGTTATCTTATGCTGTGCTATGTGTTGTTATGCTATGTTTGTTATGATATGTTATGTTAGGATCATCATCACTGCACTCCGGGCATAACCATAGGTGCTTCAGTGTGTTCATCAACACTCAACGACAGTGGCAGTTCAGTGTTGGTTGAGATTTCCTAGAACTCCTCCAGAATACCGTCCTCTCATGGAAATGGCAGTCTCCCTTCACCTCCCACTTCACACAGGAAATATATAGTTTCATTTCTGTTAAAGTTCTCCATTCTACCCATTTTTACGAGGCTACTACATTTCTGTTAAAGTTCTCCATTGTACCCATCTTTACGAGGCTATTGCATTTCTGTTAAAGTTCTCCATTGTACCCATCTTTACGAGGCTATTACATTTCTGTTAAAGTTCTCCATTGTACCCATCTTTACGAGGCTATTACATTTCTGTTAAAGTTCTCCATTCTACCCATCTTTACGAGGCTATTACATTTCTGTTAAAGTTCTCCATTCTACCCATCTTTACGAGGCTATTACATTTCTGTTAAAGTTCTCCATTCTACCCATCTTTACGAGGCTATTACATTTCTGTTAAAGTTCTCCATTCTACCCATCTTTACGAGGCTATTACATTTCTGTTAAAGTTCTCTATTCTACCCATCTTTACGAGGCTATTACATTTCTGTTAAAGTTCTCCATTCTACCCATCTTTATGAGGCTATTACATTTCTGTTAAAGTTCTCCATTGTACCCATCTTTACGAGGCTATTACATTTCTGTTAAAGTTCTCTATTCTACCCACCTTTACGAGGCTATTACATTTCTGTTAAAGTTCCCCATTCTACCCATCTTTACGAGGCTATTACATTTCTGTTAAAGTTCTCCATTCTACCCATCTTTACGAGGCTATTACATTTCTGTTAAAGTTCTCCATTCTACCCATCTTTACGAGGCTATTACATTTCTGTTAAAGTTCTCCATTCTACCCATCTTTACGAGGCTATTACACTTCTGTTAAAGTTCTCCATTGTACCCATCTTACGAGGCTATTACGTTTCTGTTAAAGTTCTCCATTGTACCCATCTTTACAAGGCTATTACATTTCTGTTAAAGTTCTCCATTCTACCCATCATTACAAGGCTATTACATTTCTGTTAAAGTTCTCCATTGTACCCATCTTTACGAGGCTATTACGTTTCTGTTAAAGTTCTCCATTGTACCCATCTTTACAAGGCTATTACATTTCTGTTAAAGTTCTCCATTGTACCCATCTTTACGAGGCTATTACGTTTCTGTTAAAGTTCTCCATTGTACCCATCTTTACAAGGCTATTACATTTCTGTTAAAGTTCTCCATTGTACCCATCTTTACGAGGCTATTACATTTCTGTTAGAGTTCTGTATTGTACCCATCTTTACGAGGCTGTCCATATCTACCATATCCATTGGTTGTCCGCCTCACATGAACCGACTTATCTACTGTCTCTAACGTTGACTCAACAACGGTATTAATCTGAACAAACAAAAAGGTCACACTGCAGACCTGTGATCTTTACATTGAATATAGCCATGTCCTGTACTGTGACTTATGTCAGATGCTCCTGGCACGCAATCAAGGTTTGTGTCAGCTGAGTCTGTTGGTGTGGACATCGAGGTTAGCAACTGCTGAGTCTGTTGGTGTGGGCATCAAGAATTGTAACAACTAAGTTTGTTGATGTGCGTGCGCATCAAGGATTGTAACAACTAAGTTTGTTGATGTGCGTGCGCATCAAGGATTGTAACAGCTGAGTCTGAAGACGATCTAGTCGTTGATTGCCTGGACTTTACTTCTCAAGCCAGATGGCGTTGGACAATTTCTCTTAGCCGCTCATATTTTAAGATTTGTTGTGCAACGTTCTCTACCAGAGAACTCTACTCCCTCTCTGTTCTCCATGACTCACAGACACAACTGTATGGTCTCCCACTGCTCTCCATGACTCACAGACACAAACGTTTTGTCCCCCGTCCCCCTTTCTGTTCTCCATGTCTCAAAGACAACAGTATGGTCTCCATTTGTTCTATACGACTTATTAACACAACAACCTCGTCTCCATCACTATTTTCCATCTGTTCTCCACGACTCATTAACACAACAGCCTCGTCTCCCTTAATATTCTCCATCTGTTCTCCACGACTCATTAACACAACAGACTCGTCTCCTTTAATATTCTCCATCTGTTCTCCACGACTCATTAACACAACAGACTCGTCTCCCTCAATATTCTCCATCTGCTCTCCATGACAGTCACAGCGGTCTCGGCTCTCTCAATATTCTCTTCTTTTCTTCTCGACTCACTGACACAACAGCCTCGTCTCCTTCAATATTCCCCATTTGTTCTCCACGACTCATTCACACATCATCCTCGTATCCCTCAATATTCTCCATCTGTTCTCCACGACTCATTCACACATCATCCTCGTCTCCCTCATTATTCCCCATTTGTTCTCCACGACTCATTCCCACAGCATCCTCGGCCCCCTCAATATTCTCCATCGCGTCTCCATGGTTCACTGACACAACAGCCTCGTCTCCTCTCTCTTCCCACATTGCATGTATTTCATTATACTTCGTCCTGTATTCCTAATATAATCCCACCTGCCATCTATTAACTTTATAACCCACATCTACGTAAATCCTGCCCAGCATCTCTTTCTGCCATTTTTTTTAGATCAGTGTTGTGTTTTCTGACATTTTTTGATTTATTTGTTTAATTGCATAGTTTGTTATTCCTGATGAAGAGATTTGCCGAAACATCGAAGTTTGTCTGCCTTTCTATTAGTTTAGCTGCTCCGTACTATTCTATGTTTATTTTACATGTCCATTGCTGCTGTACTTGCAGCCCATCATATTATTTAACATTTGATATTTGTGATTACTCCATTCCCTAATTGTACAGCCATTACCCTGTTAATTTCACTGTGTACATGTGTTTATAAGACAGATGTATACTTAAACCACATATTTATATGTGCCATTAAGTGGGCGATGTCATTTACTGAAATAATGAGCACTATAATTGATGTGTGATCTTCTCATCATTTGTCTGCATGATTGAGATTACACAAGATGCAACATCAACAAATTCAAGCAACATTTGTAGTACAGAAATGTACACTGATGATATTGGAAATTGTTGGAAATGTTAACCAGTGATATCAGAAAGTACAACACTTGATATCAGAAAGTACAAGACTTGATATCAGAAAGTACAACACTTGATATAAGAAAGTACAGCACTAGATGTCAGAAAGTATAACACTTGATTTCAGAAAGTATAACACTTGATATAAGAAAGTACAGCACTAGACGTCAGAAAGTATAACACTTGATGTCAGAAAGTATAACACTTGATGTCATAAAGTATAACACTTGATGTCAGAAAGTACAACACTAGACGTCAGAAAGTATAACACTTGATATCAGAAAGTACAACACTTGATGTCAGAAAGTATAACACTTGATGTCAGAAAGTATAACACTTGATGTCAGAAAGTATAACACTTGATGTCAGAAAGTATACCACTTGATGTCAGAAGTATAACACTTGATGTCAGAAAGTATAACAATTGATGTCAGAAAGTACAGCACTTAATATCAGAAAGTACAGCACTAGATGTCAGAAAGTATAACACTTGATTTCAGAAAGTACAACACTTGATGTCAGAAAGTACAACACTTGATGTCAGAAAGTATATAACACTTGATTTCAGAAAGTATAACACTTGATGTCAGAAAGTACAGCACTTGATATCAGAAAGTACAACACTTGATGTCAGAAAGTACAGCACTAGATGTCAGAAAGTATAATACTTGATTTCAGAAAGTATAACACTTGATGTCAGAAAGTACAACACTTGATGTCAGAAAGTACAGCACTAGATGTCAGAAAGTATAACACTTGATTTCAGAAATAATAACACTTGATGTCAGAAAGTATAACACTTGATTTCAGAAAGTACAGCACTAGATGTCAGAAAGTATAACACTTGATTTCAGAAAGTATAACACTTGATGTCAGAAAGTATAACACTTGATTTCAGAAAGTACAACACTTGATGTCAGAAAGTACAGCACTAGATGTCAGAAAGTATAACACTTGATTTCAGAAAGTATAACACTTGATGTCAGAAAGTATAACAATTGATGTCAGAAAGTACAGCACTAGATGTCAGAAAGAATAACACTTGATTTCAGAAAGTATAACACTTGATTTCAGAAAGTACAACACTTGATGTCAGAAAGTGCAGCACTAGATGTCAGAATTATAACACTTGATGTCAGAAAGTACAGCACTAGATGTCAGAAAGTATAACAATTGATTTCAGAAAGTATAACACTTGATGTCAGAAAGTACAGCACTAGATGTCAGAAAGTATAACACTTGATTTCAGAAAGTATAACACTTGATATAAGAAAGTACAGCACTAGACGCCAGAAAGTATAACACTTGATGTCAGAAAGTACAATACTTGATGTCAGAAGTACAGCACTAGATGTCAGAAAGTATAACACTTCATGTCATAAAGTACAATACTTGATGTCAGAAAGTACAACACTGATGTCAGAAAGTACAGCACTAGATGTCAGAAAGTACAACACTTGATGTCAGAAAGTACAACACTTGATGTCAGAAAGTATAACTCTTGATATCAGATAGTACAACACTGATGTCAGAAAGTACAACACTTGATGTCAGAAAGTACAGCACTTGATGTCAGAAGTATAACACTTGATGTCAGAAAGTACAACGAATGATGTCAGAAAATGTAACTAATGATGTCAACAGCTACAAACAATCAGAAATTACAAGTAATAATGATATAAAACATAAATAATGACGTAAAAAAGTATAACTAATGATACAAGATATTTAATAATGAAATCGGAAAGTATTACAACTGTTGAACAATGATCTCTTTGTACTAAGTTAGATAGATTATCACACCAATGTTATGTGTGGGGTGGAGAAACGTGTGTGGCGTTGATAAACTGCAACGTTGTGATCAGGAGGTGATGTTGTGATGAGGGGGTGATGTTGTGATGAGGGTGTGATGTTGTGATGAGAGTGTGATGTTGTTATGAGGGGGTGATGTTGTGATGAGGGGGTGATGTTGTGATGAGAGAGTGATGTTATGATGAGGGATGATGTTGTGATGAGGGGGTGATGTTGTGATGAGGGGGTGATGTTGTGATGAGGGGGTGATGTTGTGATGAGGGGGTGATGTTGTGATGAGAGTGTGATGTTGTGATGAGGGGGTGATGTTGTGATGAGGGTGTGATGTTGTGATGAGGGGGTGATGTTGTGATGAGAGTGTGATGTTGTTATGAGGGGGTGATGTTGGGATGAGGGGGTGATGTAGTGATGAGAGTGTGATGTTGTTATGAGGGGGTGATGTTCGGATGAGGGGGTGATGTTGTGATAAGAGGGTGATGTTGTGATGAGGGGGTGATGTTGTGATGAGGGGTGATGTTGTATTGAGGTGGTGATGTATGATGAGGGTGGGGTGTTGCGATGAGATGGTGATGTTGTGATGAGGGTGTGATGTTGTGATGAGGGTGTAATGTTGTGATGAGGGGTGTGATGAGGGGGAGATGTTGTGATGGGGGTATGATGTTGTGTTGAGGTGGTGATGTTATGATGAGGGTGGGGTGTCGTGATGAGGCTGTGATGTTGTGATGAAGGGGTGATGTTGTGATGAGATGGTGATGTTGTGATGAGGGTGTGATGTTGTGATGAGGGTGTGATGAGTTGGTGATGTTGTGATGAGGGTATGATGTTGTGTTGAGGTGGTGATGTTATAATGAGGGCGGGATGTTATGATGAGAGTGTGATGTTGTTATGAGGGTGTAATGTTGTGATGAGGGTGTGATGTTGTGATGGGGGGGTAATGTTGTGATGAGGGTGTGATGTTGTGATGAGGGGTGATGTTGTGATGAGATGGTGATGTTGTGATGAGGGTGTGATGTTGTTATGAGGTGGTGATGTTATGATGAGGGTGGGATGTTGTGATGAGATGGTGATGTTGTGATGAGGGTTTGATGTTGTGATGTTGTGATGAGGGTGTGATGTTGTGATAAGGGGGCGATGTTGTGATGAAGGTTTGATGTTGTGATGAGATGGTCAAGTTGTGATGGGGGGTGATGTTGTGATGAGGGTGTGATGTTGTGATGAGGGTGTGATGTTGTGATGAGGGTTTGATGTTGTGATGAGATGGTGAAGTTGTGATGAGGGGGTGATGATGTGATGAGGGTGTGATGTTGTGATGAGGGTGTGATGTTGTTATGAGGGTGTGATAATGTGATCATGAGGTGATGTTGTGATGAGGGTTTGATGTTGTGATGAGATGGTGAAGTTGTGATGAGGGTGTGATGTTGTGATGAGGGTGTGATGTTGTGATGAGGGTGTGATGTTGTGATGAGGGTGTGATAATGTGATCATGAGGTGATGTTGTGAGGCGGGTGTGATGTTGTGATGTATCCTCTTTGTCCAGAGTAAGACCACGCGCAATGCCATATCAGCCAGCGAGCTTGTTGACTATTTCATTGCCGTGTACACCTGCATACCCTGGACAGTACACACAGGTTGACGCGTTCACTGTAGAGCCATCCAAGAGCTGCATCCACTCCTGCCGCAGACACTGTCTGTCAATCTTCTGTTGCATACTTTCACCGAGTAAGTCCCCAAGACTGCGTGATCCATTTTCTGTGTAACCAACCGTGTTATCGCCGCTCTTGCTGCTTATATCTCCATTCTCATTCTGGACTTATAATACAGTGTAACACTTGCCAGATTCCCTAGCCACTTCTCTGCCATGTTGGTATGCAACAAAACCCCAACCACCGCGCTATACACGGGATATAGAAGCATCTGAGTAGATGATCGGATCCTGAGGTGACGACACTTTTTCGATGAAATTCCTCATTAAGACCTCGGTAGCCCAGTAGGTCCAAATGCGACATTCCCTGCCCAGCTGAATAATTACTGCCTCTTCTTCACCGCTATTACTTCTAGTCAATACTTGCTAGTCCTAATGCCTTTCAGATCACATACCCTCCTTATGGACTTCGTCATTCAGGATTTTCCACGCGTGCAGCGCCTGCCCCTGGCCTCACCCAATTATGAATGCAAGGGATGATTTATGTCCCTTACCACGTTCTTATAAGACAGGACCTGAGCAGATCTATGTCCCGTTCTAATGCTCGGTAACTCAGTGAACGGTCACGTGTAGCTCTGGAGTTGACGAGACAGTGAGCAATCACAAACCATAATCCAGTACTGAGAGCACCACAGCCTACATGAGAGAGTGAGGACACACAAACCATAATCCAGTACTGAGAGCACCACAGCCTACATGAGAGAGTGAGGACACACAAACCATAATCCAGTACTGAGAGTATCACAGCCTGCATGAGAGAGTGAGGACACACAAACTATAATCTAGTACTGAGAGTATCACAGCCTGCATGAGAGAGTGAGGACACACAAACCATAATCCAGTACTGAGAGTATCACAGCCTGCATGAGAGAGTGAGGACACACAAACCATAATCCAGTACTGAGAGTATCACAGCCTACATGAGAGAGTGAGGACACACAAACCATATTCCAGTACTGAGAGTATCACAGCCTGCATGAGAGAGTGAGGACACACAAACCATATTCCAGTACTGAGAGCACCACAGCCTACATGAGAGAGTGAGGACACACAAACCATATTCCAGTATTGAGAGTATCACAGCCTGCATGAGAGAGTGAGGACACACAAACCATATTCCAGTACTGAGAGCATCACAGCCTACATGAGAGAGTGAGGACACACAAACCATATTCCAGTACTGAGAGCATCACAGCCTACATGAGAGAGTGAGGACACACAAACCATATTCCAGTACTGAGAGCACCACAGCCTACATGAGAGAGTGAGGACACACAAACCATAATCCAGTACTGAGAGCACCACAGCCTACATGAGAGAGTGAGGACACACAAACCATATTCCAGTACTGAGAGCATCACAGCCTACATGAGAGAGTGAGGACACACAAACCATATTCCAGTACTGAGAGCATCACAGCCTACATGAGAGAGTGAGGACACACAAACATATTCCAGTACTGAGAGTATCACAGCCTGCATGAGAGAGTGAGGACACACAAACCATATTCCAGTTCTGAGAGCACCACAGCCTACATGAGAGAGTGAGGACACACAAACCATATTCCAGTACTGAGAGCATCACAGCCTACATGAGAGAGTGAGGACAAAAAAACCATAATCCAGTACTGAGAGCATCACAGTCTACATGAGAGAGTGAGTACACACAAAACATAATCCAGTACTGAGAGCACCACAGCCTACATGAGAGAGTAAGGACACACACACCATAATCCAGCACTGAGAGCATCACAACCTACATGAAAGAGTGAGGACACACAAACCATAATCCAGTACTGAGAGCATCACAACCTACATGAGAGAGTGAGGACACACAAACCATAATCCAGTACCGAGAGCATCACAGCCTACATGAGAGAGTGAAGACACACAAACCATAATCCAGTACTGAGAGCATCACATCCTACATGAGAGAGTGAGGACACCTAAACCATAATCCAGTACCGAGAGCACCACAGCCTACATGAGAGAGTGAGGACACACAAACCATAATCCAGTACTGAGAGCATCACAACCTACATGAGAGAGTGAGGACACCTAAACCATAATCCAGTACCGAGAGCACCACAGCCTACATGAGAAGTGAGGACATCTAAACCATAATCCAGTACTGAGAGCATCACAACCTACATGAGAGAGTGAGGACACCTAAACCATAATCCAGTACTGATAACATCACAGCCTACATGAGAGAGTGAAGACACACAAACCATAATCCAGTACCGAGAGCATCACAGCCTACATGAGAGAGTGAGGACACCTAAACCATAATCCAGTACTGAGAGCATCACAGCCTGCATGAGAGAGTGAGGACACACAGACCATAATCCAGTACGAGAGCATCACAGCCTACATGAGAGAGTGAGGACAAACAAGCCATAATCCAGTACTGAGAGCATCACAGCCTACATGAGAGAGTGAGGACACCTAAACCATAATCCAGTACCGAGAGCATCACAACCTACCTGAGAGAGTGAGGACACACAAACCATAATCCAGTACTGAGAGCATCACAGCCTACATGAGAGAGTAAGGACACACACACCATAATCCAGTACTGAGAGCATCACAGCCTACATGAGAGAGTGAGGACACCTAAACCATAATTCAGTACTGAGAGCATCACAGCCTACATGAGAGAGTGAGGACACCTAAACCATAATCCAGTACTGAGAGCATCACAACCTACACGAGAGAGTGAGGACACCTAAACCATAATCCAGTACTGAGATCATCACTGCCTACATGAGAGAGTGAGGACACCTAAACCATAATCCAGTACTGAGAGCATCACAACCTACATGAGAGAGTGAGGACACCTAAACCATAATCCAGTACTGAAAGCATCACAACCTACATGAGAGCGTGAGGACACACAAACCATAATCCAGTACTGAGAGCACCACAGCCTGCATGAGAGAGTGAGGACACACAAACCATATTCCAGTACTGAGAGCATCACAGCCTACATGAGAGAGTGAGGACACCTAAACCATAATCCAGTACTGAGAGCACCACAGCCTACATGAGAGAGTGAGTACACACAAAACATAATCCAGTACTGAGAGCATCACAGCCTACATGAGAGAGTGAGGACACAAAAAACCATAATCCAGTACTGAGATCATCACAGCCTACATGAGAGAGTGAGGACACACAAACCATATTCCAGTACTGAGAGCATCACATCCTACATGAGAGAGTGAGGACACAAAAACATAATCCAGTACTGAGAGCATCACAGCCTACATGAGAGAGTGAGGACATACAAACCATAATCCAGTACTGAGAGCACCACAGTCTACATGAGAGAGTAAGGACAAAAAAACCATAATCCAGTACTGATAGCACCACAGCCTGCATGAGAGAGTGAGGACACCTAAACCATAATCCAGTACCGAGAGCATCCCAGCCTACATGAGAGAGTGAAGACACACAAACCATAATCCAGTACCGAGAGCATCACAGCCTACATGAGAGAGTGAGGACACCTAAACCATAATCCAGTACTGAGAACATCACAGCCTGCATGAGAGAGTGAGGACACACAGACCATAATCCAGTACCGAGAGCATCACAGCCTACATGAAAGAGTGATGACAAACAAGCCATAACCCAGTACTGAGAGCATCACAGCCTACATGAGAGAGTGAGGACACCTAAACCATAATCCAGTACCGAGAGCATCACAACCTACCTGAGAGAGTGAGGACACACAAACCATAATCCAGTACTGAGAGCATCACAGCCTACATGAGAGAGTAAGGACACACACACCATAATCCAGTACTGAGAGCATCACAGCCTACATGAGAGAGTGAGGACACCTAAACCATAATTCAGTACTGAGAGCATCACAACCTACATGAGAGAGTGAGGACACCTAAACCATAATCCAGTACTGAGAGCATCACAACCTACACGAGAGAGTGAGGACACCTAAACCATAATCCAGTACTGAGATCATCACAGCCTACATGAGAGAGTGAGGACACCTAAACCATAATCCAGTACTGAGAGCATCACAACCTACATGAGAGAGTGAGGACACCTAAACCATAATCCAGTACTGAAGCATCACAACCTACATGAGAGCGTGAGGACACACAAACCATAATCCAGTACTGAGAGCACCACAGCCTGCATGAGAGAGTGAGGACACACAAACCATATTCCAGTACTGAGAGCATCACAGCCTGCATGAGAGAGTGAGGACACCTAAACCATAATCCAGTACTGAGAGCACCACAGCCTACATGAGAGAGTGAGTACACACAAAACATAATCCAGTACTGAGAGCATCACAGCCTACATGAGAGAGTGAGGACACAAAAACCATAATCCAGTACTGAGATCATCACAGCCTACATGAGAGAGTGAGGACACACAAACCATATTCCAGTACTGAGAGCATCACATCCTACATGAGAGAGTGAGGACACAAAAAAACCATAATCCAGTACTGAGAGCATCACAGCCTACATGAGAGAGTGAGGACATACAAACCATAATCCAGTACTGAGAGCACCACAGTCTACATGAGAGAGTAAGGACAAAAAAACCATAATCCAGTACTGATAGCACCACAGCCTGCATGAGAGAGTGAGGACACCTAAACCATAATCCAGTACCGAGAGCATCCCAGCCTACATGAGAGAGTGAAGACACACAAACCATAATTCAGTACTGAGAGCATCACAGCCTACATGAGAGAGTGAGGACACAAAAAAACCATAATCCAGTACTGAGAGCATCACAGCCTACATGAGAGAGTGAGGACACAAACCATATTCCAGTACTGAGAGCATCACATCCTAAATGAGAGAGTGAGGACACACAAACCATAATCCAGTACTGAGAGCATCACAGCCTACATGAGAGAGTGAGGACACACAAACCATAATCCAGTACTGAGAGCATCACATGCTACATGAGAGAGTGAGGACATACAAACCATAATCCAGTACTGAGAGCATCACAGCCTACATGAGAGAGTGAGGACATACAAACCATAATCCAGTACTAAGAGCATCACAACCTACATGAGAGAGTGAGGACACACAAACCATAATCCAGTACTGAGAGCATCACAGCCTACATGAGAGAGTGAGGACACACAAACCATAATCCAGTACCGAGAGTATTACAGCCTTCATGAGAGAGTGAGGACACACAAACCATAATCCAGTACTGAGAGCATCACAGCCTACACGAGAGAGTGAGGACACACAAACCATAATCCAGTACTGAGAGCATCACAGCCTACATGAGAGAGAATAGTAACGGTTGTCGGAGGTTCACCCTGGCCATGACCTTGATCGCGCTGACCCCTCTCCTTGACCTTTAGAATGACCTTGCTCACATGTTGATCGGAAGAAAGGGACCTATCCAATGATATTCCCAGATACTTAATAGTCGGATTTCTCATCTTGGTTACACCATTGTTGTTTGTAAACTTGGAGGGTGTCTTTATCGCGTCACGTGACTGTAGTTAGTCGTGTGTAAACTATCCATGACATGAACACGACAGCATATCATTTGTAGATATAACAAGTATCTGGGTGTTTATCATCTTGATCAATGCTGTTAGTCAGAAGTGCATTATTTCAGAATAGTTTTCATAATAAGATGTGGCCAGTGATATTTTAAAAGTAGATCTACGATGAGCAATGCTCATACGACTTTGCTTGATGTTGAGAAATGTTTGATATCGGTTGTACACAAGTGTTCAGTAACCTACCATTGATATTACAGTTTATTCTTTTCTACAGGTGATCTCTTCTAAGGACATTACTTTGTGTCAAGTTGTCGAATACAAGCACGCCCTGGGTACGATTTCAAAAACATATATTCTGTATATCTGTGGCTGAGGCTACTGTTGATGAAGTTACCTCCAGCTTTTGTTTTATCTGTGTGTAACATCGCCCTCACTCAAGCCTCATACAGGACGCACATTTACAGAAAACGACTTGTGGGATCGATAGGGACGATTGTCGATTGCGGTCCGGACTCGGTGACATGCAGGGCTACTGTCGTGACCGTTAGCGGTTTGGTTAACCTTCCAGGGAGAAACATGGAGTCTAACGCCGTGAAAAGTTACTCGAGGCCTGATCTCTGGGTGGTAGTGTCGGCAGACTTCAGGATGATAAAGCCGACGAGGAGGACGCAACAACTGTCGGCAGACTTCAGGATGATAAAGCCGACGAGGAGGACGCAACAACTGTCGGCAGACTTCAGGATGATAAAGCCGACGAGGAGGACGCAACAACTGTCGGCAGACTTCAGGATGATAAAGCCGACGAGGAGGACGCAACAACTGTCGGCAGACTTCAGGATGATAAAGCCGACGAGGAGGACGCAACAACTACCAGCTGGCGTTTGTGGCCGTTGTTGAGACAAAGAAAAGTGGTCCCCATTAGCTCATTTAATGCCGAAACGAAAGCTGTGACATCCGTCATGTTAAATTCTGTTGAGTGTTCAGAGAGGGGCGGCCATGTAGTTCTTGTAGCGGCCTCGTCCGACTGAGGCCAATCTGTCACGTGATATACACAAACCATCCAAAGGCTCCAACAAGCACCAAGTCTTCTAGATGGTGACCGGAAATACGTCAAGAGTTTTGAAAACAGTGATCTCATTATGAAGGAAAGGTTTCCACTCGGCTACCTTGGACATGTTTATGCACCCAGGGACAATTACAGTGATAATTCAAAATGGGTCAAGGACAGCGCAGACGAGACTCAGGATAAGCCACACGAAGGTCATTCACCCTCGAGACAGGACAGTCCATCACAAATCGACAGCGTTTCTGTATTTGACATTGTCACAGAACAGATGACAATCACAGGTCAAATATCGATTGAAGGTCAGGTTCATTCGTCCTTGACCGATTCCAGAAAGCCGATTGATGTGTTAGCAGAGACAGCGTTTGAACTTAAGGATCATAATTACTCAAGCCCTCGTGAGAATAACATCAACATCAACAACAACAATAGTAACATCAACAACAAGAGAAACATCAATAACATAGGAAGGCAATCTCAAAACTGAAAATCAATCGCAGCAACGCTGAAATGAGGTCAACCGTCATGCTTCTTCTGGTGACCACGTGCACGCTGGTTTCCGAGATGTTCGTCATAAGCCTGTTGCTGCTGCAATACTTGAGCAACAAAGACAAGAACATCATCTCTGATCAATATGGAGACCCTAACAATGATGGCCAACTTTACAATACTCACCACAGTCCCGCTTAATTTCATCTTCTTCTGTGGCCTCAGCCGATCCTTCAGATCGACCCTCAGAGTCAGATTCAATGTCCTGATGAGGAAGATCAAGCTGTCGTGCTGACCAGACCAACAATGAGAAATAATATTCTGCAGCTTCTTTCACGAGGGTTGTCCCAACCAGATCTACGTGCCAACTGCTACTTGCCTACATTCCTTATATCCAATGATGGAGCTACAGTCGATGCTTGCACTTTGTTGTTTTACTTCGTGTGTCGTTACCAAATGTCCGAGTTTCCAACAAACCCAGTGACTGGCTCAGTTCATGTAGGCCTACTTCGTCATACTCCGCGTCTTGTCACAGAGGAAGGGACTCTACTACAAAAATTAGGGGCCTAGAGATGCTGGGCAAAATAAGAAGTCTCTAAAAAATGTTCTGCTCATAAACTCAACATTTACTGCAACTTGGATTGAGTAGTATCAGTTTGAATAGAGTTGTAGAAGCTCGGATAGAGTGGTAGCAGCTTGGATATAATTGTTGCAGCTTGGATAAAGCTGTAGTAGCTTGGATAGAGTGGTCGCAGCTTTTGTAGGGTTGTAGCAGTATGGATATAGCTGCAGTAGCTTGGATAGAGTGGTCGCAGCTTTTGTAGGGCTGTAGCAGCATGGATATAACTGCAGTAGCTTGGATAGAGTGGTCGCAGCTTTTGTAGGGTTGTAGCAGTATGGATATAGTTGTGGTAGCTTGGATAAAGCGGTAGTTGGATAGAGTGGTAGCAGCTTGGATATAGTTGTAGTAGCTTGGATAAAGCGCTAGCAGCTTTTGTAGGGTTGTAGCAGTATGGATATAACTGCACCACTCAGTACTGTTTGCACTACTCAAGTACCTCTCTAGTACTGAGATATAACTGCAGTGTCTCTCAGTGCATGTAGTCTCTCAGTGCATGTAGTCTCTCAGTGCATGTAGTCTCTCAGTGCATGTAGGCTGTGGTGCTCTCAGTACTGGATTATGGTGTGTGTGTCCTCACTCTCTCATGTAGGCTGTGATGCTCTCAGTACTGGATTATGGTTTTGTGTGTCCTCACTCTCTCATGTAGGCTGTGATGCTCTCAGTTATATGAGAGTTATAATATAACTGAGATACTGCAGTTAACTATAAGTGAGAGAGATAATAATACTGCAGTAGCGTGGATAGAGTGGTCGCAGCTTTTGTAGGGTTGTAGCAGCAAGGATATAGTTGTATTAGCTTGGATATAGTTGTAGTAGCTTGGATATAGTTGTAGTAGCTTGTATAGTTGTAGTAGCTTGGATATAGTTGTAGTAGCTTGGATATAGTTGTAGCAGCTTGGATATAGTTGTAGTAGCTTGGATATAGTTGTAGTAGCTTGGATATAGTTGTAGCAGCTTGGATATAGTTGTAGTAGATTGGATATAGTTGTAGTAGCTTGGATATAGTTGTAGTAGCTTGGATATAGTTGTAGTAGCTTGGATATAGTTGTAGTAGCTTGGATATAGTTGTAGTAGCTTGGATATAGTTGTAGTAGCTGGATATAGTTGTAGCAGCTTGGATATAGTTGTAGTAGCTTGGATATAGTTGTAGTAGCTTGGATATAGTTGTAGAAGCTTGGATATAGTTGTAGTAGCTTGGATATAGTTGTAGCAGCTTGGATATAGTTGTAGTAGCTTGGATATAGTTGTAGTAGCTTGGATATAGTTGTAGTAGCTTGGATATAGTTGTAGCAGCTTGGATATAGTTGTAGTAGCTTGGATATAGTTGTAGTAGCTTGGATATAGTTGTAGCAGCTTGGATATAGTTGTAGAAGCTTGGATAGAGTGGTAGCAGCTTGGATATAATTGTAGCAGCTTGGATATAATTGTAGCAGCTTGGATGTAGTTGTACTAGCTTGGATATAGTTGTAGAAGCTTGGATAGAGTGGTAGCAGCTTGATGTAGTTGTACTAGCTTAGATATAGTTGTAGTAGCTTGGATAGAGTGGTAGCAGCATGGATATAGTTGTAGCAGCTTGGATATAGTTGTAGAAGCTTGGATATAGTTATAAAAGCTTGGATAGAATTGAAACAGCCTGAATAGAGTTGTAAAAGCTTGGATAGAGTGGTAGCAGCATGGATATAGTTGTAGTAGCTTGGATATAGTTGTAGAAGCTTGGATAGAGTGGTAGCAGCTTTGATATAGTTATAGCAGCTTGGATATAGTTGTAGCAGCTTGGATATAGTTATAAAGCTTGGATAGAATTGAAACAGCCTGAATAGAGTTGTAAAAGCTTGGATAGAGTTGTAGAAACCTGGAAAGAGTTGTAAAAGTTTGGATAGAGTTGTAGAAACCTGGATAGAGTTGTAAAAGCTTGGATAGAGTTGTAGAAACCTGGATATAGTTGAAACAGCCTGAATAGAGTTGTAGAGGCCTATATAGACAGTTGTAGCAGCCTATAGAGATGTTGTAGCAGCCTATAGAGATAGTTGTAGCAGCCTATAGAGCGAGTTGTAGCACACATATTTACGTAGCAGACCACGAGAAGAAAGGAGAGACGGTGCCTACAGATACAAAGTATGGTCACCCCTATTGGCGTGTAACAATCTGGTGTTGATATTAATGTTTTACACAACCATCAAGACATTATAGATGGTTCTGTGAGCACCACACAGGCCGCCTAATTTCCATAAATAAATTCCTACGGTTGTCTCTCATCTCGGACTCCCCCCCCCCCCCCCCCCCAGATAGTTGCCAATTTGCTATTGCCACCAGTGTAAAACCCTGACAACTAGTACTAATGTTGCTACTCTTATGTTGTATGTATCAAGTACACAAAATGTGAGGATTGCCAACTGTACTTGTTCGGAAACCTTGAATAAAACTGGTGTCAATAAATACATATCTCCATTATTGTCAGTTATGGTTGCATGAATTGCCTGCCAAAAAATTTACTCAATTTGGATAGCCGTAAATTACGTTGACACAGCCAAATGTGGTCTCATATTATGTGCATCAACGTTTGAATGCTGGCACATGGTGTATTTTGTTTTCTGTTTTATTTGCTGGGATTTCCAAGCATTGTTAAAATGCTTGTTTTAGGATATAATTTGTGTTTGTTGTGCACGTGGCGGGTAGTGAAGTGGTTGAAACAGTCACGGGAGATAACTAGAGTATGTCAGATCTTGTCACGTGCTATGTTTTTATGTTCCTTGCTTTGTGTTGAGCTGCTAAACTTTAGATTCGAATCCATCCTAGAGCGTCACAGTGACAACAACTTGTTTATTACAACATGTAGGCGGGTTTAGATATTGTAATTAATTGTTAACATTAACGTTTAACATGTAACATTACATAGAAATGTATTTGACAGTTTAGACAGAGGAATGGGAAGTTACTGAATCATTACGGAATCCCTATAAAGTTTATTAACCTTATAAGAACAATGTATGAAAGAATGAAATGTAGTGTTGTGCACCAAATGCAGCTTACAGAAACATTTGAAATAAAATAGGAGTGAGGCAGGGATGCCTTCTATCTCCATTTCTCTTTCTACTGGCCATAGATTGGATTATGAAAATAACTCAAAACAACAGAATGGGATCCAGTGGTCACTGACCAAACAACTTAATGATTTAGACTTTGCTGATGACATAGCTCTCCTATCACACAGCCATCAATAGATGCAGGATAAAATGAACATACTTGATGAGAGATCACAACAAATGGGACAGAAAATAAATAGAGGTAAGACCGAAATTATTATAATTAATGCAGTTGGCAATAACCAAATAACAATAGGAAAAATACCTCTACTAGACGTACAATCTTACATATATCTGAGCAGTAATACAGACAAAGAGAGAGGAATAGACAATGATATCAAATAAGGATATTAAAAGCAAGAGTAGCATTCGCTGCACTGGAAACATATGGAAATCCAAAGAAATTAGGTTAAATATCAAGGGGAAAAAAATCAACTCTAATAATAAGTCAGTCCTATCGTATAACTGTGAAACATGGTGAACAACAAAAATGACAATCGTGAAGATAAAGCCCTTCATTAACAGATGCTTGCGCTCAATAAAATGATGCAAATGGCAGAACAAAACCACTAACATAGAATTATGGAAATGTACCAGTCAAATACCAGTGGATAAAGAGATACAGCGAAGACGTTGGCGCTGGATAGGACACACACTGCGGAAGCCAAATGAGAGTATTACACAACAGGCCCTTTTTGTAATTCCCAAGGAAAAAGACAAAGACGAAGACGAAAATATTTTTGGAGAAGACAGATGAAAGCGGAGATGAAGATGATGGGAAAGACATGGAATGATCTTAAAGATGACAAGAAGCATAATGGCTTGGCAAATGTTTGTTGAAGACCTATGCTCCACAGGGAGCTGAAAGGTAGAAGAAGAAAATACATTAAACATGTGATCACAAGGAAAATAACACATAGAGGCTTGACTAACATAAAATCGAATCAAAGGACGACAGCGCCATAATGGAAGAGAATGCTATAGATGGAAGACACTATAGATGGTGCAAGATACTACTTTAGATGATAGAAGACAACACTTTAGATGGTGGAAGACAACGCTATAGAATGTGGAAGACAACACTAAAGATGAAGAAAGACAACACTATAGATAGAAGAGACACAATAGATAGAAGACAACACCATAGATGGTGCAAGACACCACTTCAGATGATAGAAGACAACACTTTATATGATGGAAGACAACACTTCAGATGATAGACGACAACACTTTATATGATGGAAGACAACACTTCAGATGATAGAAGACAACACTTTATATGATGGAAGACAACACTTCAGATGATAGAAGACAACACTTTATATGATGGAAGACAACACTTCAGATGATAGACGACAACACTTTATATGATGGAAGACAACACTTCAGATGATAGAAGACAACACTTTATATGATGGAAGACAACACTTCAGATGATAGACGACAACACTTTATATGATGGAAGACAACACTTCAGATGATAGACGACAACACTTTATATGATGGAAGACAACACATTAGATGATAGAAGACAACACTTTATATGATGGAAGACAACACTTTAGACGATAGAAGACAACACTTTATATGGTGCAAGACAACACTTTAGACGATAGAAGACAACACTTTATATAGTGGAAGACAACACTTTGGATGATAGAAGACAACACTTTATATAGTGGAAGACAACACTTTGGATGATAGAAGACAACACTTTAGATGGTGGAAGACAACACTATAGAATGTGGAAGACAACACTAAAGATGAAGAACAACACTATAGATAGAAGAGAACACAATAGATAGAAGACAACACCATAGATGGGCAAGACACCACTTTAGATGATAGAAGACAACGCTTTATATGATGGAAGACAACACTTTGGATGATAGAAGACAACACTTTATATGATGGAAGACAACACTTTAGACGATAGAAGACAACACTTTATATGGTGCAAGACAATACTTTGGAAGATAGAAGACAACACTTCAGATGGTGGAAGACAACACTATAGAAGGTGGAAGAGAAGACAACGCTATAGAAGGTGTAAGACAACGCTATAGAAGGTGTAAGACAACACTATACAAGGAGGAAGACAACAGTATTGAAGGTGGAAGACAACACAATAGATAGAAGATAACACTATAGAAAGTAGATAACACTAAAGATAGAAGATAACACTATAGATAGAAGAGAGCACTATAGATAGTAGAGAATACTATAAATAGAAGACAACACTATAGAAGGTGGAAGACAACACT
The DNA here is from genome assembly GCA_032433765.1 of Megaustenia siamemsis. Classification (NCBI taxonomy): domain Eukaryota; kingdom Metazoa; phylum Mollusca; class Gastropoda; order Stylommatophora; family Ariophantidae; genus Megaustenia; species Megaustenia siamemsis. Next base: position 13,340,940 of record JAVIAB010000125.1, on the reverse strand, counting down.
ATTGAAGGTGGATGACAACACTATAGATAGAAGATACACTATAGCAGTTGGAAGAAAACACTACAGAAGGTGGACGACAACACTATATATAGAATATAACATTGTAGAAAGAAGATAACACTATAGATAGAAGAGAATACTATAGATTGAAGACAACACTATAGAAGGTGGAAGACAACACTATAGAAGCTGGAAGACAACACTATAGATATAATATAACATTGTAGAAAGAAGATAACACTATAGATAGAATACAAAACTTTAGATGGAAGATAACACTTTAGATAGAAGACAACACTATATATAGGAGATAACACTATAGAAAGAAGACAACACTATAGAAGATAACATTATAGATAGAAGATAACACTATCGATAGAAGACAACACTATAGATAGAAGACAACACTATAGATAGAAGATAACACTATAGATAGAAGACAACACTATAGGTAGAAGATAACACTATAGATAGATGAAAACACTATAAATAGAAGATAACACTATATATAGAAGATAACACAATAGATAGAAGAAAACGCTATAAATAGAAGATAACACTATAGATAGAAGGTAACACTATAGATAGGAGACCATACTATAGTTAGAAGACGACACTATAGATAGAAGATAAC